>CM053596.1:55818608-55831075 GCA_028646575.1 Pseudocheirus occidentalis
TCCATATCCCCTCCAAATATTTGTCATTTTTCTTTTCTGTCAGGTTAGACCATTTGATAAGTGTGAGGTGGTACTCCAGGGTTGTTTTAATTTGCATTTCTCTCATCAGTAGTGATTTAGAGCATTTTTTCATGTGACTGTTGATAGCTTTGACTTATTCTTCCGACAGCTGCCTGTTCACATCAGCTAACTAATTATCAATTGGGAAATAGCTTGTATTTTTCTAAATATGACTCAATTTCCTATATATTTGAGAAATGTTCCTCAGTTTTTTATTGCAAAAAATTGAAGTTATTCACCAAGAGTTATGTCTTTTCTCTTTATATTCTCGCATCACCCAGATGCCTTATTTCACTATACCCTTTTTTGTTTCTGTCCATCATAAAGAAGTGGCCCTTCTCCCTGTCAAGACAAATCCATCTGCGTACACAAGTGGCCCCATTCCATCCCACCTTCTCCAGCAGAGGGCCTTTTCTATCGTTCGCATTCTCTAATTTCTCTTCAATCTCTTCGTGACTACTAACCACTCCCTTACTGCCTACAAACATGTCCACATCTCCCCTATCCTCAAAAGACCCTCTTTTTATCCATCCATTCCCACTAGTCATCATCCCGTATCTCTCCTGCATTTTGTGGCTAAACTCCTTGAGAAGGTCGCCTACAATAGGTGCCTCCACTGTCCTCACAGTTCAGCTTCTGACCTCGTTATTCAACCCAAACCGCTCTCGTCAAACTTATTTAATATTCTCTTAATCTCAGATATAATAGTGTTTTCTCAGTCTGCTTCCTTCTCCTTTCTGAAGCCTTTGACATATTCCTTCCTCCCTTCCCTTAATCACTCTTTGTAATGTTAATGGAATAAGAAGATTCTCCCTGTCCATTAATGGGCCTATGTCACCGCATGTGTCCCCTTTTCCCTTGGAACAGGAGCCATGTTCCCAGGCCTAAAGTTACACAGGTATTTCTATCATGGATATCTTGCTGCTTTCATAGTTGTGATACATCCTGAGTCACATAAAGCCATTGGGGGTGGAACTTACCTAAGAAGGAGCTTGCTCAGGGCAAAGCTTGCTTGTAAGAAGGTTTTCACATCTTTTGGTGCTGAGCTAATTAGGCATTGACCACACAGACTGTGGTGCCTTGTGTCTCTGGGCCTATTAGTTGAAAACTATATATATTGAGAGGCTGGTATTTTATTTTGGGGATTCACTTATGAGAAGGACCTTTTGGGTCCCTGGACAGGATTCTAAGTAGTCATCTGTTAAGAGCCCCCTGACTGCTCAGAAGTTTGTGTTCTCCCATTCTGGTGATATACATATGTGGTTATGTTACTTTGTTCAGTCAGTAGGAGCCCTGTCTGTTGAATCTCTGTGCTAATTTCTCTGCTTGTATTTTCTACTTATCTCTAATTAAAGTAAGATTGTTGACCTCCTTTTAAGTTGTCTTTCCTTTAGAAAATTAAAATAATGTGAAACCAAAAGTAGAAAATAAATAAACAGTACTGAAAAGAAGACTGAGCTGTGGAAGAGAAAGGAAAGATTGAGGTGGGCTGTCACGTCCTTAAAAGCACTTACATGGAAGCTGTTTGTAGTATTTACCTCCCTAAGGACTCAGGGAAGTTCTCTCCAAAGCTCTGCCCTTTCTCCAACTTCCCCTCCAGTCTGTCCAATAGTAGATAGCAAAATATATTTTGTTCATTTTTTCCCCTTAAATGTTTTCTATGTTCTTATTTTGCTTCAAATATTGAACCAATAAATCCATTGTGCAAAGCAAGCCTGAGTGACCCTATGTTTAAAACCTTGCTTAAACTTTGGGTATGTGGGCAACCAGCCTTCGGGAGATGGTGGTCTGGACATACCTTGTACATGTGCATTTATACATGGAGGAGGAACTGAGGCAGCACAAATCTCATCTCCTCGTTGACATGAACCAGTCAGCATACTCTTACCTTTATATGGGAATTGTTTACTCCTGTTGATAAAAACATCTGAACCCTAGCCCCAATTTCTCCACACCCAACTACCTACTTACTTGGTGTACTAATAGAATATTTTTACCTTTCTTTTCACAAGTTTGCCTTATTGATCATGGCAAAGTCTGAACCAAAATTTATTTTAAAACTATCACTAAATATTTATTAAATGCTTACTATCTGTAAGGCATTGTGCTAAGTGGTGGAGCTACAAAAAAAGAGGCAAAAGATGGTTCTTGACCTCAAAGACCTTACAATCCAATGGGGGTGGGGGTGGGGGTGAGGGTGAGGATAAGGAAGAAAACATACAGGAGTTGGATAGATATACAAAAATTTTAAATTAGGTCAGAGAGCCATGCCTCTGTCAGAACGATTTTCCTACCTGGAGGCTCTGGGCTGTTGTGATTGTGTTAATTGCTAATAACTTTTCATTGTATAAAAATTTCATAAGCCAGTAGAGAAAGAAACCATGGGGACCTGAGGACCATTATATGACCCATAGACCAAATATGAGCAGAACAAGCTGTTGTGACACAGTGTGCCTCATTAAATCTCCAACCTCAGAAATGAGAAAGGAAGGGGGAGAAACAGAGGTGAAACAGGTGAGGCCTGGATGAAGCAAGGAAGGCCTAGGTGAGATTCAGAATATGATAACATTGCTGTGAGAACCTTTGGAATTTCCTGAAATCCTGTATCCTTAATGTTTTTTTTTTATCTCAGTGCCATTCATGTGTCTCAATTCCCTATCCCTGGAGGTCTTCATAGTAAGGCTGGATAACCAGTTATAAGAGATTAAAAGTCATTCCAGCCCAAGGACTGGTTGGTCTAAATGCCTCTCAAGGCTCATTCTACCTCCAACATTCTGAGATTCTATGACTGGTCTTCACTGCACACATATGCTCTAAGACAGCTACACAGATGTCTGTGCCCAGAAGAGGGACAGACAAGATTCTACTCTTCCTTTGACTCCTGTGAAAATCAGAAACATTTTCCCTTTAACTCCATTGAAAAATTTGGCCTTCTCTTTCCTCCAAGGACCCTGGACAACCCAATTCAGGATAAAGATGGCACCAAGAATTAAAACCAAAATTCGAAAGTTCAAACTCTTAAGTAAAACTCATGTATCAGTCTCAGTGCCACTACTGACATGTTTTTGGATTGAGGATGATTCTGTTAAACAGAACCATATGTACAGTGTGGAATGTGACAATGTTGCTGTGAGAACCTTTGGAATTTCCTAAAATCCTGTATCCTTAATGTTTTTTATCTCAATGATTTTTGAAGGTACATTACATTTAAGAGGATTTAGATTTTTTTTTGAAATTTATTTATTTATGTATTTATTCTTATTGACTTGTTTGTTTACTTTTAGTTTACAAGATTCAGTTGCAGAATCATTTGAGTTTCAGATTTTCTCCCCTTCCTCCCCCCCCCACCATGGTGGCATATAATGATGTACAGGATCTGCAAACTCTTTCACATTGCACAATAGTTAGGTTGTATAGAAGCATTGTAACCAATGAAGTGAACAGTGGGAAAAAAGAAACAAAACCAAACATAGAAAAGAACGATAGCATGTAGATTGCTTCAGTCTCCATTTAAACTCTGTTCTTTCTAGATCTTTCTCTGAATGTAGACATCTCCTTCCATCCTGAGACTTGTAGAGTTGTCTTTTAACTGTGCGTTGCTGAGAAGAGTCCAGTTTATCGAGGCTGGTCATCACACATATGATGTATCTATGACTGTGTACAAATTTTTCCTGGTTCTGCTCTTCTCACTTAGCATCAGTTCCTATAAGCCTCTCCAGGTAATTATGAAGTTCATCTACTTCCCATTTCTTATAGCACAATAGTATTCCATTACATTCATATACCACAACTTGTTCAGCCATTCCCCAATTGATGGGCATCCCCTAAATTTCTAGTTTTTTGCCACCACAAAGAGAGCTACAATAAATATTTTTATACATGTGAGTCCTTTTCAGGATTTAGATTTTTTTAAAGCATAAGTTTACTTTTTTAAAAGAAATAAATCCTCCAAACATAATTATAAGTAATGAAACTCATTGCTGGTGGAGATGAGGAGAAACAGGCACACTCATTAATTACAGATGAGAATGCAGATTTGTAGAATATTTTTTGGAGCAGTCTATCAGTACACAGTAAAAGCTGTAAGTATAATCAAACTCTTTAATCCAATGATTCCATTAGGAACATATCCAAAAGTGTTATTAAAAACACCAGAAAATAAATTTTTAGTAGGAATAGGGATTTGACCTATAATTTGTTCAATATGGAAATTTCTTCCTACACCAGCTCCTGGTGAGAAACTTCCTTCAGCAATGAAAGTTGGTACCTTCTCTGAAGCATTGATAGACTTAGAGAGTTTCCTAGACACTGGCAGGTTGAGTGACTGGCCAAGGTTGTGGCCAGGTCTTCCTGGCTCTTAAGTCAAACCTCTATCCATTATGCACTGCTGCCTAAAGCCCCTCCATGGCTTTTCTTCTCCAGTCTTCACATTCTCAGTTCCTTCACCTAATCTTTACACAGACAAGTTTTCAATCCCCTTCCTATCTTAGTTATCCTTCTCTGAAAACCTTCCAGTTTGTCAAGATCCTTTCTAAAAGGTGGAGTCAAGTTGAACAGGGTCCTCCAGATGGGTTCTACCCCAGGACAGGATAGTGTAATTATCACTTTCCTTGCTCTGGGCATCATGGGTCCTTTCATGCAGCCTAAGGCCATATTAACATTTTTACAAACTTTGTCACATTGTTTATATGTTGGAGCCTGCTCCCACCTGCCATATGTCTCTCCATTGCTCTCCATTGTATGCTGTTCATTTTTAATTCTTCAGAGACAGTTATATTCTAAGTCACTCTGCCATAAGACAACACTAGCAGAATGTCAGTATTAAGACTTTGGGTCTTTGTTTCCCTGGTAAGCTTGGAGTCATTAAATGAGCTTTGCAACTTTCCAAAGGCAATCTAATCTGCTTGCTATTTTACTCTGAGCCCAACTTTATTTCTGCCCTATATATACATATTTGGGGACAAGCACTTTAATGGTCCATGCAAGCACATGCTGTAATCTGGGCAGTAGATATTCTCATCCACTTGATCTTTCCTCTGTAAATGGTTGGATCAACATCTTTTGAGTAGTTATGGATCTCACCCAGAAAGCTCTGAAATGTTCCAGGCCTTGATGTAATCAACACAATGTCATCCCACAAATAGGAGTGTCTGGAGGACTTCACCATCCCTGCCCTGGATCTCCTCCATTGCAGTGATGAACACTTTTGACAAACATTATCTCCCTGTCTTATGATAATTATCTCATTGTCCTACGACTCACCTAATTTTATGAAAAGAGAGGGTTTATTGAATGGAGTTATTTCTGCTGTTATAGCTTTCAAGAAATTTTGAATTATATTAATTATATCAATGCATTGAATTATATTAATGCAATATATTAATGCACAATTATATTAATAATTAATTTTAATATTATTATATTAATATTTAATATTTATTAATGATTCAATTTTAATTGTATTAATGAATTGAATTATATGAGTACATTTTTATTCTTGTATAGATAATCATCTAAGGAAGAAGAAGAAGAAGAGCAAAAATGTCATAAACGTCATCAATGGAATGTATGATAGGAAGGAATGTATGATGAGATGGGATGGTCACATGATCAAAAGAAGGGACAGGAAGTAGAGAACCAAAGTGACTGACTGTCATCCTTGTCTTGTCAAAAGAAAGTCAAGAAGGCCTCCAGCACATTGGGTGGACAGGCTACAACAAATACCTGGAAGGATGTGGACAAAAGTCTAAATGGGCATGAAAAGATATGGGTGGACTGAGCTCTGCATCCTGTAATGGACTTCCAAATCCATGAGATCACAGCTCCCTGGGTGTTTTAGTAAACAACATCACCCCTTTGGCTTAAATTCCAAGCTCCAGACCTTTATTCAAAAGCCATGTCTTGTAAACAAGAGTTGAGTGTCCAGATTGGGGAAGTTCAAGCACTTCCTCCTCAAAACCCAGCACAATTGGAAAGACAGTAAGCAAATGAGCACAGGGCCAAAAAAGGGCTTCCTGGAGCAAAGCCCAGATTCCTCAATAGCCATTGTGGTCTGGGAGCTCAGGTGGAGCCCAAGGCACTAGAGGACTATTGTTGTTTGGTTTCAGAGAAAGATGAATGTCGAAGCAGGTCCTCACTCACACACTGGCCGTGGAGTAGCCAATTGGACTTTAATTTCTTTATTTGTAAAATGAGAAGATAGAGAGGTGGTAACTTCTAAGGTCTCTTCAAGATTTGACACTTTTATTTTCTTAGATCCCTCCTAGCTCCAACATTTTATAGTTTAGGGCTCCTCCCAGTTCTGACAGTCCTTCCAACTCTGACATTCTGGGTCCTAAAGTCCCTCCCAGCCTGATATCCTGTGATCTTAGGCCCCTCCCAGTTCTGATAGTCTATGCTCTAAGGTTCCTTACAGCTCTGAAATTCTGTGTTCTAGGACCCCCTCCCAATTCTGACATGCAGTGTTCTAAGTTCCTTTCCAGGTCTGATATTTTATCTTCTAAGGGTCCTCCCATTTCTGACAATCTATGTTAGAAGACCCCTCCCAGTTCAAACATTCTGTATTCTAAGGATTCTTCCAGTTCTAATAGTCTATGTTGAAATCCCTTCCAATTTAGACAATCTGTGTAAGTCTGTGAACCTTTGAGCTTTGCTGAAAAATACAGAACTCCAGCTGTGCAGTGCACTTTGGGCAATAGACTTGTTCCCAGCAAATTGCACATAAAGTGAAATTTTGACAATTGAATACTATTTTCCTGCTGACTTACATTATAATTTCAGAGACTTGACTTTCCTTTCTGATTGGTCTTTGATTAACCATGGTTCTGTTCCCTATCCCCATACTAACTGATACTCTACAAATATAAGTTTAAACTGATCAGGGAACTGGCTATAGATAGTTACTGAAGTATCCTATGAACTCTGGGTTCTGACACTTGTATTGGAGTAGTACTCAGTTTTGGAAGGTTGCTGACATCAGTATTCCAAGAATTCATGATTTCATAGACATAGAATCTCAGAGTTGGGAAGACCTCGAGGACAGCATGGTATAATATAAAGAGGGCTAGCTTTATTTTTTATTTTATTTATTATTTTTATTTTATTATTTATTTATTTATTATTTCTTTATTTTTTATTCATGTCCTGTTACTTCAGATACTTACCACCCTCATTCAACCTTGGTATCCTTATCTATGAAATGGGGATAATTCTTGTACTATTTACCTTAGTGTCTTGACAAAACTGGAACATAATAGAAAGATTCATGATATGTTTAAGTTAACTGCAGCATATTTCCAATAATGATATTTGTGCAAAAGTTATCAACACCATCAAACCCCTTCCTCCACCAACAGGCAGGCTGCATTCCCACAGTCTGACTGCCATTCCTCTTCTTGGGGTTCTAAGGCTAATCCTGGGGGCTAGTGTTCCTCATACTTCTGCTGATAAGCCCCAAACTGGTTACTAGTTGATATCAATTATCTATCCAGATTTAATTAGTTTCTAGAAACAGGTACGTATTAATGTAATAGAGAAGGAACAACTGCTATTAAACACACACACACAGGAGCCAGGAGCACCTTCTTCCACAAGTACATAATGTGGACTCAAACATACAGAGCACATGTTGTAAAAAGGTAACATAACTCAAATTTGTCTGACAAATGTTTCTAATTTTACTATTTCAAAAGATCCATGATTTCATTGCTATGGGTACAGTTTCCATGAGGACAGAGCAAAAGCTTAGTAGATGCCTTAGTAGATGAGTCTTTGTCAGCTATAGATTTTTAAAAATCATCAACTGGTGGCAGCTAGGCGGTGGAGTGGATAGAGCACCAGCCCTGGAGTCAGGAAGACCTGAATTCAAATCTGCCTTCAGACACTTGACACTTACAGCTGTGTAACCCTGGGCAAGTCACTTCACCCTGATTGCCATGCCCCGCCCCCCAAATCATCACCTGGTGACCAACCATATGATGAATTTGTATAGTCCCCCTAAAAGTCCATCTGATCTGGTTCTTAGAAAGCAGACACACAACCCATCATTAAGTATATACTTAAAGCTTTTCCTGCCACTCCTCAGGGGACAGCCTAGAGATTCGAGAGCTGAGTTCTAGTCATTTCCTTGCCATTGATTTGTTATGTGATCCTAGGAAAATTACTTGCCCTCTCTGGGGCTTTTCATAACCCTTCTTGCCTCGGTTTCTGCCACTGTAAAATTAGGGGCTTAAACTTGATGCTTTCCAAGGTCCTTCTGAACTCTATGTCTATAATCCCACGATGATGACAATATGGTATAGCACAAATGGGGTACAGGCTTTGGAACAGAGGACTTGGGTTCAAATCCTACTTCTATCATTTGCTACTTTGGTATGACTTTAGACAAGTCACTTCTTCATATGGAACATTAGGGCATTAGACTAGATGACTTTTAAGATCCTTTCCAGCTCCAAATCCTCAATCCTATCATCTCAAAGGTCCTTTACAATTAAAACCATCTAAGAGCCTCCAGGCAACTGGGTGACACAGTGGATAGAGTGCCAGGCTTAGAGTCAGAAAGACCTGAGTTCAAATCCAGCCTCAGACACATACTGGCTGTATGTACCTGGGCGAGTCAGTTCATCCTATTTGCCTCAGTTTCCTCATCTGTAAAATGAGTTGGAAAAGGTAAACACACTTACTAGTCCTGTGACCTTGGGCAAGTCACTTACCCCCAATTGCCCTGCCCTCTCCCCTCCAAAAACCAAACAAAACAAAGAAACCTAATCACACCCAGTATGGACTCACAAAGAGTCAGATGTGACTGAAATGACTGAATAATGATGACAACAATATGAATCTTTAGCAAAATCTCTTTTATAATTTGTGTTCTGCTGGTTTACCCTTCAAAAATGTGCATGTGGAGCTGGAAGAGACACTTGATGAAGGGCCTTACCTATAACAGACATTTAACAAGTCTTTATTAAAATGAGTTGAAAACTCAAGAACAAAAACTACCGGGGAAAGAACCTATCTGGCAAGAGTTGCTGGGAAATTGGAAGTCATTTTGGCAGAAACGACTTTTAGACCCACACTTTACCGTTTCAGAGTTTTTTCTTCTGTGTTGGTTGGTTAATTAAATTTCTTTCTTTATTAAAAGAAAGGCTCCAGTGGTATTGGCGGTGTTCGGAGTTAATAGAAAATTACTGTGGTAAAAACAAAAAACTTTAAAACTTTAAAAAATCAATAAAAATCTAAAACTCAAATTAATTAATTGAATTCAATTGAGAAGAATTCATTTAGGCGCCAGACACAGAATAATGATTAGCATTAAAAATCTAACTGTCCCCTGTTACATGCACTCTTCCTGTGTAAATAAAGCTCTTGATACCACAGATGTGAGAAGTTAAGGGGCTTGAGAATGTTGGAGTGGATGATGAAGCTGGAGGCTTCTGACTGAGTAGTATTGGGGGAAAATGGGTTCACAGCATATTGGGGATTGGCCATTGAGTCTAGTGAGCAAGCCCAGAGTACCACTGATATGGGGAGCCTGTTTCCAAGACAGTCAACTTGACATATAGTGGAAGTGCCTTGGAGATTTTGGAGGTAGACATTCTGTAATTGATTCCTGTCTGCTGCCTATATGAGTAGAAGCACGTCTGGCTACTGAAGAGTAGAGCTGGGGAGGTACATTAGAAAGGCATTCACCTGACCTCTATCTCTTTTCTCTTTCTCCCTTTGTCTGTCTGTCTGTCTGTCTCTTCTCTCTCTCTTTCCTCTCTCTTTTCCCCCTGTCTCTCTCTCTCCCATCTCTCTCTCTCTCATTCTCCCTTTGTCTCTTCTCTCTCTCTTTCTCTTTCTCCCTTTGTCTGTCTCTTCTCTCTCCCTTTGTCTGTCTCTTCTCTCTCTTTCTCTTACTCTCTCCTCTCTTTCTCCCTTTGTCTGTCTGTCTCTTCTCTCTCTTTCTCTCTCCTCTCTTTATCCCTTTGTCTGTCTTGCTCATACACACACACACACATCTGTCTGTCTCTCATTCTCTTTTTCTCTCTCACCTCTTTTCTTCCACTGCCTTCTTCCTGGTTTATGGTGTCCAGTGAGTGATCATGCTATAAAGGGACACCCCTTAGGCCCTTTCTCTCTACAATGACATGTGGGACTGTCTTTGTTTTTGCTTTGTCTTTCCAGTGTTTAGCACAGTGCTGGTACATAACTAGTGTTTGATAAATGTTTATTGATCAATCAATGCTATGTATAAACTGTGTGAAATTTGGGCCCACTATGAGGTAGTATAATGGAGGGTGACTCTTAGGTATTAGGAGGAAATGCTTGTACTTCTGTACTTGCTACATCTTTGGAGTAAACATTCCTTTGTAAAAATTAATGTTAATTGGTTATATGTAATTAGGGTGATAATCATTAGAGGCTAACATCCAGAGTGGATTAATAGCAGTCAAATGGGCTGTACTGTGTGCCTTCTCTGGTTGAAGGGCTTGCTGCTTTTCAGGGCTGCTCATCCACCTCTGTTCTCTACCTGGCACTCAACTCTCACCTATGGCTCTAAGAAGATGCAGCATTCTCAGTACCCACAAACTGGTAAAGAATCTCAGTAGACAGACTAAACCAGACTGAGGATAACCAATGGACCTCAAGTCAGTTGAGGATAAGTCAATGGACCTAACTGTCAGTCAGTTAGGGGGGTGTCTACCCCAAACAAGTGAAGACTTCCTATGGCAGAATGGGTGAATGAGAGCAATTTGTTCCAGTGACCATGAAGGCAGTTGAAGCAAGTGCTGTGAGTGCTTAGAACTTGGTCAGATTTCAAGAACATCCCCTGCATCCCAGGTCATTGCCAGTATTGCCACCAGACTTTGAAGAAGAGAGAGTGAGGCTGGTGACTTAAATCCAATTCACTTGTAAGTCAAGACATCACCCAAGATGTCCATTGGTTCTCTTTGAAAATGAAGGACAAACAGCAGCCGTAGAAAAGAGACATCTGAACCTTTCAGAGTGTCCCTAAAACCCTGAGGGAAAGATGAAGCAGCCTGGCTCCAAGATCATGAGCCAACGAGCACATAAGGAAACAAGATATGTGAGGAGATTATAAGAATATTCCTGTCTTCAACAACTTCAAATTGCTCTAGCTCAGAATAATGCTGAGAAACCCCTGGTCCCACTGAGGGTAGGGCACTACTTCTCCACCAAGGAGAGTGGAACTGCACCCAGGCATGTAGTTTGGATTGAGTTTAATCCTGAAGTAGCCTCGTCTTCCACAAGAAGAATTTCCTTTTTTCACATTCATCAGCTCATTAAACTCCCATCCAGATACCTCAGGGAAAAATTATTTAAAGCTTATGTTTAGGATCCCATCTAGGATTTCCCCAAAGGTAAGGGAGAGTAAAAAATATCCAAAGTACAATATGAATCAGGTGTAAGACAGGTATGTTATTCCTACACACACAAGGAATACTAAACACACCTCAACAAGCACAAATTTGACAAAAGCAAAGCAGAATTCAGTAACAACATAAAATTACTACTACAGTCTATTGGGAGGCTGACACTTAAACCTTATCAGAACATAAAATAGATTGTAGGACAAACATTTTATATTTCACCTTGGCTCTGCATTGTCCGAACAGAGCCCAGTATATTTTCTGGTAAACCAGCCAAGCTTGGGTCAATCCTCTTGTTGGTGATTATTTGTTCTAAAAGTATTAGAATAGTTTCCAGGGACTCCTTTCCATCAGTCAGTTCCAAATCAATGGGACCCAGGGCCTTCATTCCTTTGAAAATTCTTCTGGTTCTTTTTCTCCAGACATGTCTAGCATGACCTACTCAGGAAACACACCATGGAAAAGGAGCCAGGGGCCTGAGTGTGCAAACTCAGTTAAGTTCATGCTTTAGGTAGCATTCAAGGCAGGTGGGGTGGGAAGGAGATCATTGACTACCTCCCCCCTCTCTTACAGGGAGTCTAGACACAGGGTGCTGCTACTTGCCACATGTGAGAGGTGAAGAAAGAGATACCAAGCCAGGAGCTGCCACTCCTTTATAAAAATCCTCTAAATCATTCACTTATCTGATTCAGTAGCTAATGAAAGGATCGCTTAGTCATTTCAAAACTCAAGTCCTTCAGCAGTGGAGTCACACATGGCTAGAAGCAGGCCTTAAAGCTTTCTAGTCATGAATCAGAATAAGAAAGGGCCACTCGGAAAACACTTCATAGGAAAGCTCTCGTTACACCAGGAACCTGAAAGAACTAGGGAACTGCAAAATGCATTATTACAAGGGACTTCAGCAGCCATCTAATCCAATCCACAACTAAAAGAAATATCACATATATAGATATAGATATGAAAAAGAAATAAGAATATATATTAATCTATTATAATATAATTAATATAATTATGTATTATTCTATAACATTATAT
>CM053596.1:55831575-55857580 GCA_028646575.1 Pseudocheirus occidentalis
TTTCTTCAGTCAGGTTGTTGACTTTCTTTTCATGATTTTCTTGCATCATTCTCATTTCTCTTCCCAATTTTTCCTCCACTTCTCTTATTTGGTTTTCAAAGTCCTTTTTCAGCTGATGTATAGCTTCTAGGCAGTCTTCAAGTGTCTTGAAAGCATTTGGTGTGGGAGTTCCGAGTTCTGGGCTGTCTTCCTCCCGTTCCCTTCTGTGATCCTTTTTGCCCACAAAAAAAGATTCTAGAGTTTTATTGCTGTTGTTATTTTGCCTCCTTTTCCTCATGTTGGTGAGTCAATTAATTGGTTGTTTTTTTTAGCTCTGTGAAACTCTGCTTCCAGGGGGGGAAAGCTCTATTCCAAATCGCTGGGGTTTTCCCAGCTGCCGGAGCTATTAGGGGGGTGTTGCAAGTCCCCCAAGCTTTGGCTTGCTGAAAGCACACCCAAGGACCACCACCCAAGACCATGATCCGGATCTAGGCCGCTCGATGCAAGAATACTTGGCCCTGATCAATTGATTTAGCCCCACTGCGGAGTCCGCAGGCCAGGGGCTCTGAAGCAGCCTGGTGGGGGCCGCTGTGGGTTCCAGCAGTTCCCTTCCCCCACTGCTTCTTTGCCCTGGGGGCAGATTTGCCGAACTGCTTTACCTCCCCCAAATAAATTTTCAAAGTTTCACTTTCACTAACCATCTCTGACCGGGATTTAAAGATCCCCTCAGGCAGTTGCTTTAGATCTCCTCTGAAGTAGACTCAAGCTGTGGCTTGAGAGGCTCAGCTCCTGGCCCCCCTGGGGCCTGGCCTGGCTACGGCTGCGGTTTTGGGCTGGGAAGGTCTCTGCTGCCATGCGAGCTGCCCCTCTCCTGTCCCATTCCTCACGCCTTGGCAGATGTGGAGGTGCTGGAGGCTGTAGAACCTCTGAAGACTGGCTGTGGTGCTGTGGGGCTTGGCTCCTTCCCACCACCCTGGGCCTGGCTGAGGCCTCGGCTTCAGGCTGGGCCAGCCTCCACTCCGGCTGCGATGAGCCCCTGCTGCCGAGCTGCCTTCAGCGAGAGATGTGCTCTCTGTATTCTTGTGAGTCTGACAGTCCTAGGCTTTGTCTGGGCTCATATTTTATGGGTGTTTAGGGTGGTGGTGTGGGAGCTGCGGGACCTTGCTGCTTCTACCCGGCCATCTTGGCTCCGCCCCCCAATTGGACAAAGGTCTCATTTCTAACATATGTAGGGAACTGAGTCAAATTTGTAAAAATAAGAGCCACTCCTCAGTTGATAAATAAATGGTCAAAGGATATGAAAAGGTAGAAGAAATCAAAGCTTTCAATAGTCAAATGAAAAATGTTCTAAATTACTACTGATTAGAGAAATGTAAATTGAAACAACCCTGAGATACCATCTCACATCTATCAGATTGGCTAACATGACAGAAAAGGAAAATGACAAATACTAGAGAGGATATGGAAAAATCACTAATGTACTGTTGGTAGAATCTGAACTAGTCCAACCATTCTGGAGAACAACTTGGAACTAGGGTCAAAGGACTATAAAACTGAGCATACCGTTTGACCCAGCCAAACCACCACTAGGTCTCCATCCCAAAGAGATCAAAGAAAATTTGTACAAAATTTGTACAAAAATATTCATAGAAATTCTTTTTTGTGGTACAAAGAATTGGAAATTCAGGGGATGTCCATCAATTGAGGAAGAGCTGAACACACTGTGCTATATGGTTGTGATGGAATACTGATGAGGAGGTTTCAGAAAAAAACCTGGGAAGACTCACATGAATTGATATAAAGTGAAGCGAACAGAACCAGAACATTGTAAACAGTAATATCAACATTGTCAGGATGGTTAACTGTGAAAGACTTAGCTACAATGATCCAGGACCCATGATAAAAATATGCCATACATCTCCAAAGAGAGAACTGATGCACTCTGAATGCAGAATGAAATATACCTTCCTTTGATTTTTTTTTGGCAATATGTCTAATATGGAAATACATTTTGCTTAACTTCACACATCTAATCAATATCATATTGCTTGCCTTCTCAAGGGGTTGGGCAGAGGCAGAATGGAAGGAGAGAATTTGGAACTCAAAATTTTTCAAAATGATTGTTAAAACTGTTTTGCATGCAATTGGGAAATATTCAATGAAATAAAAAATACATATTTGTAAATTAATTAATTTATTTTTAGTTTACAACATTCAGTTCCACAAGCTTTTGAGTTTTGAATTTTCTCCCCCTTTCCCCTCTCTCCTCCCCAAGACAACATGCAATCTGATACAGGCTCTACATATACATTCATACTAAACGTATTTTCACATTATTCATGTTATAAAGAATAATTACAACCAATGGGATGAATCAAAAGAAAGAACAAAACAAAAGAGAGCAAATGAGTATGCTTTGATCTGCATTTAGACCTGAATTTATAAAAATATACTTTTAAAAAAGAAATGTTTTCTTGTAAATCATTTCTATTTTTTTTTCTATTTGTAGGGCTCTCTCCATTTTCATCCTTGAATGCCCTTGGGATTATTTTGCTTAGCTGGACATCCTACCTCCCTTCTTCAAACTGTTTTTATACTCCACTGCCTCTTTCTGCTTTGTGAAGTAAATAATTGTTCATCATCCTTTCTTGTAAGATTTTATAGAATGAGTTTATATTCTTATCCATTACTGCCTCTGGCAGCCATCTCTTCCCCATAGCTAAACAAGTCAAATGTTTGGTGACCATGTAACTTTTGGAGATCTTCTGGTTTCTTTGTTGTAGCAATGAATTTACATTAGTTTAACTTCTGAATGAAATTATTATAATTGGTATTAATGTTGCTCCTGTTGTCTATTTCTCATTTTTTATTTTTAACAATTTATTTAAACAATTCTGGGTTAAATCTTAATTGCATGCCAAACTTCTCATTGTTATTCTTTCTTCTACTTTATTACAAATTCTGATCTTAGAATTGATATATTGGTAGTCTGACTGTACAAATGCAGCAAACTCAGTGATAACTCCCATATCCATAAAAAGTGTTCTTCTGTCTAGTAAAATGTAGTCAGTTTCATTCTTTTTGTTATTTGCTATATTCACTAATGCACTGTTGCTATGTTCAGTGCTTACCAATTTTATTTTTCTGAAGAAGGTGAGGCTTCTGTATGATCTATACATCTTTGGCCTCTCTCATTTCTTTCTTCTGAATCATACTTTCCTATCATTTCTCTCCATTCTCATCTTTTTCCACTTTTGTATCAAGGTCAACAAGCATCAGGATGCATATTGATTTGATTCAGAGTATTTTAGCAGGTTCTTCATTGAATTTTTCTACCACTTTATTCTTACCAACTATTGTTAATGCATAAGCTGAGGTTATTTTCACAGTTGTCTTTTGGCAAAGGCTTACTTTTAGTCCTGCAATACAGGATGATCCAATGTCCCATAAACTAATGTTTCTTGTAGCTTTGGGGTATATAATTTACCTCTCTGAGGGGTCTCTATGAGATATCCTTCCACTTGGCCAGAACTTTCTTCAGGTTTCACTTATAGCAAGAATGTCAAGGTTGATATGACCCAGTTCCTCTAGTACTACATCCACTCACAAGTCATTAAGAAAGGATCTCACATTAGACAATCAGCAGGCATATTAAAGTTTTCTGACAATCTAAAAACTGTGATTATTAATATCCTCTGTCCTCTTTTCTACAAGTCTTGCACTGTCATAGAAGAAATGAAAGGGAGTCCAAAATGGCTGAGGGCAGTTTTTCATTTTTCTTTGTTTTATAGGTTGCCTTGGCCATAAGAATTTCATCATCAAGTGACCAGTTGGTGACACACACATGCATATGATATCTTAATATTAGATGTGATATTAAGAATCAGATATGAAAGGCAAATCAAGTCAAATTCAATGCTACTGTGATGCTATTGTAGCATTCTAGTTCCAGTTCCCAACTCTAATTAATAGGAGTTTCAATGAAGGACTACATAAAGACACCTGTAATAAAGGTTTAGCTTTACCTGAATCTTTCTAAGTTATTTCCATTTGCATTAAACATGTCACACAGAAATTCCCACTTTTAACCTACTGTGATAGGACCCCCAGGCAGGAGAAAACTAGGTACCTAGTACATTTTTCATCATAATGGCAGCAGCAGCCACAATTCTTCCACTCTAGAGAGAATGAGGATTCTTTAACGTAGAATTCTCTAACTCAGAAATATAATCAACAGAGAGAAGGAGTTCTAAGGGCTTGTAAAGTATAGAAAAACATAAACAGATGCTCAATGATCAACTACTATGTGAAAAGCACTGACTTAGCTGTTGTAGACATTAGAAAAGTTACAATCATGTAAGGGGCGGAGTTAAGATGTTAGGATAGAAGCAGCAAAACTCTGCAGATCTCCCCTTATCCACCTCAAATACCTATAAAATATGACTCTAAACAAATTTTAAAGCTCCAGGACTCACAAAATGACTGAGTATCAAAGCTCCCATTGAAGGCAGCCTGGCAGGCAGATGGGAAGGGGTTCATTGCAGCAACGATGGGAACCAAGACCAGCACTACATGAACCTGAGGCTGGAGCCCTGGGGCTGGCAGAACAAGGCATGGCTAGAGCGTTAATCACTAGCAGCTATGGCATTTTCTAGAACTACCAACCCATAAGAAACAAGGACTAAGTGAAAGGTCAGTGGAACTAGGATAAATTCAGGAGAGGGGGTCCAGCTGACTGCCTGAGAGCTAGAAGTGGCTGAAGTGGTGGCCCTGCAGCCACCTCCATGTGGCTGTTTCAGAAGCCCCCGGCCTGCAGACTGCAGGGGGGCCAAGCAATTGTTCAGTGGCTAAGTGCTCTTGCCTTGAGCTGCCTGGATTGGATCACAGTCTTGGGTGGTGGTCCTGAGGTGCATTTTCAGTGAGCCAAAGCTGGTGGGGGCAACAGAAACAGTGGCCTCCCAATAGCTCTGGCAGCTGCAAAAACCCCAGCGATTTAGGACAGAGCTCTCCCCTCTGAAAGCAGAGGTCTACTGAACCTAAAAGTCAAGTAATTGACTGGCAACATGAGTAGGCAAAGGAAGCAAAGGAAACCCAGCAACACAACTTTAGATTTCTTTTTTGGGGACAAAAAGGATCAAAGCATGGAACACAGTCAGAACTACCACACCAAAAGCTTCCAAGAAACATATAGACTGGTTACAAGCCATAGAGCAGCTTAAGAAGGATTTTGAAAACCAAATAAGAGAAGAGGAGGAAAAATAGGGAAGAGAAATGAGAATGGTGCAAGAAAATCATGAAAAGAGTCAACAACCTGACTAAAGAAAATAACACCTTAAAAATAGATTAACTCAAATGGCAAAAGAGGCCCAAAAAGCCAATGAGGAGAAGAATGCCTTAAAAAGTTGAATTTGCCAGATGGAAAACAAATCTCAAAAGCTTTCTGAAGAGAATATGGAGCAAATGGAAGCAAATGACTTTATGAGAAATCAAGATACTATTAAACAGATCCAAACAAATGAAAAAATAGAAGGCAATGTGAAATAGCTCCTTGAAAAACGCACTGACCTGGAAAATAGATCCAGGAGAGACACTTTAAAAATTACTGGACTACCTGAAAGCTATGATCAAAAGAAGAACCTAGAAAGCATTCTTCAAGAAATTCTCAAAGGAAATTGCCCCGATATTTTAGAACCAGAGGGCAAAATAGAACTTGAAAGAATTCACCTATTACCTCTTGAAAAAGATCCTCAAAAGAAAACTCGTAGAAATGTTATAGATAGGTACCGGAGCCCCCAGATCAAGGAGAAAACATTACAAGCTGCCAAGAAGAAACAATTTGAATACTGCGGAAACACAATTAGGATCTGGCAGCTTCTACATTAAGGGACTGAAGGGTCTGGAATATGATATTCTGGAGATAAAAGGAGCTAGGATTGAAACCAAGAATCACCTACCCAGCAAAATTGAGTATAATGTTCCAGGGGAAAATATGGTCATTCAATGAGGTGGAAAACTTTCAAACATTCTTGCTGAAAAAACCAGAACTGAAAAGAAAATTTGACACTCAAATACAAGAAGCATAAGAAGGTAAACATGGAAAAGAAATCATAAGGAACTTATCAAAGTTGAACTATTTACATGCCAACATGGAAAAACAATAATTGTAACTTATGAAACTTTTCTCAGTATGGGGATAGGTGAAGGGAATACAAATATATATATATACACACACACACACACACACACACACATACACATATGTCTACATAGGAGGCTATATATGCATATGAACACAAATCTAAATATATGTATATACGTGTACATAGAGGGTACAGGAGCAATTGAATAGGAAGGGATGATACTTTAAAAGGTGAAATTCTGAGGTGGGAGAGGATTAGAATGAGAAGAGACAGGGATAGACAGAATGGGGTTAATCATCTCATATAGAAGAGGCTAGGGATAATTTTTACAATGAAGGGGAAGAACAGGAAGGCAAAAGGGAAAGGGTCAACCTTACTCTCATTGAATTTGGCTTAGGGAAGGAATGACATAAACTCCAAACTGGGTATCTTGCCACAAAGGAGAGTAGGGGGGATGGGGATGAGAGGTGGGATGATGGAGGAGAGGGGAGGGCAGGCTGAGGGAGAGGGTTGCTGGAAGTATACACTTCTGTAAAGGGACAGGGTAGAGAATAGAACAAAGGGGGAGCGGGATAGGAAGGAGGGACATATAATCAGTCTCTCACAATATGTCCATTGTAGAGATATTCTGCGTAATGACACACGTACAGCCTGTATTGAATTGCTTGTCCTTCTAGTGGGGGTGGGTGATGAGGGAGGAAGAAAAAGAATCTAGAATTTAAAGTTCTATAATCAAATGTTAAAAAAATATGTGTGCATATAATTATTATTATTATTAACTGCATGCAACTGGGAATTAAGATATACAGGCACTGGAGAAGGAAGAGCCATCCTGCCCTATCAGAAAGTCAGAGAGGCGATGGGGGAAGACACAGGAGAGAGCAGATTCGGGGAGGAGCTATACACTGGGATCACTGTTTTGGGGTGGTGGGTAGGGGAAAGATGGGGAGAAAATTTGTAACTCAAAATCTCATGGAAATGAGTGATATAAACAAGAAAACAAATTAATTAATTCAAATTGAAAAAAATTATTTAAGCTGATTTGATGGGCAAAGAACTGATACAGCTCCTACTCTGATCTTGTCATTCTCTTATTCAAAAACCTTTCATAGCTCCTCACTGCCTACTAAATGAATGAGGATTATAGGATACAGAGCTGGAAGAGTCCAAAGAAATCATATAATCTAAACCCTATATTTTACAGATGAGAAAGATGTAGCCCAGAGAGCTTAAATGCCTTGCCCAAAGTAACAGAGGTAGAATCAAATGTGGCATTTGAATCCGTATTTTCTAAATTCAGACTTGGCCTGGCATTCAAAGTCTTCCATGCTCTCTTCCACTTCACACACATACACACATACACACACACAGACACACACATGCTAACTTGAACTACTTTCTATCATCCAGACAGCCTGTGACTTCCTGTGTGTTTGTTCAGACTGTCCTCCCTCAAATGATTTTCCCCTACCAGCTCTTCCTGGCCAATTTTTACCAATGATTCAAGGCTCAGTTCAAATGCTACCCCCCAAATGAAGTCTTCCCAGTTCCATTTAAAAAGAAATAATTTTTCTTCCTCTAAATTCTCACAATACTTTGTGTTTCTCTTGTTGCACCACCTACCTAGTATTATGATTATATGTGTCCATGTTTTATCTTCCCTACTAGACCACAAGCTCCTGGAGTTAAGACCAAGTCTCAGGAATCTTTATTTCTCCTACAGGCACTAATATCTAAGGGCTTTGTAAATGTTTCTGGAATGAACCAGTCAATATGAAGAACCAATGCATTACTGAAAAAGCTGACTGTGAATTACTGACAGTCCTCATAAACACACCTAGGATGGCTAGGCAGGAAGAATGCCACAACCAGGGGCACCCTACTCCTATCTTCTCCAGCAGTTGAATACTCTCACAGCATCTTCTGATGAGATGGAAGACCACTGGAACTTACTATTTGCTCTGCTGCAGCCTCCTAACATCTTCCATATGCCCTGCTTCTAAGCCCTACAGTCACCTGGCCTTATCATCTTGACTATGTAAGTAACCTAAGAACTTTGGGCCTTGCCATCTGACTTACCACCAAATCCTAAGGATTTTCAAGCTTTTCCATCTGACCCATGGCTAAACTTTCTTTTGTGTTTTCTCCCCCAAATACAGTGTGAGTTCCATGAGAACAGGGATTGTCTAGCTTTTTCTATTTCTATCCCCAATACCTAGAACAGTACTTGAATACTCATTCATCCATTCATTTATGAACTATCTTTATGACCTGCAAAAAAATTTATAGATTATATTTAGATGACACTTTTATTCTTCAATAGTTTCCTTAACTATCAGAGATATTTTTAAAAATCTGGTTAGCAATAAAAAATAAATATGTTTAATTTGAGTCTGAAATCCTTCTATTCTTTAGAGAACCAGATTAAGTACTACTTCTTCTATGAAATCTTGCCCAATTATCTAAACAAGAAGAATTCCCCCCTTGCAATTTTTCCCTCCTAGAATTTCTAATGACACTCTGGCTCTCTTCTTTATAATATATTATCATATTCTAACTTACAGCATTATTATATATACACAGGTCTTGTTTCCCCATCAAGATGATAAATTCTTTGAAAGCAGTGAATGTGTTTTATTTCAGAATCTTGATCTTGTTTAATTTGAATAACTTTTCTACTTTATCTTCTAGGTGGCTGAGAAGAGTAAAGGGAAGGGGTTTTTATGCTTAGGAAGGCCACAGAACATTTGTAAAAAAAATTGGGGAAGAAAGGGGCAGTGAAGTGAAAGAAACATGGAATAGTGAAAAGAATACCTGACTAAGAATTAGATTTGGGGTTTTGTCCCAACTAACTAGTAGAGTGACTTCATAAAAGTTACTTCCTTTAATAGACCTTTGGTTTTTCCACCTGCAAAATAAGTAAGATTTGCCTAAAGAATTATATCAGTGGGTGAGAGAACAAAGCAGAAATTACATTTCAAATCAAAGTGAAAGAGTTCATGATCAAACAAGGGAGAAAATCTTAGAAGATAAAACTTTGTGCGCTTAATTTTTAAAAAATATTTCCAAAAACAAAACCTATGCAGCTAAAATTGGAAGAGTAAAATGGGGGGGGCGGAATCTTCACAGCAAATTTCTCTAATAAAAGTCTCACTCCTGAGGCTGCTAGATGGTTCAGTGAATAGATCACCAGCCCTGGAGTCAGGAGGACCTGAGTTCAAATCCTGCCTCAGATACTTAACACTTACTATCCACGTGACCTTGGGCAAGTCACTTAACCCCAGCTGCCCTGCCTTCCCCCCTCCAAAAAAAAAGGGTCTCATTCTTTTTGAAATTTGATTTTAGTTTTTCAATGAACAAAAATCTATTTTCTCTCCCTCCTAACTCCACCGCCCATTAAAAAAAGGAAAAGCAAAACACCTGTTACATATATGCAAAGTCAATTGAAGTAAATTCTTGAAATGGTATATATCCAAAGAAATCCCAGTCTGTATCTTGAGTCTATCTATCAGAATTGCTGTCAGGAGGTAGTTTGCATGTGGGTCCTCCAGAATGGTAGCTAGTCATTACACTGATTAGTTCTTAAGTGTCTTATTCATCTTTACAATGTTGTTATAGTGTAAGCTGTTCTGATTCTGCTTTTGTTAAGTTTTAAGTTACATAAGGAACTGATTTAAATTTACTAGCATAAGAGCCACTTCCTAACTGATAAACTGTCAAAGGATATGAACTGGCAGTTTTCTTTTTCTTTTTTTCTTTTTTGCCTTTTTTGAAGGGTAATTGGGGTTAAGTGACTTGCCCAAGGTCACAGGCCAGTTTTGGGGGTTAAATGTCTGAGGCCACATTTGAACTCAGGTCCTCCAGACTCCAGGGCCGGCGCTCTATTCACTGTGCCACCTAGCCGCCCCTGAATGGGCAGTTTTCTAAGAAAAAAATCCAAACTTCCAATAATCATGTGAAAAAATGTTCATCATCATCATCACTAGTATTTATAAAGCACTTACTATGTGCCAGGCACTATGCTATAAACACTACAATTGTTATTTCATTTGTTCCTCAGAACAATTCTGGGATATAAGGGCTATTATATCCCAATTTTACAAACTAGAAAACTAATACAAACAGAGGTTAAGTGACTTGCCCAAGGTCACACAGCACAGTAAGTGTCTAAAGCTAGACCAGAACTCAGGTCTTTCTGATTCTAGGCCCAGAATGCTATCCATTACTCTATCTAGCAGCCTAACCACTAATAATTAGTAAAAATTTAAAACCTTTAGAGAGGTTCTACATCAGACCCACCATACTGACAAAACTGATAAAAAGTAAAATGACAAATGTTGTAAGAGTTTTAGTAAAAACAGGCACATCAATGTATCATAGGTGGGATGCAAAATGACCCAGCCATTCTAGAGTATAATCTGTAACTAAGCTCCCAAAATTACTAAATTGTGCACACCCTTTGCTTCTGCCTTACACTACTAGGCCCTACATCCTGTAGAGATCAAAGAAATTTTCCCTCCACAAAAATATTTACTGCAGTTACTAATGTGGTGGCAAAAACTAGAGACTATGGGACTGGCCATCCACTGCAGAGTAGCTAAACAAGTCATGGTATAATGATGCAATGGAATACTTACTTTGATAAAAGAAATGAAGGGAAGGTGTCAGAGAAACCTGAAAATATTTGTATGAACTGATGCAGAGTAAAATAAGGAGGGCCAGGAGAACAATTCACACACTAACAACATGCATACAAACAACTGTGAAACACTTCAGGGCTCTGATCAACATAATGACCAACCACAATTCTAAAGGGCCCATGACAAAGCATGCCACCCACTTCCTGATAAATGGGTGATAGTTTCAATGTGCACACTGAGAAATATATTGAGGTGGGAAGGAGAGATAAGAGGGAAAAATAGATTTCTGATTATTAAAAAATTAAGTTAAGTTTTAGAAAATTAAATTGAGCCTAGAATCTAACCCCAAGATTATAATTCTAACTGTAATTTGTGTCCGAAGCTGATCTAAATAATTTAGGCCAGCTGTCTCTCTCATCTATAAGATTTTCAGTACTACAGAATCACAGAATGTTACAATTAGAAGGAACTTTAGATACCATGCAGTCAAGAATTACAGAGAAGCACAAGGGACCTTGGAAACTATTTATTTTAGGCTATCCCCTTCATTTAAAAGAGCAGGTCCCAAACAGTCAAACAACTAGTCAATCACAGTTCTGGAACTCAAGTTCAAGTATTCTGACTCTAACTTCTGGTTTCTTCCCATCACTTCCACAAGTATACTTGTGTCCATATTTCCTATTACACACTGTGGGGCATAATGACGAAAATCATTTTTCTTTCCATAACATCTGAGTGCTTCAGTGCAAAAGCACTAGCAGGAGTAACTCTAAAGCAATAATAAATGAATACATCTGCAAAAGTGTCTATAAGTGAATGAATGCTAAGCACAGCCAATAAAAGCACAGCAATATGTATAGATGCTTTCATTCTGAGTAAAAGTTCCACATAATTACTGAAAAGACTCATGAAAAATGGTGTTTGGCCAGTACTAGGTCTTGAAAAATTATTGGTGGTCTTAAGACCCTTAATTATATTAATATCACAGGATACTTTATGAGAAGAAAATTACATAAAAAGATTAGCTAATAAGTCTAGAAATGTTAGGCTTGGGTATTAACATCTGTATTATTCTCATGTAGGCCCTTAATATTTTTCTCTCTGAATAATCTTCCACATACACAGTTCTGATCAATTTGTTTCCCTGCCCAAAAACCTTTAATGGCTCTCCATTGCCTAACAAATCAAAGTCCCAACTCCTGAATCTTGAATAAGACTTCCACAATCTGACCCCTTATCTTTCCAGTGTAAGCTCACTACATTTCTCTTCATGAATACTCAATGTTAGTAATTATTCATTGTTCCATAAACATTATCCTGGCTTGCTT
Source organism: Pseudocheirus occidentalis (assembly GCA_028646575.1). NCBI lineage: Eukaryota > Metazoa > Chordata > Mammalia > Diprotodontia > Pseudocheiridae > Pseudocheirus > Pseudocheirus occidentalis. Next base: position 55,843,663 of record CM053596.1, read on the forward strand.
CCCATTCAACAAAATCTAATTAAATAACCTGAACTAGGCATCCAGACCAGCCTCAGGGCATAAAGTGGCTCTACTGAGCCAAACTACCTCCTACCTCTTTGCTACGTTTCCTGACCTGCCCAAAGACACACACAAAAAAGGCTCTTACAATAACACCAAGTTCGCCACAAGTCACAGCAACAGGATAGGCAAGGAAGTTTAGGGACTATGTCAACACAAATCCTCAACCTTGAACCCTCAAATCATCTGCCTTCATCAGTGGTCCTTGCTGTTGCCCTGCCTGGACTCATTTCCCCAAAGTTCTCATACTCTCATTCCTTTCTACTATCCTTTGTGATAGTGAACTTCCTTGCTACTGAAGAACAAACCCCTTCATTACTCAACCTCAGTGGTCTGCTCCCTCATCTCCAGTTCTTTTAGTTCCACTTTCCCAAAGTCTCATTTCACATCTACCTGCTTCTTCCACTGTGTCTCCTGGGATGCTTTCTCTATAACTAAACTAAACTGCTTTCATCTTAAACCTCTTCCTTCTCCCTCCTTCCATCTTCCATCTTTCTTTAAGCCAAATCTCAAGCAGTACCTTCTATCTGAAGCCTTTTCCTCAAATTGCTTTAATTACTTTGTGCATATATATATATATATATATATATATATATATAAAACATATAAATATATAATGTATATATTTGTAGTGCATATGTATTTGTCTTCCCCACTAGAATGTAAAATCATTGTGAATTGGGATAATTTAATTATAATTTAATAATAATTCACCAAGACCTGCCCCCTTCCTGAGGACACTGTTCCCCCTAGGTACCCTTTTGAGTAATGGCTGCATTTTATTCTCATGCTGACTCACTAGTCATGGTGGTGGAATGTGAATATTCTTTGCTCCTCACTTTCACTTCCAGACTCTCTACCCCCATCATTTGGTAACCTCTCTTCCTTCAGAGCTCTTTCAGTCCAAATTTATTACCCAATCCAGATTCTAGTAGCTGTTATTGACACCCAGGATACTGTCCCCACCTTTCTCAATGAATTTAGTACCTGCCTCAGTCTTTCTCTCTACCCTAACTCCTCTCAATCTAAAGAACTTCATCATACATGTATGTGTCCTTAAATACCATAACTTTCTAATTACCTAATCTATTCAGTTTCCAGATAACTACTCCTTCACTCCATTTCTGCTACACAAAGGGACATTTATATCCTTGAACCAGTCATCACACACAAGTGTTCCAAATTCATAAAAAGGAACTCCTAAAGTTCTTTATCTGATCATATTTTTTATCTTTCCATCTCCTATCTACTCTTTCTCTTCATCATGACCTGAGACCTCTCCATCCTTCAGTACTATTCTGAGCTCTGGCTCTGCTCTTCTACTTTCCCAGGCCTGCAACAGCCTTCTAACAGCCTCTTTCTGCCTCAAGTCTCCTCTCACCCATCCAGTATATTCCACATACTTACCACCAAAGAAATTTTCCTTAAATGCATATCTTATCTTGTGACCTCTCTCCCCCTCCACCCCCAACTCAACTCCAGTGGCTATCACTTCTAGGATAAAATATAAACTTTTCTGTTTAGCTTTTAAAATCATATACAACCCATCCCCCCCAACCTATCTTTTCAGCTTCACTGGATATTTACTCCTCCTCCAGCACTCTGCAATCCAGTCAAACAGGCCTTTTCTCTCTTCCTCACTTAAGATACTCTAGCAAGAGCTAGTTCCCCATGCCTGGCCTATACTTCCTTCTTATCTCTGCCTCACAAAGTCCCTTTCTTTCTTTAAGCCAAATCTCAAGCAGTACCTTCTATCTGAAGCCTTTTCCTCAAATTGCTTTAACTACTTTGTGCATATATATATATATATAATATACAAATATATAATGTATATATTTGTAGTGCATATATATTTTTATATGTACTTGTCTTCCCCACTAGAATGTAAAATCATTGTGAATTGGGATAATTTAAGTCTATACTTTTTATCCAGTGCCTAGTACAATGTAAGTGTTTAAACACAGTAGTAGGTACTTAATAAATGTATGTTGATTGACTTAGCCCTTGACCAGTTCAACTCTAAGTCTACCACTCTTAAATCTCTGTTCCATCCTCTTTATGATCGCACCTTGCCAAACCTGAAGTCTGGGTTTCTTCCATCATTTACTACACTTACTCCTACTCATATAATACTGAACAAAATTGAAAAATATCACAAAATGAACTGACTGGGTAGTCCACTGCAAAAGTGTACTAGGTAATCTCAATTTACTATAGCAAAACAATCCTACTATTCTTCCCTAATTGATTTCCTATCCCCATTCACCACAGAAGCCATTCTAAACATTTTCCTCTCTCATCACGCCTACAATGACATCTTTTGTTCCAACTCTTGAAGCTGAGCACCTCGTATCATACTTTTCTGAAAATTTTGTGGCCAAAATTAAAGAGCTCCCTCTTCATCTCAAATCCCTTTGAAGCTGTCCTCTAAGTCCCAAATACTGGATTCTTCCACACTGTCTACAAACATACATAGATCTACCCTCCTTAAAAAATCCTTACTAGATCCTACCATGCCTTTTAGCTATCATTCTGTATTTCTCCTCCCCTTCTCACCTAAACTCCTTGAGAAACCCATCTACAACTAGTGATTCTGCTTCCTCTTCTTTGTCTTCTAAACCCTCTGGAATCTGTTTTCCAATTTCAATCTTCAATTGAAACTGCTCTATCCAAAGTTAGCAGTGATTTCTTAATTTCCAAAGCTAATTACCTCTTCTCAGTCCTTATCCTTTTTGATCCCTCTGAAACCTCTGTCAATAATCTACTCCTTCTGGATACTGTTCTCTCTAGGTTTTAGGGACACTGCTCTTAATTGGTTCTTCTCTAATTTATCTGATTGCTTAGTATCCTTTTTGGATCTTCTTCCTGGACATTCCCACTAACCAACAGTATTCTCTAAGGATTTTCCCTGGCCCCTCTTCTAATCTCCCTCTATATTATTGTGCATGTTGACCTCATAGTAACTGAACCCCCATGGGTTCAATTATCATCTCTATGCTGATGATTCTCAGATCTTGCATCGCCAACTGCCTATCAGACATCAAACTGGATTCCCATTTACAACTCAAAACTAATATATCTAAAACTTAATACATTATCATTTCACCTTTACTTTTCTTTCTTCCAATTTTCCCTATTACTGTCAAGAGCATCACCACACTCCCAGTCATCCAGGTTAACAATCTTGGTGTCAACCTCAACCCCAATTCACACTCACCCTACATATCCAATCTATTGTCAAATCTTGTCGATTTTACCTCTTAAACCTCTCTCATATACACCCCCTTCTCTCCATTCACACAACCACCATATAGTGAAAGCCCTCATCAGACTTCATACCTAGCCTACTGGGATAGCCTTTTAATAGATCTCCCTGCTTAAGACTCAGCTCATCCTCCACTTCACTACCAAAGTGATTCTCCTAAAGCACAGGCCTGAGCATGTCAGTTCACCATTGGATAAATTCCAGTGGCTCTATAGTACTTCTAGGATCAAATATGAAATCCTTTGCTTGACATTAAATCAGGCAGCTATGTGGTACAGTGGATAGAACACTGAGCCTGACATCAGGAATACTCATCTTCCTCAGTTCTAATCTGGCCTCAGACACTTCCTAGCTGTGTGATCCTGGGCAAGTCACTTAACCCTGTTTACCTCAGGTCTTCATCTGTAAAATGAGCTGGAGAAAGGAATGGTCAACCACTCCAGTATCTTTACCAAGAAAACTCAAAATGGGGTCACAAAGAGTTGGACACAACTGAAACGACTGAACAACAAAATCAGGAAGACCTGAGTTCAAATATAGCCTCAAACAGTTACTATCTGTATGACCCCTGGGCAAGTTGCTTAACCATTGTCTGCCTTTGTTTCTCTCAAGGGTAAAATGGGGATGGATAATAGCATCTACTTCCCAGGATTCCTGGGAGGATCAAATGAGATGGTATTTATAAAGCGCTTAGCACAGTGCCTGGCACATAGAGTAGTAGGCATTTAATAAATCAATCAATCACTCCTTCCTTCCTGTGAACATGGCATTCAATCTTCCTACACTATACCTTCTCACGGTCTGGACCCCATGCCTAGAATGCTCTCCTATTTCTATCTCCTGGCTTTCTAGACTCAGCTCAAATCCCACCTTTTACAAGAGGTCTTTTGTGTTCCTGCTCCTTCTGCCCTCCAAGATGTTTCCTCTGAAATTCCCTTGAATTTATATCACATATATCTTATATGTATAGATATAAGCTACACATAGGTAGCATGGTGGATAGAGCATTGTCCCTGGAGCCTGGAAGATGAGTTCAAAGCTGGTCTCAGACATTTCCTGGCTGTGTGACCCTGGACAAGTCATCTAACTGTACTCTGCCTCAATTTTCTCATCTCAAAAGACAGAATAATAATGACACCTATTTCCCGGGTAGTTGTAAGGATAATATTAGTAAAGTGCTTTGCAAAACACTAATGCAAATGCTAGCTATCATTTCCAGATATTTTTATGTTGTCTTCCCCATTAGGATGTGAGCTCTTTGAGAGTAGCCACTGTTTCTGCCTTTCTTTGTATTAGCACCACCTGACACAAAGTAAGAGCTTAACAGATGCTTGGTGACTGAGTGCAGCTCAGGGCAACCAGGGCTTGAACTAGAATCGTAGTCATGGGGATCGAGGAAAGAGAATAGATGTGAGAGATATTAAGGTCATACAACTGAAGTGACAGAATTCACAAATGACTGAAAGAAGAAAATAAGGGAGAAGAAAGCATCAGAAATAAGTTAAGTGTTTGAGCCTGAGTAATCAGAGTGATGGTGGTGCCATCTACAGAAACTGGGAAGATGGTAAGAGAGGTGGGTTCAGGGATAAGATGACAAGTTCAGTTTTACACTGATATGAGTCTAACTCATTCATTTAATTAGAACTTAATCATTTATTAAAGAAACATTTCTTAAGCACCTATGAAGTCTTTCTGATCCTGTGGTAAATGATGTAGTAAATAAAAAGATAAATAAGACAGTGGTATTTGCCCTCTAGGAGATTCCAGTTTAGTAGGAGATGAGGATTATACAAATACCTGTAGCATGAGGCAGTACAGAGTAAGTAGCATGAGAAAAGTAAAAGGTACCAAGCAGTTCAGAGCTAGGAAGGATGACCTCTAGTAGAAGTGAACAAGGAAGGCTTCAAGGAAGAAACAGCATTTAAACTGACATTTGAGGACAGAAAATAGTTCAACAAGTTAAATAAAGGGTGTGGGAAAGCATCACAAGAACATCGTGTATAAAGGCACAGGGACAGACAGAAGAGATGAAGGCACCTCTGGGGAATGAAGTAGTTCATTTTGGATCATATCATAGGGCATGTGGAAGGAAATAAAGAGATAAAGCTGGAAGCAGTGGCTGAAGTCAGATTGAGCCAATCTTAGATGACAGGCAAGGACTCTATAGAATAAGTCATTGGATGGTTTTGAACATAGGAGTGACATAATGGATGGAAGTTGCTAGGGCTGATGTAAGAAAGAATTTCCTAACAATAAGAGCTGTCCAAAAATGGAGAAGATTGCCTCAAAAGGTAGTGAGTCAACCATCACTGAAGGCTGGAAGCCCAAATGTAAGGGAACACTGTACTGGGGAATTCCTGTATTGAGTACTAACTGATTAGATGATCTTTGGGTTTCCTTCCAACACCACAATTCTGTGATAATCAGATCTATGGACTCAAAGTGAAAACCTGGATAAATCACTCTTACCTTCCTCAGTTTCCTAACAGTAAAACTGATAGACTTTATCTTTTAAGGCTAGAGGAGATTAAATCCAGTAACTTTGGATTTTTATTGAAATGGACCAAGTATTTGTCTCCCCCACCCCTATTTAGACTCATGAAGTTTCTAGGCAAGTCAATCTTACATTAAAAAATTATTTCAACCTGAAAGCAAAAAGATTGGTGGTCAAGGGATTTGGGTTCTACTCCAGCTCTGCAGGGTAATAACAACAACAATATATGCTATTTCTATAGTACTTTAAGGTTTGCTTGTTTCACAGCAATCCTGTAAATGAGGTACTTCTAGTAATTACCCTATTTTACAGGAAAAGTAGATGAGGCTCAGAAAGTTTAAGTGACTTGCCCACAGTGATACTGCTACTGTCAGAACTATTGTTTAGTGTTTCTGGGCCTCAATTACAGCATCTGTAAAATGAGTGAATTGAACTAGATTGAACTAAGGTCCTGTAAGTTCCCAAGTCTTCCCATTCTATGACTATATTTTCTCCCTTCCCTGAAGTGCTCCTTATGCCATTTAAATCACAAACATTTATTGCATGCTTACTCCTGTCAATGCTAAGTGCTACGGACACAAAGAAAGACAAAAATAGTCTCTGGCCTGAAAGAAGCTCACCTTCTAATGGGAGAGACAGCATACAAACAATTGTGTATAAAAAGGATATATAAAGGGTAAATAAGAGGTTATCTCAGAAGGAAGACACTAGCATTAAGGGGGCCCAGGAAGGGCTTCTTGTAGAAGGTGAGCATTTAACTGAAATTTGAAGGAAGCCAAGGGGTAGAGAGGAGAAGGGAAAACATTCTAGGCATAGGGAACAGGCACAGTGAAAATGTCCAGAAGTCTGTGAGGATCAGCAAGGGGGCCAGTGCTCCTAGATCTTCCCAGGAGAACCGACTGGAAAGGGAAAAAGGGGCCAAGTTGTGAAGGGCTTTAAAAGTCCACCAGAAACCACCGATCCTTAAGCAGATCTCTGATTTTGTATAGCCAGCACTTAGCACAGTTCCTGGCACACTGTAGGTACTTAATAAATGCTTATCATTTTTGACAGCTACCCAAGCTGGCTACTGCCAGGAATTACTCTGGTACAGTTGATACTGGTTCTCATTCTTCTTCTTTTGTCCCAAAGAGAACACTTCTCATTTCCATGCTTTAGAGAAATGTGGTGCAGTGGCAGGAGCACTGAATTCAGGTTCTACTTTCAGCTCTACCACTTATGAGCTACATGACCCCAAGTCAGGTCATTTTTCTTTTGGGGTCATCAGTTTCCTCCTCTGTAAAATGAAGGAATTTGGTTCAATGATCTCCTGGGACTGTTTTTGCTCTATTTCCCTGATTTGTGAAAACAGCTTCTCCTCATGAAAAGGCTAGAAATTCTTTAAAGACTTCTGTAAAGTGTTTCATATTAGAATCATGCACTTGACTGTGCAACTTTTTAAATGACTTATAGAAAGGGAACAAGAATCTAAAAACACACATAAGGTCTCAAAATTTAATAAAACTGTTAGTGTCCTAGACATGCCGGTAAAAGTTCAAAATCACCAATCAGTTTTAAGAGTGAAGAAATTAAGACAATATTAGAGTAACAGTTCTAATAAATAGGCTCATGTAGCTTCTGTTTGGTTGTTTTATACAGAGTGAAACTTTGCTTAGGAGTTGAAACTGGTCCCAGAAACAAGTTTGGCATTTTATCCACAAGGCCATCATGTTTCCCAAGGAAAGAAGAAAGAGAAGGGGGGTTGGGGGGGAGGAAGAGGTGCCGATGCCGCCATCCAATTCACTGTTTAGAGGTTTGGGAAAAGGCCCTCTTACAAAAACAACAACAAAAAACAACCCATATACTACCATATGCTAACTGAAAGCAATTAAGGGGTAATAATGAAAGCAAACAACAAACGTACCAACTTTTTTCATGCTAAGGTTTTGCATGAGCAGCTGAGATTGAGCAAAGAGAGATCAACCTGATAAGTCATTCCCCCACAAACTGAATATCAAATTGAAGGCTTGGGAACAAAGTCTGGCACTAAACTAGAAGGTGTTCATGGTTTCCCTAAAGCATTGTTAGGCAGAGGTATGTTTAAAAACAGCAGTCCATTTCCTCTATAAAAACAGCCTCTTGCTTGCTCTTCTGACCTCCCTAGCAGGGTAAAGGACACCTGGATGCAGAGCAGTAGATTCCTGTTTACTAGTACAAAACATGACAGTTCATAAATGAACAAAGAAATAAAATGCTTCTTGTTAATCAAGTTTCCTCCCTTTTGGGGTGGGAGGCATTCAGAAAAATAGCTTAGCCACAGTTCTATCACCTCACCTACAGAGTCCTGCTCTCTGGTTTCATTAACCTCAAGGCACATTTCCACAGGATAGCACTCTCAACCCTCAAAAAGACTGCCCAGCTGGCAAGTTCATATTCACGTAGTGGCTTTGTATGTTCCTTTCCTTCTTATGGATGCTGCTTGTTCAGTCACTTTAACCAGAAGAGCTGTCTCATGTTCAGCTCCCCTTTCTCCACACCCATTTTCAATTTGAAATCTAGTTTCCCGGTACACAATTCAGGCAACCAATGTCCTGAGGGAGGCAGAACACGTGAGTGTCCTCATGAAGCTCCATAGACAGAAATTATCTGATGTTATTGGGCCTACCTGATGGTCACAGTCTCATTTATTTCAAATTCTAGGACAGACATCATCTAAATGCACAAAAGAGGGAGGGCAGGGTGGGGTGGAGATACATAGATACATTGCTCAGTATCCTAACTGCAAAGGAACCAGAATCTCCACCCTCCACAATAATTGTGAAAAAAAAAAAAACAAAAAACCCTAGCCTGAACATTCCGAGGTGCAGAAATTCTCTCTCTATAACCCCAGTCCAAACCATGGAGTAAGCAAAGAGGGTCATTCTCTCAAAGACCCCAAATACTCATAATGGAAAGGGAAGGTCATATTCTCTGGGTCCCCAGCCCAGACACAACAATGGAGAAGTTACGGTCAGTTCTCCAGGGAAGATCCCATATAGAGTCACCCTTTCCGAAATGCCACCTTAGGTGGGAAACCTGTGGTCTCAAGGCTCTATAAGGTAGGGGCACATCTCTCTTTCTGTGTTTCTCATGCAGAAGAGGGGTCATTCTGTGTTCTTTTCTCAGATTCTACGGAGCAGATTTCTATCCTTGAGTCCTCTTCAAATGAGGGCTTGTTCTGTATCCCAGTCCCAACACTATAAGGAAAGTGAGGGGTCTCTTTGCTGGCATACCACATGGAGGGAAGAATTATTCTATCTAAACTCCCTCTGCATCTTACTCAGGAGGGTCATTTGGGGGCCAGTTAAAGAGTGGAAGGGGCAGGGTTGGTTGTAGATACTTATGGGAGTGTTATCCTCTCTACAATCAGACCCTAAAGGGAGTGGGGGACACTGTGTATGTGTGAGGACACTCATCTCTGTCCTGTGTGGGAAGGAGATGTCATCCTGTCTTGGTCCTTGTGTCAGGGCCTATGGAAGGATATTATCTCCAGGCACCCCTGTATCCAAACCCTAGGGGGAGGGGGTTATCTCCTCTTTATCTCTGCCAAAGCCCGTGGGGGTGGGGAATCATTACCTCCCCTGGGTTCTAGTGTCAGACCCTGAGGAGAGAGGGAATAATCAAGTCTGTGGGTGTTCAGGTTACCCCCTCTGCATCTTCTGTCAGACCCTGGGGGGAAGGCAGCAGGGTAATCCCTTCTGAATCCCAGTATGGGACGGTAAGGGTAGATGGAGTGGGAGTATAGGAGAAATCAATGTCCTAGTCTGACTCCCAGGGAGGAGGGCTGGCCCACCCTATGTGGAGGAGGTGTCATCCCCTGGGTCCCTAATCTGACCCCACGGGGGAGGTGGTGTCATCCCCTCCGGGTTCCCGTCTGACCCTGTGGGGGAGGGGTGCCATCCCCGGGGTCCCCCGTCTGACCCTGTGGGGGAGGGATGTCATCCCCTCCGGGTCCCTGGCCTGACACTATGGGGGAGGGGTGTCATCTCCGGGGTCCCCGTTTGACCCTGTGGGGGAGGTGGTGTCATTCCCTCTGCGTGCCAGGGTCCCACCCTAGGGAGCTCCGTCGGTGTACCAGAGGGATGTCACCGCCCCCTAGACCCCCCTCCGCCGGGCGCGGGGCGCGGGGCTCTCCTCGGGGCCTGCTGGGCCCGGACCGGGCCGGACGCCCTGACAGCCGGACAGGCCGAACCCTGACAGGCCTGCGGGGCGGCCGAGGCCCCCAGGCCGCGCTGGGCCGGGCCGGGCAGGCCGTACGGCCGCGGCGCTTACCTGAGAGGGCTGAGGCGGAAGGAGGCAGCGGCAGAGGCGGCTGCAGCGGCTGAGGCGGCTCACATTCGCTCCCTTCCCGCCGCCATGTTTCCGCTGCGCAGTGTGAGGGGGCGCGGGCGGGGGCGGGGGCGGGGGAGGGGGCGGCTCCGCTCCCTCCTCCCTCCCCCCTGGGCTCGCCTAGTCCTCCCTCCCCCCCACCGCGGCCCGGGATGGGAGGGCGCCGCCTAGCGGCCGGGGAGTGACCAGGCAGCCTCTCCTGGAACCTTGCCAAGCCCCCGTCATCCGGCGCTGGCACCGCCCCCGCAGTGGCACTTGCCCACGCGCCCCGTGCCGCCGCGCCCCCGGCACACCCCCACCCCACCCACGGCACTTTTGGACGCACGAGCACGCAGGAACGCGCTCAGCTTCAGCCCCCTCTCTGACGTCCCCCCTCCCGCTGCAGAGCGCTCGAGCGCGCTTCCAGGCCCCCCCTCCTCAGTCGCCGGTGTACCCCTCACCCCTGCGCGGGTGTCCCAGACTTAGCCTAGGACTAACAGTGAAGACCAGTCTGGAAGGGACCCCAGAGGCCCTCCAATCCTGTCCCTTCCTTTTAACAGACAAGGAAACTGAGGCCGGGAAGGTTCACGGACTTGCCCAAGGTCAGAGGCGGGGGTGAAGGTCGAACCTCTGACTCCAGAGCTCATTTACCAGATCCGTGGTACAAGGATCTGGAGGCGTGAGTCCCAGGTTCAAATTCTGACGCTGACCCTCCCTGTATGACCTTGGGTAAACCAGTTTCTCTGTAAAATGAAGAGGGTGGATTAGAGGGGCTGTGCTCACCTTCCAGCCCTACCTCAGCTTCCCGCAGTGGTGTGACATCACACATATGCCAGCTGGGAGCCCCCGCAACCTCTGTGAATGGCGCTGGGTTCCGTGGCATTCTAGAGCCCCTTCCAGCTCTAGAGCTCTGTTCTTAAGATTCCGTGACCCTCTCCTACACATCCTAGGCAGGGCTGCCTGACATGCTCGTCCTCCAGTCCCTACCTACCTCTTCCTCACCCTGTAGGGCTTGTGTAAAATACAAACCCCTAGGAGGACCAGGAGCTTCTCCACGAGGATCTTAGAATCCTGCCTTCCCCACCCCATCACCAATGCATCTCACGAAGTACATGTGCCACCTCCCTTCCTCCCCTGCATACAGCTGACCAGAAGAATCCACAGCCATCTGCATCACCACCACCACCTTCCATACAGACTCTGGGACCACCTCACATCTGCCAACTTATGCCCCCAGCCCAATCAGAGGCTAACAGGCTCACAGACTGTCAGAGCTCATCTAGCCCGACCCCTTTCATTTTACACATGGGGAAACTGAGGCCCAGAGGGAAAAAAAAAGCTATATTAGATAACAGAAATAGCATTTGAACCCAGGTCCTGTGATTCCATAACTGGCTTTCTTTCCAAGACACCAGGTTATTTATGATCAATGAAAATTGAGTCTTTGAACCCATGTGTTAAAATATTACAATGGGAAGGAACCTAAAGAAATAATATGGGGCAGCTGCGGACCTTCAGAGGGGAAAAAATATTATTATCCCCTTTTACAGATGAAGCAACTGAGGTCTGAGGATGTATGATCTGCCTAAAGTCAAACTGCTAGGGGCAGAAAGAGATCGTGGAACTGGGGTTTTCAGAGTTCTTACCTCTTTCAAAGTTGTTTGTCTTTGCAACATTGTTATCGTGTGAATTGTTTTCCAGGTTCTGCTTACTTCACTCTGTCAGTTTATGAAATCTTTGTAGGTTTCTCTGAAACCATCCCCTTTATTATTTCTTACAACACAACAGTAAGGTTTTCTAAGCATATCATCCTAGCATCTGCAAAAGCTATAAATTTGTTTCTTTGTCTTTGATTATTTCCTCAATTTCTTTTTCTTGCTTTATTGCTATAGCTACCATTTCTAGTACTATATCAAATAGTGACGGTGACAATGGACATCTTTGGTTTTCCCCGATTTCACTGGAAAGGCCATTAGTTTACTAATTATATCTATATACCACAATTTGATCAGTCATTCCACAATGGATGGACACCCTCAGTTTCTAGCTCTTTCTCCTTGCAAAAAATTGTTATAAGTAATTTTGTACATATGGGTCCTTGCCCTCTTTATTTGCTTTTCTTTTTCTTTTTTTTCTTTTTGGAGGGGGGAAGGCAGAGCAATAGGGGTTAAGTGATTTGCTCAAGGTCACAGGTTTAGCAAGTGTTAAGTGTCTGAGGCTTGATTTGAACTCAGGTCCTTCTGACTTCAGGGCTAGTGCTCTTCACCATCTAGTCACCTCTGATTCTTTTTTTTTTTTTTTAATGTAGATTAGGCTTAGTCATGCTGTTTTACACTTCAGTAACTTTTGGGGCATAATTTCTAATTGCATTTCAGAATGAATGGACCAATAATTCACAGACCCACCAACAATGCTTGTTTTCCCTGAAGCTGGTCCAACATCTATCATTTTTGTTATTGACTTTGTTAATCTGATGAATGTGAGGTGAAATCTCAGAGTTGCTTTAATTTGAATTTCTCTATTAGTGATTTAGAAAATTTTTTTGCATGACTATTGGTAGCTTGTATGTCTTTCTTAGATAACTGCCTGTTTATATCTTTTTGACGTTTGTCAGTTGGTGAACGGCTCTTCTTATAGATTTTAATCACTCCATTCGGTCTTGGAAATAAGGCCATTATCAGTGAAATTTCCCACAAAGATTTTTCCCCTACTTACCGGTTTCTTTTCTAATTTTACCTCCATTGGTTTTGTTTGTGCAAACTTTGTTTTTTATCTGTTATTCTTTATTTGGTCATGAGTTTTCTTTTAGTCATAGATCTGAAAGGTGGTTTCTTCCTTGATCCCATAATTTGTTTATAATGTCATATATCCATTCAGAGTTTATCCTGGTTTATGATGTGGTGTCAACCTGTATCTAGTTTCTGCTAGACTACTTTCTCATTTTTGCAGTGCTTTTTCTTCAAGAGTGAGTTTTTAACCTCAATACTGTGGGTCTTTGGGTTTATCAACACTAGGATTGTGGGTTTATTTGCTTCTTATGTTGCACACCCAATCTATTTCACCAATCTCTTCAATTCTTAATCAATATCAAAGTAGTAATAATCAAATAGCTTTAGGTTGTTACCTGGGCGTGTTTCTTATGCTCCTAAACTAGACCATGAGTATCTTGAGGATAGAGATCAGATCTTTACTAAACTGTATACCTCTCCTTCTGTTCTTCAGATGATAGGTGCCCTGTAAATGTTAGTTGAATGAATGGTCTCTTCTCTATCTTCCCCCTCACCTCCATTAGATTTGAAAGGTAGGGGCTGTGATTTCATCCTGTCCATATCCTTCTACATGTAAGGCCCTCAATAAGCATTTGTTAAATGAAATTGAGTGAATCAGTCCAAGGCTGACACCAGTATCCTTGAGATTTCAAGATATTGAGAGAGAGTGAGGAAGGTCTTCACTCCAGTACATTGGGTAGACCACCTATAAAGAACTTTGGGGTTGACACAGATGACAGTCCTTCAGGATAGGCTAGCATGGACGGGTTGTGATCTGCATTGTTGGAGAGAACTACTTATCAAAGAGACCCTAGATCCCTTTGGGCCTTTGAGAGATTCAGGAAAATCTTCTAACAGTTAAAGTGGTTCAAAAATCCACTGGGCTGCCCCAGGACGAGACAGGTTCCCCTTCATTGGAGATCTTCAATCAAAGGCTGAACAACCACTTCTCAAAGATACACACACATATGTATATACACACTATACACACATACACACACACAT
>CM053596.1:55858080-55911712 GCA_028646575.1 Pseudocheirus occidentalis
CTTCCAGTGGGGGTGGGTGACAAGGGAGGAATCAAAAGAATCTAGAATTTAAAGTTCTAGGAAATAAGATAGACAGGGGCTGGGATAGGGAGAGCCTCCCTGCCCTATCAGAAAGTAAGAGAGCAGAGCAGGGTAGGGGCTTTACAGTGGAATTGCTGTTTTAGGGTTGGGGCAGGGGCAAGACGGGGAGAAAATTTGTAGTTAAAAAATGTAAGGAAAATGAATGATGTAAACAAGAAAATAAATTTTTTAAAAATGAGACCTTTATCAGAGAATCTTGCTGTAAAATTTCCCCCTAGTTTCTTGTTTTCCTTCTACTTTTGGCTGCATTAATTTTGTTTGTGCAAAAGCTTTTTAATTTCATGTAATCAAAATGATCCTCTCTATCTCTTGTTCAGTCATGAATTCTCTCTTTTCCATAGATCTGACAAGTACATTTCTCTATTCTCCACTAATTTACTTATAATGTTACTCTTTATGTTTAAATCATTTATCCGTTTTTACCTTATCTTGGTATACAGTGTGAGATGTTCCATACCTAGTTTCTGCCAGTCTGTTTTCTAATTTCAACAAATTTCAACATTTTTTTTTATCGAGAACAGCAGAACTACCATACTTTGACTTCAATGTCACATTCCCAGAAGTGTTTCAGGGAGGGTAGAAATGGCACTATAAAAAAAGACCAGAAAAATAGTTGGATTTGAAAAAGTATATAGATAGGAGTTCTGTGCTGGAAGCAGAACAGTTGTGGTGGCATTGAGGAACTGATATCCAAGGTATCAGGGGGAGAAAGAGTTAATAAGAGTGTGGGGGAAATAATTCTCAAACTTTGTCAGTGCCACCAAAAACTTCCCAAGAGAACTCCACCTATATACTTATTCCTCCATCTGTACAAAAATTTTATGAGACATGCACTGAAGGTATCTCTGTTGCTGGTATTAAGGAACCATTAGACTTTAAAAGTAATATTCAACCATGGATCACATCTTTACTATCTCACAATCATCTGAAAGATATAGAGAATGTAAGATTTCATTGTGCTGTTTGTTCATTGATTATTCAAAAGCACTGGACTTCATAAAACAAAACTCTTTTACAAGTGCATCCCATGCACAGATCAAGATCATTTACAATTCCTTGGAAGATATAATAACAGAAATAACCACATTGATTAACCCTCTGATAATAAACATCAGGCAAAACATAAATCTGGGAGATGTATACTTGCCAAAAGTATTTGCCACTGATCCAGTAAGGAGTCTGGGTTGAAGAGGGCTTTCCTATGGATAGTGAAGTGCTCCAGCAGGTCCTTTCTGCAAATGATGTATTGATTGCCTCTCAATCCCTAAGACTTTTCAGAGTCTTTCCTGTAAGATATCTGTAATACTTCAAAGAATTTTGACCTGTTTATTCACATGGGAAGGATAAAAAAGACAAAGAACATCTCTTGTCTAGATTTCAGCATGCATCTTAATGAATACCCAGTGGAGTTTTCCAATCCTCCCTCCCTCCCTCTCTCTCTCTCTCTCTCTCTCTCTCTCTCTCTCTCTCTCTCTCTCTCTCTCTCTCTCTCTCCCTCTCTCTCCCTCTCTCTCCCTCTCTTTCTGTCTCTCTCCCTCTCTCTCTTTCTCTCTCTCATCTTCTCTCTGTCTCATCCTTTCTCCCTTTCTCTCCCTCTCTCTCCCCCTCTCCCAGTCTCCCTCTCTTACTCTCCATATGTGTATATGTGAGAGACAAACAATAGAGATGAATAGTGACCTGGGCCCAGAGTTCAGTACATAAGTGCAAGGAAAGCTAGAAATGGAAGAATCATTGCCTTGGAGGCACCTTCATACAGGTGAAGTTTAAGATGGCCTTTGGAGGAGGTTAGGCTATAGGTAGTAAATAAAGAGGCAGGGGACCTTCATACAGGAAGTGTTAGCTATGTCTTTGGTGACAGTGAGAAGCAAGGCCTGACTAGAGGGGAGAATTGATGTGCTGATTAATTGAAAATAATAGTAATCACTTACCTTTACATAGTACTTTAAAGTTAGACATCTTTTCTTCACAGTAATTCCGAGGTAGATAATACAAGTATTATTATTTTCATTTTACAGATGAGGAAACTGAGATTTACAGAGATTAAGTGATTTGCCCAGGGTCACCCAGCTGGTAAGTACCCAAGCTAGATATGACACTAGGTTTCCAAGGTTTTATACATTTCATTTTATACTACTTTAGATAAATTGAGTCCAACTTGAATGCTAGATTGAAGAATTTTTGTTTAATCAGATTAGGGGATGGGGCAGTGGTTTTCAACCTGTGCGTCCAACCCCTTTGGGGGTTGAATGACCCTTTCACAGGGGTCACAGGGATCACCTAAGATCATCAGAAAACACATTTCCCATGATCTTAGGAACTGAGATCACTGCTCCTCTATCCATCTCCAGGCAGGTTCGCCCACATGCAGATATACCCACATATGAGTATTAAAGGATCGCCGCATTAGGAAGGTTGAGAACCACTGGGATAGGGTGTTGTAACTTTTTGAGTATAATATAGTTGCAGTATCCAAAGTTTGGTTGATGGTATGCTGGATATATTAGAGCAAGGAGAAGCTGGAGGCAAAGGAACCAGTTAGGAACCAGTAACAATAGCATCACTCAGAGGGAAAAAGGCTTTAAAACATTTTCTATGC
The DNA here is from genome assembly GCA_028646575.1 of Pseudocheirus occidentalis. Classification (NCBI taxonomy): domain Eukaryota; kingdom Metazoa; phylum Chordata; class Mammalia; order Diprotodontia; family Pseudocheiridae; genus Pseudocheirus; species Pseudocheirus occidentalis. Next base: position 55,860,758 of record CM053596.1, read on the forward strand.
TTTCCTACCTCTGTGCTTTTGCTTTCACAATTCTGTATGCATGCAATATACTCTTTCCTTATCTTCATCTGTTGATTTCCTACCCATCCTTTAAAACCCAATTCAAATACCACCTGGTTTATGAATCCTTTGTTTCCCTAGATGATAATCCAGGGCTTTTTAACCTTTTTTCACTTGTGACACCTTCAGTTCTTCTTAAAATGTGGTCACGACCCACAGTTCAACAAGTGCACCCCAACATGCATAGCATATTATCTATACTCTCTGTTTCTTGTGGGTTTATCTTATATGCCTCACTTTTTTTAAAACTTGTCTTAATTCATGTCTTTGCTGATTTCCTAGGATTTAATAAACATATGTCAGCAAATAGGGATAATTTTATTTCTTATTTGCCTGTTATTATCTGTATGTGTTTGTGTGTGTGTGTGTAAAACTATATATAACTCTCTGTAGTCTATATATATATATATGTATACGTATATGTAAAAAGTACCAAACACATTTGACTAAGAAAGATAAATTTCATGTTAATACTCCTCTCACAGTCTGAGTTCCATGTAAACTGACTTACTTGCTGTTACCTATACATAACATACCATCTCCTACCTCCATGCCTTTGCATAGTCTTTGTCTCTTACTTGGGATGCCTTTCCTCCTCGCTTCTGCCTCTTGGAATCCCTAGTTCTCTTCAGGGCTCAGCCCAAGTGCTACCTCCTTCATAAAACCTTGCTTGACCCTCCTTGCTAGTGTTCTTCCCTTTCTAGCTCCTCTATCAATACAGTTTTATATACATAATATCACAAAGTGTTTGCATTTATTTATCTCGGTATACATTGATAATTTTCAGAATATAAGCTTCTTGTCAGGTTCTACTTTATTTTTGTTGTCATATGCCTAGGATAGTGCCTAAGGTATAATAAACACTAAATAAATCTAGGCCGAAGAATGTGTTATAAGCCTCTTCTGGACCTCCCTCTGTCAGTGCCTCAGGGCCTGAACTATTGCCAGTTACACTGTAGGATCATCAGATCCTAGATTAGAACCAGAAAGGACTTTAGAGGAGATGTCAAGTGAGTACTTAATGAATTGGAGAAGTGAGCCTTGGGGTGGTAACTTCCATGTGAGGTACCAGCTCTGAAGATGAGTACCAGATGTGAATCTTCAAAAGTGTCAGCTCAATTTGTTTCGCCTACACTGACCTGAGTAATAAATTACCATTGTGATAATATGAAAATAATGAAGTGCTAAGGGTGTTGTGCTGGTCTGCAAGTGAGGCCCTTGGGGACAGTCACAACAATGGCTACACACACCAATATGTGAAGGACTTCAAATGCTTTGTTGTTTTCCCAGTATTTCTGTTTCATAAAAGCTAAGCCATATTTACTCCACACATATTCTCTAAATATTTCATCTGTGTCTGTTTTCTGATTTATTTATATCATCCACAGTAATCTTTAGCAGGTTTTAATTGTGTAGGTTTTGAGAAACCCTTTTCCCCCTCTCTTAGAAACTCCCAGAGTTTCTAATTTAGACAAAAACTCAGAATTGAGTTTTGAAGTGGTTCTAAATTTAGCAAAATCTCAGCTTCCCCCTTTGGTTTCTCTGCTGGTGGTAAATTAATTCCCAAAGGATTCCTAGTATCTCTTGTGTAGGCCCTTCTATCCCAGAGTTAGGCCTCCAGGTCGAATGTTGCTGCTTAGATTAGTAACTCCTCATCTAGAATTATACTGTCTTTAAATCAACAGGAGTTCAGAGTGCTACCTGACATCTCAGAAGGGTAATGTTATAATGTGCACGAATAGAATAATAATGTCCAAAATCAAGGAGGCGAGAGTGCCACTGCATTCAGCTCTGGTCAGATCTTATCTCATTTCTTTTATTCTGAATGCCACATTTTGGGAAGGTCATTAATATGCTAGGACATGTACAAAGAAGGATAATCAGGGTGTTGAGGAGAATAAACACTATTGCCTATAAGAGGCTAGAGCCTACTTATAGTAAACCTGTCAGGAGCTCATTTTAGCATGACTTGTCCTTTATGAGCCCATGCTGGTTAATTATTTTAAGGAAGGGGAATGGAGTAGGGTCTAGACTTTTTATTTCTTTGATGGAGGGTATGCCCTGTGAGGAAACTTTTTTTTTTTTTACCAAGGCAAATCAGCAGTTGTTCTTCAGTTTAAGTCTTAGAGGATTGTCTAATATGAAAGATGAAATATAACTTGAATTCAGGTCTTCCTGAGTGCCAGACAGTCTCTCTTCCTATTAAACTGCTCTGCCTTTCTCTTGCTCATATATTATCCTTTTAATAATGTATTCTAGGATTTTTCCAGCAATTGAATTCAAGTTTACTGGTATAGTTTGAAGAATACACCTTCTTCCCCTTTTTGAGAATCAAAATCATGTTTGTCAGTATTTGATTCTTGGCTATTTTCTCCTTTATCCAAAAATCTTCTGAGATCACTGGGAAACTCTAAAGTTACACCTTCAGTTTCTTTTAATATTCTAAGATGTGGTTTATTTGGCTCTGGTGCCTTCAAAACATTAAGAAAAGCTGGGTATTCTTTTACCATTGATTCATTTATTTATTCAGTAAACTATTATCTAGGTGCCTGTTTTAAATAAAAAGCACTCTGCTAGGTGCTAGGAAAGATAACAAACACAAAATGTAGATGAGACACTGTCTTTGCCATCATGGAACTTACTGTCCATGAGGGGAAACAGCACAAACCCAGACCACAATAATAGACTTCTGCTTTGATTCTGGGATGGATCAGTGATCTCATTAGTCTGGGCACTGCTTCCCAAGGTGCAAATCACAACAGTGCCTTCTCATCCTGTGTGTTTCTGTTCTATACTCTTCTCTAAATCCTCCATAGAGAATATAGCTAATGTACTGCATATCTTCCTCAGGGTCTTTTAATATTTCTTGTATGCTAGTACAACACTTATGTTGTCTCTCTGTTATATCTTATGTTTGCTACATGACTGACCTGTCTCCTTTTCTAGTCATACATCTTGTTGATGTTGTCTCATGCCACTTCTCGCCATTGAGGCATTACTGGGAATAGGTAGCCTGCTTACACTTATCATGTGTTTTCCATTATCTTTTGTTCACTTGCAATTTGTATTCTTTGGATATTATGGTGTCCATGATTCACAGTCCTTTGACATTGCCAGAAGAGCATCATTATTTTAAAAATTGGGCTTTAGAGGCAGGGAACACAGAGATCATTGAAAGTGTTGCACAGTTCCCCACTGTGATCTTCCCTATCTCTTATTCTAGTTCTTCACCCAGGTCAATTATCCATCTGCAGTGCTTGTCCAAGATCTATGTACCTGGGAATTAACTCGGTAGACTATTAGTCTAATTGCATGTCATAGTTCAAACAATATGCATTCTTCATCCATGTGTTTTTTTCTGTATGAATTACTAGATCAGTTTCTCTAGAGAAGCTATGTATATCATTGAAGAGCCCCTATAATGTTCTAGAATTTGATGCAATTAACATAGGATCTTCCACGGTCAGGAGCATCTGCCTTATCATTCATAGGAAGATTTTGTTACATTTGGACTTCACACAAGATAATCTTCACTAGAGTGGCAAACACCTATTGGCAAGAATATGGATACCTATATAATGCCCATGTCATTGAATATTGATACACAAATGGTCACTGAACAGTTATCTCTGTCTTTGTATCCATCAAATAATCTTGTATTTTAACATTTTCATGAGAAAAGGACCTATAAGGCTGCATTTTGTGGGTTTCATGTTCTTTGTAATGAACAAGCAAACTCAGCTAGCTCTGTCAATTGTGTCACTATCTAATAATCTCTCTTTAATAAATGATATGACTGTATTGGAGGTGGTATTTGAATTGGCCTTTAAGGGATGACTAAGAAGTAAAGAGGGGAAACAGAGAGAAAGGACATGACAAATAAAAAGAAAAGTATTACAGGGGCTTGGAGGCTAAAGAGTTCATTAGCCTTTGGGTCACAGATAGTAGAACAGTATAGAATGCTTGGTGGATAGTAATCTGAATTAATGCTGAAAAACTGGGCCACTTACTTATGATGTGCCTTGAATGCCAGGCAGAAGAGTTTGGCATTTACTTGGCATAGGCATTGGGGAACTACTGAAGATTTTTAAGCAGAGGAGGGATGAATCTAGACCATTACATTAAAAAGGTTATTCTGACAACAGTATGAAAGGTAGATTATTATCTCTCATAACTGTGTTTGAATTCTCTATTATCCATTTTTATTCTGTCTTCAATCTGAAGATAATTTTCCTTGGTGAAGAAAATAGAAGCAAGTTTTAGCAGGTAAGCATACAACACATGCACAAATGTTCAACTGAATACAATAACAGTTTAGAATATAGCAGTTTAATATAGGCATAAAGTGTCATATGGGGTGAGAGGAAGGTAAGGTCCTGTTTGGGTCCTGAATCCTGGGAAAAGCCTTTACTTCATATTGCTTTGTTGTGCTCCACAACTGCAGTCTAGTGAGAGAGGAACTTCTCTGGGGATATGGGGTATTTTAGTGCTGAAGTTATTAGACTTAGGACCTAAACCACCCAACACTTCTAGTTTAAACCCCTACATCATGCTTCTTTATGTTATCCAAGTTTTGTAACCCCAGGCCTGTTTATCAAAGAGTTCAGAAAGACCTAGATTCTGGTTCTACTTCTGGCAGATACCTACTTGCTGTGTAATGGTAGGTAGGCAAGCACTTTGCAGTACTTCAGGCAACTTTTTAAAGTTGCAATTGATAGCTGAGTTGCAGAACTACATCACTGGAGAGAATTTATGTACCTAGAATCAGTGTAGACACTGATGAAAGCACAAGTCTGTATGAAAAAAAGTCTTAGAATATCAAAACTGGAAGGAACTTTGGAGATTGGTAGTTCAGCCTCTTCTGTAGATGAAGAAACTGAGGCTTAGAGAAGGGAATTGACTTACTCAAGGTCACACAGCAAATTAGCAGATTTCCTGATTTTTCATCTAGTACCTCTTCCTCTAATCACAGAATGTCAGGTGGCAAGTTCCTTATAGGTCATATATGCACATATTTGCATATCCATATATATGTATCTAAATGTATGTATGTATGTGTGTGTATGTATGCAGATTTCTCACTTTACAGACAAGAAAGCAAGACCAAAGGTCCACTTACGTGACTGTTTCACAGATAATGCACAAGGAGGCACTGGAGGTCTTGAGACTCCAGCCTCTAAAAGGTTCACTCTTGATCTGGTCAGAGAAGCAGACAGCTTTAGAGGGGTTAATAATCAGTTTTATTCTAGTCTAGTCTTCTCAAAGGGTTGGTGATAATGGGAACACAACTCCTACAGCATTCCCTAATCACCCTTCTTGCAAGGGCTACAAGAAGAGGGGGCAACTACACCTGTGTCTCGATGGGTCAATCAAGACAGGCACAGCTTGGGCACTCCTCTCAATCCCCTCAAGCCTCATTGGGGGCTGGTTGAGGCAGGTACATGCATCCCTCTATGCATTACCCATAGATTGCCCCCCCCTGACTGACCAGTGCCCACTTTCCTTATAGGGTAACAGAAAAAGAAGGTATCTTGCCAACATTAAGCTCACAAATTAACTTTAGCAAAATCATCATTTTGCGCAAGCATAGTAAATATCAATTATATCACCCCCATATCTCACTGCACAGTCTCAATAGGACTGTCTGTGATTCTAGGAATTATTGTCTAGAATCCTTGAGGCTATATTGGGAGTTATTATCTAATACCTGGAAACTAGACATTGCCATGACCATGGGTCCTGAGAAACTGAACTCTAAAAAGGATAACAAAATCCTCCTTACTTACAGTGATGTTCCCAAGGTCACACAATTTATCAGTGACAGACCTGGAACTAGAACCTAGGTCTCCTGCTTACCAGTAAGTTCTTTTCACTCTTCCACTTATATGTGTACATTTTGTCTCCTAATCTCCTTGAAGGTAGAAACTATTTCTTTTTTTGTCATTGTATTCTTAGCTCTTATCACAGTACCTGACACACATTAGGCATTTAATAAATGTTTGTTCATTGATTGTCACAGATACATGCTTCCTCATAAAGATAAATTTTCAAATTTACAATTATATAATAAGATAGTATTAATTTTGGAAATTTAAAATATATTGCAAAAGGCTAAACACTTAGAAGAACCTCAGTAGGTATTGGTGGAATTGAAGAACACCAAATATATTGCCTCTGCTAATTAATGTTATGCCTCTTAAAACAACAACAGTAATAAAGTCCATCACTGATGACATTTTATTCTCTCAAATAATACTGTCCTTGTCTTCATCTCTGCTTACATAAAAGCCATTTTTCTACCTCTCATTTATGGTTTTCCTCCTGTATGTCTTGAAACTTTTTTGATGCTTTTGAAGGTCACTGACACTGAATCAAGGACTCTGGATTACCCTGCATAGGGAGATATGACTATGTATCTCCTCTGCCAATCTATTGTGTAAAAACCAAGTATAACAGGAGAAATTAGGGGGTTATGACTCACTCTACAAAAGAAGGTACCATAGTATTTCTTTAGATAATAGCTTCCAAACTACCTTTAAAATATGATCTACATTATGAAAATTTAGTTTTTCAGGCACCTCACTTTTTAATTTATAATTAAATTATAAATTTAATTGGTTGTTTGATTGAGATAAGCTCTAAGAATTCATCTAGCCCTTTTGGACAAAGTGAGGTACAATTAGGGCAGCAGTTTCTGTAGTACAGTAATCTTTGTCCTCTTAGTGCTTTCCAGCCTCTACCATCAGGGGGATTTGCTGTTGTGCCCCGAGCAGGCGGTTTCATTGAAATCGCCACAATAAAGCCTGGGCTTTTCCCCCAAGGGTTACAGCTAATTCAAAATCCATTAGTCTGAGTTGTTGACATTGCTCTTTCTAGTTCTGGTTGCTTTGTCCTTGAGTTACCCAGATTAGTATTGGTATTCTCTTCCACCGTTTCTATGAACTTATTCATGCTTTCCTAGGTTCTTTCTAAGAACAACTGTTTGCCTTTCTTTACACCCTTGTGCCTAACCTAAGTAGGTTAGAGGTAGACAGTCTTTGTTCTCTTCTTTGCTTCTAAACTGACTTTTAATCTAGGTAAGGCTTTGCTACTCTTTTGCAGTCTATTTAATAGACTTTTGTGAAGGACAAGCCTTTTGAAAGCTTTAAATTGTATTCATCAGTTCCATCCACTCTTTCTCTTTTTGAATCCTATGAATTTGGAGAGTTGCTCCAAATTGTTGTTTAAGTGCCTAGCTCATTTTTTAAATTCATTCATATGTATCCCTTTTGCTTTTTTTAGGGAGTTTCTTCAGTTGTTTCCTTGAAACTTTTTGATCATGAACCACTTTAATATAGTGTTTTAAAAAATAGTGTTTGGCCTTGGCTATTTTCCTTCACTGTGACCAATTATCATGAATTTCAGTTCACTTACTGTAGTTATCCATTTGTGATTGAATTTTGGAAATACCTTTAGGAAGAACATTGTGCAGATGCTGCTGTTTAAGCCTTTAGCAATTTCCTGTAGAGCTGATAAATGGCCAGGTGTTTTATTTTTGTTTTGTTTCTCATTTTATTGATTGGGAAATTGAGGCTCAGGGCAGTTAGCTCCTAGGACTCCTAGAATTATAGACTCATAGTAAGTTAGTGCTGAAAAAAAAATCTTAGAGATCATCTAGTCCCAACCCTTCATTTTTTTAGATAATGAAACTGAACATCAGAATAGATAGGGAAGTACCTTGCCCGGAGTCACATAGCTAGTTAGTTAATATATTCCTATCTCTACAAGATCTCTTCTACTAGTTTCTTAAATTTCCTCCTTTTCATTCAAACTAGCTACAAAAATCCCATCTCCTCCTAGCCTTTCCTCAAGGGTTAGGATGGGTGTCTTCCTTCTGTGTAGGGAGTCTACTGCTTTTTGCTGCTGCCTTGTAGTCAGCAGCCTCCTCAAGTGAGAACATCTCAGACCATGGGTATTAGTGCCCTTAGCCTTCTATGTCCTGCCTGGCACAGGGTGTTGCCTGAGGAAAGAGTGCTAGGGGCCAGGGCAGGTTGTCTTTCATCTATCTCAAAGCAACCATTTCCATTTATGTCAACACAACGCATCTTCTACTCCTCCTGTCAACCCAATCTCTCAGCTACTGGGGGATATGGAAAACCTCTGGTGCAAAGAAGAGTAGTCCTTCCTTTGACTAAAGGTTTTCCATCTCCTGCTGTGCCTGTCCTTTGAGGGTAGAGGAGTAGAATTTCTCTTTCTATCTCTTCCTGCTGGACTTTGTTGGTAATATATAGAAATTCTGATGATTTTATGTGAATTTACTTTATGTCCTGCAATTTTGCTATTGTTATTAATTATTTCAATTATTTTTTTAGTTGATTGTCTAGGATTCTCTAACTATACCATCATATTGTCTGCAAAGAATAGTAGTTTTGTTTCCTCATTGCCTATTCTACTTCCTTCAATTTCTTTTTCTTCTCTTATTGCTATAGCTAGCATTTCTAGTACACTATTAAATAATAATGGTGATAATGGGCATTCTTGCTTCACCCCTGATATTTTTGGAAAGACTTCTAACTTATCCGCATTACAGATAATGCTTGCTGATGGTTTCAGGTAAATACTACTTATCATTCTTAGGAAAACTCCATTTATTCCTGTGCTTTATAGTGTTTTTAATAGGAATGAGTGTTGTATTTTGTCAAAAGTTTTTTCTGAATTTATTGAGATAATCATGTGATTTTTGTTGCCTTTGTTATTGATATGGTCAATTATGCTGATAGTTTTCCTAATACTGAACCAGCCCTGAATTCCTGGTATATTGTAACTAGTCATAGTATATGGTCTTTATGATATATTGCTGTAATCTCCTTACTAGTATTAAAAATTTTGCATCAATATTCACTAAGGAAATTGGTCTACAATTTTCTTTCTTTTTTTGCTCTTCCTGTTTAGGGATCAGTACCATATTTATGTCATAAAATGAATTTGGTAGGACTCCTTCTTTACCCATTTTTCTAAATAGTTTATTTAAAATAGCATGGGAATTAATTGTTCTTTAAATGTTTGATAGGATTCACTTGTGAATCCATCTATTCCTGGGATTTTTTTCTTAGGGAGCTCATTTATTGCTTGTTCAGTTTCTTTTTCTAAAATGTAGTTATTTCAGTATTCTATTTCCTCTTGTTAATTTGGACAATTTATGCTTTTGTAGCAATTCATTCATTTCACTTAGGTTGTTAGATTTATTGCCATATGATTGAGCAAAATGGCTCCTAATAATTGCTCTAATATCTTCTTCATTAGTAGTAAATTTAACCTTTTTCATTTTTGATACTGATAATTTGGTTTTCTTTTTAATCAATGGTTTGTCCATTTTATTGTTGTTTTTTTCCCCATAAAATCAGCTCATAGCTTTATTAGTTGAGCTTTTTTTTAACTTTCAGTTTTATTAATCTCTCCTTTGATTTTCAGATTTTACAATATGGTGTTTAGTTGGTAATTTTCAATTCATACTTTTTATAGTTTTTAAAATTACATGCCCAATGTTGTTTATCTGCTCTTTTTCTGTTTTATTGATTAAGCATTTAGAGACATAAAAATTTCCCCTAAATACTGCTCTGGCATCCCTATAGTGAATATATTTTTATTGCATTGTGGTCTGGAAAAGATGTATTTATTATTTCTGCTTTTCTACATTTGTTTTTGAGATTTTTATGCCTTGTTTCATGGTCACTTTTTGTGAAGGTGCAATGTACAGCTGAGAAAACGGTATATTCCTTTCGATTCCCATCTAATTTTCTCAAGAGGTCTATCATATCTAACCTTTCTAAAATTCTATTTATCTTCTTAACTTCTTTATTATTTATTTTATGTTTAGATTTCTCTAGTTTTGAGAGGGGAAAGTTGAAGTCCCACACTAGTACTAGTGCCTATTTCTTCTTGTAACTCATTTAACTTTTCTTTTAAGATTTGGATGCTATGCCATATGTTTGGTGGATACATGTTTAGTTTTGATATTACCTCATTGTCTATGGTAACCTTTAGCAAAACGTGGTTTCCTTGCTTATCTCTTTTAAATTGGTCTTTTTTTTTTTTACTTTTGTTTAAGGTCATGATTGCTACCACTGCCTTTTTCACTTCAGTTTAAGTATGGTAGATTCTGTTCCAACCTCTAATTTTTTACTATCTGTGTGTCTAGCTGTGTCAACTGTGTTTCTTATAAATAACATATTGTTGAATTCTGGTTTCTAATCCATTCTGCTCTCTGCTTCTGTTTTATGGGTGAGTTTATCCCATTCATATTCACAGTTATGATTTACTGTGTTTTTCTCCCCATCATACTTTTTCCTATTTATAGTTCTTTCCTCCCTTCCCCTCTCCCTTTCCCTCTTTCCCTCTCCCTCTCCCTTTCCCTCTCCCTCTCCCTCTTTCTCTCTCCCTCTCTTCCTCTCCCTCTCCTCTCCTCTCTCTCCCTCTCCCTCTCCCTCTCCTCTCCTCTCTCTCCCTCTCCCTCTCCCTCTTTCCCTCTCCCTCTCTCCCTCTCCCTCTTTCTCTCTCTCTCTCTCTCTCTCTCTCTCTCTCTCTCTCTCTCTCTCTCTCTCTCTCCCTCCCCCCCCTCCTCAAAAGTCTGTTTTGCTTCCAACACCCTGCCACCCCCTTTTTCTTATCCTCTTCCTCTCCTACTTCCCTGTTGGTTAAGATAGATTTCTATACACAACTGAGTGTGTATGTTATTCCCCCTTTGAACCAATTCTGATGAGAGTGAGGTTCAAGCATTGCATGCCACCCTCCCCTTTTTTGCTTCCACTGTACAAACTTTTCCCAGTATACCTCTTTTTTGTGAGATAATTTCTTCCTTCTTCTCTGAATACATTCCTCTTTCTCATCCCTTAAATTTTTTGAGATTGTGACAAATGAAAACCCCCAAAAGACAGTTTTTGGATAATTGATAATCAATTTATTCATTAGGCTAGCTGGCAATCAATAAATTGATGGTCAGTTGTTTCCCTTGGTAACCAAAGAGAAGCCCATGTAGAACTTGAAAGCCTTAAATGTTTTTTGAAAGGGAATGCCAGAGCAGCTAGGTGATGCAGTGGCTAAAGCACCAGCCCAGGAGTTAGAAGGACCTGAGTTCAAATTTAATCTCAGATACTTACTAGTTGTGTGACCCTGGGCAAGTCACTTACCCTGAATTGTCTCCCCCAGATAAAAAAGAGAAAGAAAAAAGAAAGGGAATGCCCCTGAAAAGTGAAAATCAACCCTGATTGGTGGGCATTTGATAAAGGGGTATGTTAGAAGTCTTCAGTTCCTCCTGCTAAGAATGTGAGTTGATCATGAGACAGCTTCCTCCAGTACTCTGAACAGGGGAATCTATCTCCATCCAGACTACTCTGGTTGGTTTTCTCCTTCATGAGCTGGGTCACCCTAAACTCTAATTGAGGGATACAAGGATAGGGCTCCTGTCTGAGGCCAAATTTGAACTTATTTGGGGTAAGAGCAGACCCAGACTAGATTCTGTTCATACTCTAAAGAGAAGTTAGATCTCCTAGTTGGGTGGGGTCCTGCCCAAGATTGAAGAGCATATTTCTTGAGGGGTAGGGCAATCACATCAGTCATGTCTTTCAGAGGCTCAACCTTTTCTTGGCTCTGCAGCTCCAGAATTTGGTTTGAGTCATTGTTTTAAAGTTTTTTTGGAGGGGAATGCTGGGAAAGTTCAGTTGAGTTGCTGCCTGTACTCTGTCATCATCTACTACCATGCTTTCTTTGATCCACATTTGTGACCTTGGAATCTAATGTGATTTCCTACCATTTCACTACCATTTCACCATATCCAGTCACCTACCAAGTCTTATTGATACTACTTCCACAAAATTCCTTGCATCCATCTCTTTCTCTTCACTTATACCTCTACCATAATTAAAGTTCTCATTATCTGGACTATTGCAATAACCTGCTAATTGATTTCCTTTGCCTCCTCCCTACTTTCTACTTGCTCCAATCCATCCTCCATATACCTGCCAAACACAGATCTAACTGTGACATCTCTTCTACACAGAAATCTTCTGTGGCTTCCTTTTCTCTGTAGGTAAAATTCAATATATTAAGTTTAGTATTCAAAGCCCATCCTTCTATATTTCTGGTATTATTTCATATCGCTCCCCATCATATACTCAGTTCTAATCAAGCTGGGCTGCTAGCTGTTCCCCTCATACAACATTATGTTCTACCATTGTGCATTTGTACAAGTGATTTCCCAGGTCTAGAATGTACCCTTTCCTCACTTCCATCTTGTAGCATGTCTACCTTTCTTTAAAGCACAGCTTAGGTGCCACCTTCCTTATAGGGCTTTTCCTGAGTTATTAGGGTTCCCTTACTCTTGAATGTATTATTTATTTATTTGTGTGCCTGTTGTATCTCCCCATTAGATGATAAACTCTTCATCAGGCTATTGTCTAATTGTACAGTGGTCACTGAGTTGTAGCTTTGTATCTATAGTAGACACTTGCACATAGTAGACATTTAATAAATATTTGAATTGAATTGAATAATGGGAAGGATTTTAACAAGTAGAGATAGCAGAGGGAATTCATGTGAATGATGTATCCAGGATTATAGAAGTGGGAAATATAATATATACAGGAACAATTAACAGGAAGCCATTTTGAACGTCCTTCATAACTGAAATTAACTCACTTTTGCTTCATAGATCCCCTTATTTCCTTCAAGTCTTGGATTAAATACAACTTTCTACGTAAGGCTTTTCATAGTTTACCTTCTCAATTTCTACTGCATTCTCCCTAATTTGTATTGATTTTTAATTTATTTTCTACATATATTTATTCTAGATATACTTGTGTATATGCACCTATTGTCTCCTTGGTAGAATGTAAACTCCTTGAGATCAGAGATCATTTTTTATTCTTTTTGTATTATAGTATAATTCTTGCTACATAGTAGATATTTAATGTAATAAATGATTATTGATTGATTGATTAATGATTACTGTGAATAACTGGAAAATGAGTATGGGAAGGGGAGCAGTATGAGATGGGCAGGAAAGACCATTGGGAACCAGAATGTTAAGAGATATTGATGCCAGGCTCATTTAGTTGACACTTTACTTTCTAGGCTTTAGAGAATCATTAAAGATTTTTTTAACTAGAGAGTAACATGATCAAAAAAGTACATTTGAAATAGTGATCTGACAGTGTGTGTAGAGTGGAGTTTTTATTAGACATCAGGTGTCCTGACTACAAGTCCAGGGTATGTCCCAGGGGAATGGTACCCATATGGCCTATGAGGTAAAGAATTTTTCCCATAAAGGATTTTGTCATTTGATATTTCAGGTGTGCCTGTTCAACTAGCCCACTCCAATGTGATAGCCAGTTTCAGATTTTGCTCCCTCCTGGTTTTCATCCTTCCCACTAACAGATTACTCTTCCGTAAGCACTACTTTCCTTATATTACCTCCTTGCCTCCAAATCTCCAGTCACTCCCCACTCTTTATGAGACAAAGTCTGTACTCCTTAGCCTGACATTTAAGGCTCATTAGCTTTGTGTCGTCTCCTATACAGATCCTACCTCCTGACTTGGCTTTGTACTTTTCTTTTTGCACAATACCATTCTCTCCTCTTGGAAATTATTCATTCATTTATTTATTGTGCAGTTCACTCTGCTAAGCTTTGGATTCATACAGAGGGACCTGACATAGCTGTTGCCATTATGGAGCTCCTCTCTACCTATTGAATCCTAACCATCCTTCAAAGCCCAACTCAGACTGTCCCCCTTCACAAAAATCTTTCATAATCATCTTTCCCTCCCCCACATCTCCCTGCTTCCTGCAGCCCTAATTGTCTGTACCCCTCATTTCCTTATTGTGAGTTGGATTTTTATGTGTATATGTATATGTGACTTTTCTTTTGGCCTAGAGTCAGACTATTGATTCCTGAAGGGGGACTTACATTTCCTTATATAATAACCCATAGTGTTTATTGACAAGTGCTTTTACACATGGTAGGTACTCAGTAGATGCTGTTGATGGAGAACAAATTTTACTGCTTCATTGCCTAAGTGGTTTGGAATTGCTTAGACATTTATTATATCTCATTATATCTTATTATATCTTCACTCTCCCAAAATTAACAAAAAAATCATCAATGTCAATGAAATTAGACTTCTCACCAGCTAAATCCTGTATTCTAGTGCTTATTGATTGATTGATTCTAAAGGTCAGCCACTTCAGTTCTCATTAGATTAACTCAAAGAACTCATTCTAGAAGGAGGGAGGCCTTTACTGAGAATTTAGCTGCTTCATATCCTCTCTGATTTAAGCCCCAGGAAGCTTCACACCTAATCTGTGGCTTTATTAATACACAAATAGAGGAGTAGCCCCAAAGGAAATGTGCATCCCAGTCTGAAAGAACTCTGTAGGCAATAAATAGACCCTTGATTGTACCTGAGAGGTGAATAGTTCATTGATTCTTTTACTAGCTATGAGATCTGCCTCATCTTCCAAGGAGCTTTTATAATTCTAGTATGTTAAAGCCAGAAGGGTTTTAGAGATGATCTACTTCAGTGGTTCTTAATTCAGGGTCCATGGACTCTTCCCCCAAAGAGTTCAGGAACTTGGATTGAAAAAAAAAATGCATCTTTATTTTGACAAACTTTTGGTCTCCTTTTCATTCCTATGTATTTTATTTGGTGAATTTAAAAATATTACACTGAGAATGGCTTCACTTCGGTGCCAGAGGCATTCATGGCGCCAAAAATGTTAAGACCCACTGATTTGGTCCTGCCAGAAAACTGTGTGGCCCTTTGAAGGGAAATAGCTTGCCAAAGGTCACACAGCTAGTTAACTCGAGAGCTAGGATTAGTGTTCATTGCACATTTATTACTACTAGGTGTCAGGCTTTGTGCTAAACTCTGGGAATACAAAGAAGCCAAAAGACAGTCCGTTCTCTCAGAGAGCTCACGGTATGTATGGTATGGAGAGACAGCAGGCCCACCTGTGTACAGACAAGCTAAAGAGAGGATAAATTGGCGATAATTAACAGAGGGAAGGCACTGCCATTAAAAGGGACCAGGAAAGGCTCCCTGTAGAAGGTAGAATTTTATCTGGGACTTAAAGCTACAGAGGCCAAAAGGCATGGGGGATTGCCACTGACAATATCCGGAGTCAGGTTTTGTGTGGGGAGCAATAAGACCAGTGTCACTGTGTGCTAGAGTACGTTTTGAGGTGGGGAGCAAGGAGGGAAAAAAGCAAATAAGGTATAAGGTGTAAGACTAGAAATGTAGAGGGGAACCAGGATGTGAAGGGCTTTGAATGGGATCCTAGAGGTGAGAGGGAGCCACTTCTGTACCATTTCCTCCACAAAACCTTCCTTGATCACCTCAGTTGAGTGATTCATAGCACCACACTTGAGAAGGGTTCAAATCCTTCCCTATATACTTACTAATTATATGACTCTGGGAAAGTCACTTAACTTCTCTCAGTCTCAGTTTCCTGATCTGCAAAATGGGGATATTAATAGGACCTGCTTCACAGGCTTGTAAGAACAAAGAGATAACATATGTAAAACCCTTGTAGACCTTAAAACTCTATATAAATGCTCACTATTATCATTAATTTTTGTTATAATATAGCTGCCTCACAGGGTTGTTGAGGATCAAATGAGATATATAGAACTCTTTTTAAACTCCAAAGTCTTTAAATACTATGTAAATATTCACTATTATTTACTATTAACCTGTGTTGTCTATCAAATCCTGTTTAACAGATATTTAAACACATGTAATCTTGAATTGGTATTTATGTGTATTTTGTCAAATAAGTGCCTTTAGGATAGCAATTATTTCTCATACTTCTCTGTTCTCCCCTATAGCAGTGATGTCAAATTCAAATGGGGGGGGGCATTAAGCCTTACTTAAGGATCCCTGCGGACTGCATATTGACTAAGAAAACCACATGTTAATATTACCTATGTTTTATTGCATTTTTATTTATTTTATTAAATATTTCCAAATTACATTTTAATCTGGTTCTGGCTGCATTCAGGAATATTATGGGCCAAACACAGCCCCAGCAGACTGAATATTTGATACCTCTACCCTATAGAATGTGACATGGTAGACATTTATCTTTATGTGATTTAGCTGGCAAAGGACTATGACAACATTTGAACAATAGAGAGTGCTTTAGGAGTGCTAAATAATGACTGTGCAGAACTGCTTTTTCATAGTCAAAATCCTTAAATTAACTTTAGCAAAAAATTCTTGATTTTTAGTGAAATCTGAGGGCATCTATAAATAGATGTACTTTTCCTGACCCATACTTGCAAGCTTGGCTTAGGAGGATGTATCAGTTGAAGGAATCAGTCCTTATGGCCCATTGCCTAGTAACAGTCATTTAATCATTATGTGCTTATGTAGAGTCATAGCTTATCATCTTAAGGGAATTTTTTGGTGGTCTGACCTGGAAGGGAACCTGAAGTCTCCACTCTAAGCTTAAGCAGGTATTCCACATAACATTCATCCTCTGCTTAAAGACCTCTAATGAGAGGGGAACCCTCTTGAGAACACCCATTCTGCTTTTGGATAGTTCTCATTAGGAAGTTTTTCACTGGTCAGTCAGTTTACTTATTACTTCCTATGTGTCAAGCTCTCTCCTAGGTTTCAGCTCGGTCTTGTAGCATGTCTTAGTGGGTCCAAGTGAACTGGAAACCGACGGATTAGAGCATGTTTAGAGGATGGCAAAGGGGTGAAATCATACCATATGAAGAGAAGTTGAAGAAACATGTTTAGCCTAAAGAAAAGAAGATCTTGTTGGTGGAGAAGGAGGGTGATGAGTGAAGGGATATGATTCTTGTCTTCAAATTTCTGAAAAATTATCATGAGCAAGCTTGTTCAGTGTGGCCTCAGAGGACAGAACTAGAATCAGTGAATATAAATGATTGTAAGGCACTGTTTAGCTCAATATAAGGAAGAATGCCCTAATAATTCTAACCATCCCACCTTGTAACTGGCTGTCTTATGGGGTTGTAAACTTCTCATCCTTATAAACTTTGAAGCAGAGACTAAATGAAATAGAATAGGAAGAATTCTTCTTACATGGGATGAGAGGTTGGAACATATTCTCTCTGAGGTGACTTCAGGGTTTGAAACGTTATAATTGTAGAACCAGCATTAGGAGCATTGTCCTAACATTATACTATTCCCTATGAGAGTGTAACCAAGGCCATTGGTTTAGGATGAACACATGATCTTGATGGTGAGTTGGGAACCTTGCTTGGAACCCATGTATGTTATTAAGATGATTCAGACTTGCTTTAGCCCCCTTTAAATGACTCTATCTGATTGGTACTGGGAAAATTAGATCTCTTGATTATTAAATGTGTTTCATGTTCACTTTGGAAACAGATTATCACAAGATTCCCAATTTCAAATCTCCAGGGAAAATGACATTCTTTTATTTTTGTAGATATGTCTGTTGTCAGTATTCTTTCTCTCTGTCCTTAGTGCCTCTACCAGATAGTAGTGTACAGTCCTCTTCTTTGTGAATACTGAACATAAGTTGATTGCCTGTGCTGCAGCATTGAGGACTACCTTGTTTGCACAACTCAAGAGCTTTCTCACCATATCTTTTGTTTAGTGCACTTATATTTCTTTCAAATGTATTTCTATCTTTTTTTTTTCTTGTCTACCTTCTCCCCTTTCCTATTCCTCAACTCCAGCCAAGGAAAATGGGGACTTCCTTATGTCAGGGATTGGGGCTGTGTCTTTTTCTTTGATTTTCCCCTATGAATTCCATGGGTCTGTAACTATGACACTCACTCATCTGGAGATATATAAAGTTTTATCTCCAAGAGAAAAACATATCTACAGTGGAGCCTTGGTATGAGGGAAGATGAGGCTCAGGGTTTCCAATACCTTATACTGCTTCTTAATTTGTTTTATATTTCCAATTTTAATTCATTCATTAAGTTCAAATTTAATTCATTCAATTTTAATTCATTCATTCAGGCACATTTATTGGTCATCTCCTATGTACAAAGTTTTATATTACTGTGCTATATGGCTGGGATCTTCTTCGGTAATGAATTAGGAATATGGTCTTGAATTTGAAGATCTTTCCTTAGCTTTTTCTTTAAAATTCCAGTATTTTATTACTGTATTCCCAATGGACCCTTTTATGATTCTTCCCTTCCGTTTTAATAATTATTGTAAGGATACACTATTTCTGGCTTTGTGTAATGTGATTTTGATTGAGCTCAGATCAATTTAGTGCTGACTCTGAACAAAGTGATCTATAGTAAACGCTTGAAGAAACCTCTCCTTAACACGCTCGCTTATTTCATGCTTTCCGAGTGTAGCTATCTCATATCCTAAAGTTAGCTGAGGAATTAGAGGCTTCTAAATGTTAATGTTTCAAATAGTATCAAGTATGGATGCTGTACTGATACATGGAAATATGTGTATAGACCTCATCCTGGTCTAGTTGTGACTGGGTTTTCAAATGTTCTACCAAGTACAAGCTCTAGTGGATCTTACTAAACAGAAAGAGCTTTATGTGTAGCCTGACAATTGACTGTGTATCTGTTATCTGAGAACTAGCCTAACTAAGCTTGAAGAGGCTCCTTGCTAAGAATTTAGCCAACATGCGATGAAATATCATGTGCATGTAAAATAGGCAGAAGTACATACTGATTAAAATGTGAGTATTTTATCTAAGATCAGAAGAAAATTTGGGATGCTGTAGAATTTAATATTCTTTAGTATCTTCTTTGGTATAAAATGTTCCTTGAATAATTTTTTTCTTTATAATAAAACATCTATTTTTAAAGACACTTGTTATTACACTTTGGTATTTCTTCAGTTTTAGGTTTGTGTTAACAGAATCAAAATTTCAGAATTGGAAGGGAACTCAACAGTAATCTAGTCCTTCTGATAGCTGAAAAAGAATCTGTTCCAGCACATTGAACAAGTGGTCATCCTGCCTTTGCTTGAAGACCTCCAATGAGGAGAAACAGCCTCCTGAGACAACTCATTTCACTGTTGGAGAGTTATCATTGTAAAAGAAGTTTTCTTGACACTAAGCCTAAATTAGCCTATTTGAAGCTCCAACCAATTACTCTTAGTTCTGCCTTCTGATTATTTATTGTTGACGGAGAGTCAGGATTGTATAATAGAAGGAGTACTGAACTAAAAATCTAGAGACCTAGGTCTTGTCTTAACCCAATGACTGGTTTTGAGACTTTGAGCAAGTCTCTTCGCCTCTGTGGATCTTAGTTTTCTCATCTGTAAAAGGAGCCAGTGTTTCTGAGTGGGGCAGATTATTTGGCCCCTAGTTGCTTTTCATTATTTGGACATTTGTAGATAACTTTGAAGGAGTGTTCACATTTCTAATTCTTCTTTCTTTCATTCTAGATTTCTTCATCTTGCTAAGGAGAAACGATCTCCTGTTTAGTATAGCTGGTGTATCATGCAAAAAGCCAGCCCTCAAAAAGGTCAGTGCATACATGTGGAAACAACAGAAGAGAATTCCCTGTGTTTGGCTTGTGTCTGAATGTATGAATCATGAAAACCAAGGTTAGGGTGAATGATGGAACCTCACACCCATGGGACTTGGCTGGCCATGTCCTCAGAAAGTCCTGCAGGTACAACGTCCAGCCTCTGAGAGTCACAGCCTAACAGTCAACATCTAAGCCAGGGACAGGCATGACAACACCAGTGTACACACTGTATAAACACTGGCAACGGGAAACAACGTATGTGCAAGTGTGGCGGAAAAAGTTAAAAGTATTGTACAAATGCAAACTATTAAACTAGTTTGTTGACATTAAGTGCCTGCTATGGGTTAAGGCTGATAATAGCAAGGAAAAAAAGCACTAGAGAAAGATAATACATGACCTTTACCTTAAAAAGTCTGTCACATTCCATCATACAAGTGTCATTACTTTAGCTTTAAGTGTGGATTACTTTTAAAGTGCCCATGGGAGGGATAAGACTTTAAGCCAGGAATCCTCCAGTCTGTGAATGAACGTAATGTAGATTTGTACATAAAAGGGAGCCGAAGAAGAGAGTAAGGAGACCCTAGAGGGTCAGGATTCCTGGAGGGAGTGAGGTTTGGAACAGGCTAAGGATACAACTTGGGAAGCACTGGGCCACAGGAAAAAGAGCACTTGGGGTTAGGAGACCTGAGGTAAAATGGATTGTTTAGACATTTAACTTTTCATATGACTGTGGGCAAAGCACTTAACTTCATGGAGCCTCCAATATCCTCATCTGAAAAATGGGTATAATAATGCCTGCATTGACTGTCTCACATTGTTTTAAACAATAAAATGATGGTGAAATGTAACAGGTCTTGAAGTTCAGATCCTAACTTAGACACTTGCTAGTTGCATGATCGTGGTTAAATCACTTAACTTCCAGTTTCCTCATTTGAAAAATGGGAATCATAATAGCACTTCCCAAAGGTGTTGTGAGGATAAAATGAGCTAATATTTGAAGCACATTGCAAGCCTTAAAGAGTTAAATAAATTCTAATTATTATCATCATTATCATTATTGTTATTTTGTGGTAGATAGAGAATTGAATTTAGAGTCAAGAAGAACGGAGTTCAGGCTAGGTGGCGCAGTGAATAGAGCACCGGCCCTGGAGTCAGGAGTACCTGAGTTCAAATCCGGCCTCAGACACTTAACACAAAAACTAGCCGTGTGACCTTGGGCAAGTCACTTAACCCCAACTGCCCTCCAAAAAGAAAAAAAAAAGAACAGAGTTCATATCTCAGTTCTGCTTCTTCTGATACAAAGGACCTTGGAAAAGTTGTTTAACTTCCCTAAGCTCTCAGTTATTGCATATTTAAAATGAGGCACTTAGAATAATAGCAGGGTGGTATAGCCAATAAGTTAGTAAGGCCTGAGTTCAAATATGACCCAAGACACTAGTTGTGTCATTCTGGGCAAGTCACTTACTCTCTTCCTTCTTCAGATTCCTTTTCTGTAAAATGAAGATATTAATAGTATCTACCCCCTGGGGTTGTTGTGTGGATCAAATGAGGCAATATGTCTAAAACACTTTGTAAACCCTAAAGCTCTATATAAATGCTGGCTGTTATTTGTGATAAGAAAGAAGAAAGAGGTTGTTGTGATTTGTTATAAGGAAGCTGAGTGAGGCTGTGAGGGAATGGATGAGAGAAAAGAACCAGGAGTAAGAACATTTGCTAGGGAGAGCAGAGGGCCAGATAGGATGTGAGAGAGACTTCAGGATGTTGTTGGGACATCAGGGTCAGTTTACCCAAGGATCATTGTGAGCTGAGGTTCTGGATCCTGAGAAGTTGATATGAAGAGAATGTGGAAATGGCAGAGGATTTGGTTTAATTCCATGTGCTTTTATTAAGTATTAAGTGCCTACCACATGCAAAGCATTATCCTAGGGGCTGTATATATAAAGAAAAAAGTCCCTGTCCTAGAGGAACTTAAGTTCTCCTGTGTAATACAATAAAGTAACACAAATTAGTTAAAGAAAGAGTACTAATCTTTGGAGTATCAGGAAAAGCCTTCCAGAGCAGGCAACTCTGAGTTGAGCTTTGAAGGAAAATAGGCTTTGTATGACATGGAGATGAAGAGAGGGCCTGTATTCCAGGCACAAAGGTGGACTGTGGAATGTTGGATAGGGAGAACAGCAGCACCTGAGTGTGAGTGGAACAATATTCTTTGTATGAAGGGAGTGTGGTATGACACAAGACACACTCAGACCGAGTATTTTGTATTTTATCCTAGAGGCAATAAGGAACCTTTGAAGATTTTCAAGCAGAAAGGTATCGTGATCACTTCATTTTAGCAGTATCAGTTTAGCAGATGTGTGGAAGGTGGATCAGAGAAGTTAGAGACTGGAGGCAGGGAGAACATTTAAGAGGTTATTGCTGTAGTTCAGGTGAGAACCAATGAAGAGCTAAACTAGGATAAGTACTGTGTGAGTGGAAAGAAGGATATAGATGCAAGGGATGTTATGGAAATAGAATGGTAGAAGGTGACTTGGACTATGGCCAGACTTTAGGAAAACTATGAAAAGACAGGAAGGTCAGGTCAATGCACAGTGCAGAGAGATGTCTAGGGATTTGATCCAGGATTTACCTATAAGAATACAAAGGAAAGGATATAGGAAAGAAATGTTATCTAGCCAAGTTTAGGCTTAGGCAACCTGTTAAGAGCAAAGGATAAGGCAGACTCATTGAATCAGTATATATCTGGAAGGGACCTGAAATAGCATCTTGTTTAATCCCCCTCTTTTGCAGGTAAGAATTCTATGATCCTGAGAAGTTAGGTGCCTTTAGATGACAAGATCATAGGATTCTGAGATGGAATGGACTTGAGATAACATCTCATCTGAGTCCCCCATCATTTTATAGAAGCAAAGACGGCATCACAGGGAGGTTATATGATTTTCCATGATTGTTACAGCTAGGAAATTACAGAGCTAGGGCTTTAACCTGGGCCCTTTGACCCCAGATTTGAGAAGTAGGTAAAAATGATACAGCAGAGAAAAGCCAGGATATAAAAATCCAGACTTGGAAAAGAGCTCAACTTAGGGGTGATCTTCTATTTCCAAAAAGGATCCTTAGAGGTTTTCTTGAAATGGCCAGCCCCCAGAGTATATTTGTAAAGTTTTTAAATTTACATAAATTCATTTTATCCTCAACTTTTCATGTACTGTGTATACCTGAATTGTTCATTCTGCAAAGAAGTAAAGTTGTTAAGATTTTTGTGAAAGGAGCTTATGGGGAAAGAAATGCTTGCTTGCCAGGGGTCTGACACTTAGAAGGCCCTTTCTATAGGTTCTCTCATTTGATCCTCACAGTGGCCCCCCACTGTTAAAATAGGTGGGATAAGTTTTGTGTTTTCTTCTTTTTAAAAATCTCTCAGCTAGTAAGTGATGATCCAACTCAGCCTGTATTTTTCCTACTGCACTGCTCCCTGTGAGCTGAACACTACTATGGCTGTACCACTTGTACTGTCTGCCAGCATGCCTAGCATAAATGAAGGGGGGGGCTATCTAACATCTCCCCAGTTAAGTTCCACCAAAAATCCTGGTTTCCCTCGTTTCCCACAACAGCTAGTGCTGCCTATTTGCTTTCAGAGAGGGCTGGTCTTGTAGACATTGTCTGCTGTCATGAAAACAAAGAGTGACAGACAGCCCCCAGTCTCTCAGCATCTTTGTTATCCATTTGTTCCTGGGCGTCTTTCTTGTTAAAGGCAATATTGATGTTCTCCAGTGCCATTCTATCTGTGTGCACGTCAAGCTGCGCAACTGCAGCAGAGGGAGTCGGGGCAGGGAACGCAGCCAAGGAGAGGAGATCTGCTCCATCTTCTTTGTTCACATCTGCCACATCCATACAAGGTTTATTGCCTGCTGTGAGAAGGAGATCTCCTGGCTCAATTCTCCTCCTCCCCCTTCTTCTGATGGATCATCTCAAAGGAGCATTATCCTCTCTTTATCACTGCTCATCCTTTAATGAAGTTAAAGGAAATGAGGGAAAGCTGAGCCTGGTAGATCTGCTAATAAAAAAAAAAAGGCAGGAAGAGAAATCAGCCAGCCTCCTGACCCAGTCCACAACTCTATTTCCTATTCGTTAGTTCATCCTTTCTGACCACTATGGAGCAAGTGAGCAAGGAAGCACAATCTAATACAGTGGTTCTCAACCTGTGGGTTATGTTCAATTTGTAACAATGAAAATACATCCTGCATATCAGATATTTACATTATGATTCATAACTAGCAAAATTACAGTTATGAAGTAGCAGCGAAAATAATTTTTTAGTTGGGGATTACCACAACGTGAGGAACTGTATTAAAGAGTCATGGCATTAGGAAGGTTGAGAACCGCTGATCTAGTAGAAAGCCAAGGGTGCCAAGAGATCTGTGTTCTAGTTCTAGGCTACTACTAACTAGCTTTGGGCGACTCTGTTCACTGCTCTGGGCTGCTCTGGACCTCTGTTTCCTCATGTGCAAAATTGGGATAGTACAGCTCTGTCTCTTCTGTATACCAGAGCCAGCATCTGTCTGTACTTTCATTATGGGTTATTTGTTAGTCATAGGATACAATGTAATACAATGTAAGAAACATTTATCAAATGTTTACTGTTTGTAAAATGTTTCTAGGTGCTGAGACAGACAGAAAATTTACATATGAAAAAAATCTCTGTCCTTAAGGATCATAGGACTTAGAGCTAGAGAGAGGCCTTAGAGATTGTCTAGTTCATCCCTCTCATTTTAGAGGGATCAGAGAGGTTAAGTAACTTGCCCAAAATCACACTCTCTGACAAATGTCAGAATTGAGCTAGTTGATGCAGTCTTTTCTAACTATAAATCTGTGATCCTACATGTCAAGTTGAATTATGAATCCAGGTTTTCTGACTACTAAGCCTCTATTCAGGTACTAGGTAGAGGGTCAGATGTGTAGGCAGGGAGAGCAGGATTCATAGCCTACCTTTGACTCCTACTAACTATATGAACATAGACAAGTTACTGAACCTTTCTCAGTCTCAGTTTCCTCACCTGCATAATGGGAGTAATAACAACTGTGGCATCCATCTCATAGTATCTTATGTAGTTTAAATGAGATCATATATGTGAACAGTTTTGAAAATTGTAAAGCAATATATGAATATAAGTTATTATTTCCACTATATCCCATTGCCTCCCCTCATTTGGGTCTAATGCTCCCTCTTATCTTGTTCCTTCTTAACCCTTGCCTAAAATAAATAAATGGGTGAATGAAAGCCCCCAGTCTTTCAGTTAAGTTATCTGAGCTTAACAACTGGCAAAAAAAAATCTGTGGTTGATAGAGACCATTCCTCAGTTTAACTTCCATCTGTGCTGCTCTTGCATTGTAGTTCTTTAAGTCCACTTATTGGGCTTTATTTTACTCTGCTCCTCCCTCAGCAGTGTGTACAGGGCCTTAGTCAAGGGTTCCTGAGGTGAATGGTTGTTCAGGTTTATGTATAAGTGCTTCCATTCTCACCTTTGTCAGAATTGCCCAATATATTCTTTGAAGGGTTTTGTAAGAATTAAGTAGACGTTTAAGTTTGATGAGCTTCCAGCGACCTTTGCTATCAAAAATTGTATCATTTTCTGGTAAAGTGTATGGTGTAGTATTAGAAAGAGAGTAAGAATTATGATTCACATCTTTATAATAGCAATAACCAAAAGTTATATGTAAAGCTTAGAGGTTGGGGGTGGAGTCAAGATGGTAGCTTAGAAGCTTAGAGGTTTACAAAGCACTT
Organism: Pseudocheirus occidentalis; assembly: GCA_028646575.1. Classification (NCBI taxonomy): domain Eukaryota; kingdom Metazoa; phylum Chordata; class Mammalia; order Diprotodontia; family Pseudocheiridae; genus Pseudocheirus; species Pseudocheirus occidentalis. Next base: position 55,886,081 of record CM053596.1, read on the forward strand.
TTTTCACAAAATGCTCCTCTAGGATAGCTAGTGCAAGTCTTATTTCTCTCATTTTGATGGCTAGGGGACATTGAAGGTCCATCAGAGAGAGGTGATAAGGTCATAGAGCTATTGTCAGAGCCAGGAAAACTTTTGGTAGGAGTCTGAAATTCTTCACTGATGTTTTAAGTGCCCTTGGGAGATTGCTGGGATCTCTTGGCCCAGTTTGCGTCTTGTTTGTCTGACTGGTAATTATATTTGTTTTGTATTTTTATGTGATCAAATACACAATATATGAGCTCTGTGTCTTTATTTCTTTCAGATGCATAGGCTCAGTTGACTTTATCCCCCTGAATCTTAGCTGATACCCAAAGTTAAGGAACAGTCTATGGTAGTGATTACCCTCTTATAACGTAATACCATTTTAAGTAAAAATAAGTTATGTATTTAAAAACTACTCCTCTGCAATGTGTCTAGCCTTTGAAATATTTATTAAAACTTTTCATGTAATATTCCCAGAGATCTTGTTTATTCAGTTGTGTCAGACTCTTCATGATCTCGTTTGGGAGTTTTCTTTGCAAACATATGGAGTGGTCTCCTTTTCCAGTTGATTAAGGCAAATGGAAGGTAAGTGGTTTGCCCAGGGTCACACAGCTAGTGAGTGTCTGCGGCTAGATTTGAACTTGAGTCTTCCTGACTCCAAGCCCAACACTCTTATCCACTAAGCCACATAACTACCTCTGTTATCTTTCTGTGCTTGTCATTTAATTTTAGTATCATATAATGTCATTTATTTAAATTTCTTAGCACTTTACACACTTAAATAATGGTGAGTCAAGAAACCTGGGGTCTACTCCCAAGTCTGTCACTAACTGGCTGTGTGATATAGGACATGTCTGGGCCCCAGTTTCTTCCTCTATAAAATTAGGAGGTCAATTCCTTCCAGCTCTAAAGTTCTCTGATTCTTTATGTGTTATCTCCCCATTTTATAGACAAAGAAACTGAAACACAGGGAATTGTAAATGACTTACACTGAGAATCATGTAGCAAGTTTGTGGTGGATCCCTGTTCAATATTCAGTAACTAGATATGCCTGGTAATAAGGATTTCTTGTTCCTTTTTTGCAGATGGGAATGCTGAGGCACTGTGAGTGAAGGATTTACCTGGGGGAATGAATTAAAGAATTCCTTTCTGCGGTGCTGTTACCCTGGAACTGCACCTTGGCTTTGTTTCTATAAAGCCATGACATCATCTCCATCAGGAGTATGACTTTTCAAGGTAGGGTGGGGCAGCTTGAGGCTTTGCTCAGATACCTAAAAGGATTCTTAAAACAGTTTAGCTGCTCTACAAACCATTACCACATCTGTCCTTAGAACCTGTAGCCCTGTCTGAAAGGTAAGAACCTTCTTCTGCTTTATGTCATAACATTTTTAGCAAAAGTAGTTGAATTTATTGGACACAGTTTTGGCAACATTGAGCTTTTAAGTTTCCAAATCAAATTTAGGTTCTCTGGAAAGTAAGAAACTAATAGAAATGTTTAAAACTTAATAACTCATATTGTTTAAATATAAATGGCTTTAGAATTTGCTATTTTTCTTGTTTTGTAGATAAGGAAACTGAGAACTCAGTTGGTTAAAGTGTATGACCTATAGTCATACAGCTAGTATGTGTCAGAGCCACCATTTGAGCACAAGGTTCCCTGACTCCTAAATATAGCACTCTTTCCACTTATATCCACTTATATTTCCTCTAAAAAAATTACCACACTTAAATTCTTTTCTTATAATAGTCCTGTAAGGTAGGTAGGTGCTAAGTGCTGATCTGCAGCGATAGGACTTAAGAGAGGTTTCCGTAAAAGAATCATAAATGCATAAAGCAATTGGCCTTTTTATGCCTGGTACGTTTTAACTCACATTAAGGGAGGCTCTAAAATGAAACTTTTGGGGGTTGGGAGCAGGGGCAATGAGAGAAGGCAGAAGAAGGGAGTGTCATTTATGCTCCATAAGAGAAGCTTCCCTTGAATTCAGTGCACCTGGCTCTGCCAAAGTGTCCATTTCTTCTAGTTGGTGGGGCATGCCTGGGTTGCAGTTTCCTTCAGAATATCAGGGCAGCTCACACAGGCTGGCAAAGGTTCAGAATTTTATAGGGAAGGAGAAAATTCTCCCTCAGGTGAGGTCACTTTGTTTTCCCATCTCTTACAGCATACATGGGGTTGATGCTGGGTATTGGCTAATGGGAGCATGCTGGCTGAAACAAATGGAGAGCATGGAAATTTCCAGAAAATAACAGGATGGAAGTGATAAACGAAAGTAGAATCAGCCTGCTGCAAATGAGCCTTATGTGTCTTAGGCCAGTAGATTTCGGATTTTTTGTACTATCACAGTAGTATAAGAAATATTACAGCTGTGGTGTTGGGGCAGGAACACTAAATTTAAAATCAGCAGATATAGGTTCAAATCCTGGCTTTACCACTTACTAGCTGTGTGACCTTGATTACTTTCTCTTTCTGGTTCTTTCTCTACTTTATAGCTCTTATTCTTGCGATTCTTATTTTACAGATGAGAATATGCCTCTTTTAGAGGGAAATGCAAAAGAACTTCAGGAGGATATAATGAAAGTGTTTTACTGTGATAGATATGAAATTTAAATGGTTAATTGAGCAAGATTTAATAAGAAGTGGTTGACTTTGCAGATTTCCACCCATATATTTGAAAAATGTTGGGAGAATTTGGGATTGAGGAAGGAGTAGAAAGGGACAGGCTGGTTCATTTTTTTAATTAGTTTTTTCACCAGATTAAGAACTGCCTTCTTTATGTTCCACTTCCTCCCCCCACCCTCCACACTCATTAAGAAAGAAAGAAATCAAAACCTCTGTTACAAATAAGAGGTACAATCAAACAAAAATTCCTAAATTAACCACGCTCATTGTGTTGATCAATTACTAAGTCTTCCAGAGTTGATTGTTTTTATAATATTGTTATTGTATAAATTGTTTTCCTAGTTCTGTTCACTCTGCATTAGATAAGATTTCTCTGAAACAGCCCCTTCATTTTTTCTTAAAGCATAACCATATATCACATTCATATACCATAACTTGTACAGCCATTCACCATTTGATGGGCACTCCCCTCGCTTTCCAATTCTTTACCGCTGTGTACAGAGCTGCTGCAAATACTTTTATAATATGAGTCCTTTCTCTTTTTAATCTCTTTGGTTTATAGACCTAGTAAAATAAAACACCTATATAAATAAGATGAGATAATATTTGTAAAGCATTTAGCACAGTACTTTACACATGGTAATCACTATATAAATGCTAGCTATTTTTAAAATTAGTAGTTGTAGTGATATTGCTGCATCAAAGGGTATGCATAGTTTAGTAGTTTTGGGGGCACAGTCAAATTCCCTCTTAAAGGAAGATGCCTTCTATGCAAATACCACTTGCCCATATAACTAGATTTTTCAGTTCTTTCTTCTAGGTAAGAAAATAGCTTACATTTATATGGTACTTTTAAAAGGAAAATGTCACACATTTATATGTGCAGACATAGTGCTTGGTATATAGTAAGCACTTTATAAATTATTGTTGATTGATATTATATAGCATTTTAAGTTTTTACAAAGTGTTTTTCTCACAACAACCTTGAGATAAGTAGTACATTTTATATCCTTATCTCTAAGTATTTGTTGTTCTTTATTGTGCTTATAAGAACATTTATAAGACTTGTTCATTTTTACATAGCTAAAATCTGGAGTTGGAACCCTCAGAGGCTTCTTTCCACTATACTAGGTTGCATTTTAAGCCTCCTTCAAGTATGGGTTGAACTAGATGACTCCTTGAGTTCCTTCCAACTCTAGGATCCTTAGGTTCTAAGCATTCAGTGACTACCTAGCTTATTGTGATGACTTCTTACAAAGTGCACTAGACCATTTTTCATCCATAAAATGAGAAGTTTGGACTATATGGTCTTTAAGTTCTCTTCCATCTTAGTATTCTATGAACTTTAAATTAAAGTTGCTTAAGAAATGCATCACGGGGAGGCTAGGTGGTATAGTGAATAGAGCACTGACCATGGAGTCAAAAGGACGTGAGTTCAAATCCAGCCTCAGACACTTCACACACACACAAACACACAAAACTAGGTGTGTGATCTTGAGCAAGTCAGTTTAAACCCCAATTGCCCTCCAGAAAAAAATGTGTCACACAAAATACAGAGCTTTTGAGAAGATCAAATGAGAACATGTGTTTAAGTTGGTTTTTACCAATAAATTACTAGATACAGTCTACTTTATAGAATTGTGAAGGAAATGCCCTATCACCCATAAAATCCAGTATGAATGTAAGTTATTATTATTGCTACCATAAATCTACAATTATTATTAGATTTTATTCTCAGCTTATTAATTTCTGGGTCTGTTGTTCTGCCTCATCAGATTGGCAGCAGTGTGGTGCAGTGAAAGAATTTGGGATTCGTAATCAAAAGACCAGGATTTGTTTCCCAGCTCTGTTCTTAACACATATGTGGCCTTAACCAAGCCACATAAACTCTCTTGGCCTCAGTTCCCTCATTTGTGAACAAGGAGTTTGTACCACATAACCTCTAAGGTCTCTCGCAAATACAAGTCCATGATTATATATTTATACTATTTTTCCCATGGCTGGGGGGTCTTTTATTTCTTTTGGGGTGGAAGGGACTTTGTTTTCATTTGAATTTGACAATCATAAAATTATCACTGCCACTTTAGAACAGAAGGAGGATCTAGTTCATGAAACTGCAAATCTCTTATATAAAACTTGCTTTCTTTTTAGGTATACATAATAAATGCAGCATATAAATTTGAAGGCTGACCTGCATGTCAGTGATTCCTTCTGGTCTTCCATCTTCCTTTCCTCTCTTTTCTCTCCTCTTTCCTCTTTCCTTTCTTTCTCTTTCACCTTCCCTCTTCCACTCTCCCTTTCCCTTTCCCTCTCCCTTTTTCTCGCTGTCCTCCCTCTCTCCTCTCTCTTTCCCTTTTTCTCTTTTTTGGGGGAAAGGGAAGGGAACCTACCTCAAACCCCTTCTCCCTCCTTTCTATACCTTCCATTTAATAAAAAAAAACTCTTGTATTAAATTTACATAGTGAAGCAAAAATAAATTCCCACATTGGCCACATCCAAAATTAAATGTCTTATTCTGCATCTTTAGTTTATCACTGCTCTGTCAGGAGGTGAGCAGCATGCTTCATCTTCTATACATTGGAATCATGGTTGGTAATTGCATTGATCAGAGTCATTAAGTCTTTCAGCATATTTTTAAACATTGTTGTTATTGTATAAATTGTTCTCCTGGTTCTGTTCACTTTGCTCTTTTTCCAGATTAAAAAAAATTAATAAGCATTTATTTTTCTCTCACATCCCTTCCTCCTTCCTGGGTACCATTGAGAAAGAAAAATAGGAAAGTAAAACTCTTGTAACAAATACGTAAAACAAATTTCCATATTGACCATATCTAATAATTCATGCTTCATTATGCATCTTGTATCAGTCATCACCTTTCTGTCAGAAGGTGGTTAGCATGCTTCATTGTTGGTACCATGAGGGCATGGTTGGTCATTGTACTGATCAGAATTAAATCTTTCAGAGTTATTTGTCTTTACAATGTTGTTATTGTATAAATTATTTTCCTGTTTCTGTTCACTTTACTTTGCATCAGTTCATACAACCTTCTGAGGTTTCTTTCAAGCAATCCCTTTGATCATTTTTTATAGCACAGTAGTATTACTTTACCTTTATATATCATAATTTCTTTAGTTATTCTTGAACCAATGGGTACCCCTCTTAGTTTCCAATTCTTTGCCATCACAATAATAGTTACTATAAATACTTTTTTGTACATAATGGGTCCTCCTCTCTCATTGTTCTCTTTTGAGATGTAGTAGACCTAGTTGTGGTATCATTGGGGCAAAAGTTACTCACAAGACTTAGTTTCAACTTACTTTCCAGAATGACTGGACTAATTTACAGTTACACCAACGGTTCTTTAAGGTACCAGTTTTCCTGCAACACTAAGACGTTTTTCTTTTTTGTCATCTTTGCCAGTTGGATAGGTGTGAGGTAGAATCTCAGAGTTGCTTTAATTTGCATTTCTTTATTAGTGATTTGGGGCATGAGTCTGTTGATAGTTTTTAATTCTTCCTTTGAAAACTACCTATTTATATCTTTTGACCATTTATCAATTGGAATATTCTTATAAATATGGATCATTTCCTTATATATGTTAGAAATGAGAACTTTATCAGAGAAATAAATTTAGTGCAAAGATTTTTTTTGCACCAATTAATGGTTTCCCTCTAATTTTGGCTGCATTGTTTTGTTTGTACAAAGGCTTTTTAATTTTATGTAATCAAAATTGTCCATTTTCTCTTCTGTGATCATCTCTGTCTCTTGTCTGGTCATGAACTCTTCCCCTCTACACTGATCTGACAGGTAATTTTGTCTTTACTCCTCTGATATTTTTATATCTAAGTAATATGCCTTTTTGGTGCTTATCTTAATATGTGCATTATCTTCTCATGTGGAATCCTTTATCCATTCTGAGTTAACCTGCTCTCTTCTTTATATGGTAAATAAATGTGGTACATAAGATGAGATATTTCTAAAGTTCACCACTAGAGTATTTGTCATTGAGCTTTTTTTAGGATTTCAGAGCCAAATTTCTGTCCATAAAATTATTCTTATTATGAATAGTTTCCAAAAATTTTGTAGATAGTGGGTGTATATGACAGATATGAAATGTGGTCTTATGTTAAACCTCCAGAGATTAAAAGCCAATCTCCATCTCTAAAATATCCTTTTCTTTTAATAAGCAGATATTTTTGAATGTCAAAAAATCAAAATCTGTTTTACTTTAGTGTGAGGTCTTTGTCACTACAAATATAGAATCATAGAATGTTAGAATTGGAAAGGTACTTGTGGAGTCTCCTAATCCAAGGATGAAGGACCTGCAGCCTTGAGGCCATATGCAGCCTTCTGGGTCCTTGGGTGTGACCCTTTGACTGAGCACAAATTTTACAGAACAAATCCTTTTATTAAGGGGATTTGTTCTGTGAAATTTGGATTCAGTCAAAGGATCACATTTGAGAACCTACAGGGCCACATGTGGCTTCCAGATTGTAGGTTCCCCACCTCTGTCCTAATATAATCCTAATCCAGAAAAGGAAATTTAGGAACAGAGGAAAGAAGTGACTTTTTTTACCCAAGATTATATGGGAAATTAGTGACAGAACTAGGGCTAGGACCCAGGTCTCCCATCTCCAAATCCAAGGATCTTTATAACACAGAAAAAACCATGTGTTGATTTTTACTTTTTCAGTTACAGCATCTCATAAGAGAATTGACTATATGGGGTATAAGAATAAGCTTTGCCAGTAAATCAAAGACCCTTTAAATATTGAAGTGATAGAGAAAGGTTATTAATTTAGGTTTAGTTTTGTCTCTGGATCCATCAGTCGGGGCGGAGAAGCAAGTTAGCTGTCAACCTCTGTCTTAAGGAATCCGTAATCTCAAAAGATCCTGTGTATCAGTATTTTTTAAAAACCAAATAAAGGTACAGATTTGGACTAGAAGGAATTTGAAAGATGATTTAGTGCAGTTCTTTCCTTTTACATTTAGGAGGAAACTCATCCCCTGAAAGGGAGAGGGATTTATCTGAGATTATATCTTGAGTCAATTGACAGAGACAGAATTTGAACTCAGATTTTCTAAGTCTAAATCCAGTGTTATTTCCATTATAGCACTCCATATTTGCACATTCCTTACATTAAGATAGAGGTATCATTTTATTTCTTGATTGTACGTAAGGTCAAGTCAGTAAGCATTTATTAAGCACCTACAATGTGGCAGGTGCTATGCCAAACATTAGGGATAGAAAGCAAGGCAAAACCATTCCCTGTCCTCAGGAGCTCACAGTCATTTTGGGGTGGTGATGTATTTATATTTACCTATATGCCGGAATATTCTCTCATTTTAGTGAAATATATGCCACTTTAAAGTTCAGAAGGATGAGCATTCCTTGGTTATTTCACACATTCCTCTTTCCATGTAAGGGATGTGCTTATCAAAAGTTTTGTGTAAATGAAATGTTTTTATGCTGGAAATAATTTATGCACACTAGGGAACTATTTAAAAGAATTTTTGGTGAAACCTTTTCCAGATTCATTTTTACAAAGTAGTTAGTATCTTTTATCTTTTCTGTTGTCTGAATATTTAGATATTGGCATTGTTTAAAGTGAAATATAGTTGCATGTTGAGATGGGTTAAATCTTAGTTCTACTACTTACTTTCTCTGTGATCTTGCACAAGTCCTTCCTCACTCTGGTCTTTAGTTTTCACGTCTATAAAATGAAGAAGTTGAACTAAATGGTTTTTCATTCTCTTCCAGTTCTAAATTCTATATATTTTGAGTTTCTTTTTCATTTGTATACTTTCTCTTTTCCCATAGCAATAGACTGGAAAGATGGTAGAAAGCACAAATATGGCCGCCCATCAGAGCCCACGTCCCAGTTCCAAGGTAAGAAAACCTCCTTTGCTGCTTCCTAGCCTATGGAATATCAATGAGTATCTATATTCCTAGCCTATGAAATATCTGTCAGGCATGGAGATGTTCAGTTCAATTCAACAAACATTTATTAAGGGCTTACTTTGTGCAAGGCACTGTGCTATTGTTGAAAATACACATACAGACTTAACAAAGACTCAGCTCTCAAGGAAATATCTAATATTGTGAAATGAAATGTACTCACATAATAGTGCTTTAAGAGATAATGAGATAAAAGACTGTACCCATGAATGAAATGTACAAACATAATTGTGCTATAAGAGAAAATGAGATAAATGCAAAAGAGAGGTCTAAGCAAAATCCCAGCAGAAATTCCAGTAGGGAATGATCACTTTCCCCATTGAATGTCATTGAAGGTTTCATGGAGGAGGTTGTGACTGATTTAGTCCTTGCAAGAAGGGAGGATCATCAATTTCCAGATAAAGGGGGAGGTCTATTCCAAGTATGAGGATAGTATTAGCGATGGCATAGAGACCAGAGAAGGCAAGCTATGTAGGGAGTAGAACATACAGGAGTCTAGTTTACTTGGAATGTAAAGAACATGAAAAGGAGGAAGAGAATAAGGAAACAAAAATTGGAATCATATTGTGCACAGCCTTAAATGTCAGAATCAATTTATACTTTTTTCACTTGGGGAGCCACTGAAGGTTTTGAGTAGGAATGGCATTGTCAGAGGACTAAATTGTGAAGATTATTCAAGCAGTGAACATAAGATGCATTGGAGTGGATAGGCTCATGGGCCCATAAATATAGAACTAGAAGGGATGTAGGAAGGAATGGAGGTACAAAGTCCAGTTAGGAGGCTGTTGGAAAATACTATACAAGAAGAGATGAGGACCTGAACTAGGGTGGTTGTAGGTAAGTGGAAACAATGGGCATGTGCAAGTGATACTGTGTAAGTAGAACTGACAGTGTTTGGCATTTGATTCGTTTTGGGGATGATGGAGAAGGAAGATCAGTCACTCTGATGTTTGGAGGGATGATGGCGCCATTTAGAGAAGTTAGGGGAAATGGCAGGTTTACGAGGATGTTCATTTGGTATCTCTTGCCACAAGACCACTGTGGCTAGTTAACTATACCAAGAATGGGCTGTCTCTGCAGGGTTCTGTATATTTTACTTTCTGTGGTGGTTTGTTGACTTATGCTGCACCATCTCTTCTTTAACAGAAGCTGCTGATATTCTAGAACTAGGTAAGCTATTTCTCCTGCATTTTTATAAAACAGGGAAGTCATAACATGATGTAAGTCACTTACAGAATTTAGGGTACTTCATATTAACCTGAAGAGTCCTATATTCTCCTTTACCTAATAGAAGCCCTTGTAGTTCATTTGTACTATCAATTTGTCTTGAATAGAGGCAGGAAATTCAGTTAGGAGGTAGTTCCAGTAGCCCAGGCAAGCCATAAACAAGGTAACAGGGAAAGAAGTCATAATTACCTTAAGGAGAATAAGAATCTTGAACAGAATGAAACCATGAACCAAGATTCAGAATATGCCATTTTTGAACTCTGTTTTTGATTAGGTCTCACAATTCTGAGCCCATCTTCCCCAAGTTTTTTAAAAAGAAATTAGTGAAACAGTCAGAAACAGCTGTCTTTTTTTCAGATTTAACTGGAGTATCCAAATACCTGTAACTGAAATTAAAGTGATTCTGTGTTTGGTTCAGGTTCATATCTTGTAGTAATAATTTTTCCCCATTCCAAACAAGATAGTATATGTATACTTGAGGGAGTGACTAGAGTTTGAAGAACAAAGTTAATGGCTTTGATAAATCCATGTGTCAACTTTCAGGTATAACATTTAAAAATCGTGGACCATACTACTTAGGGTCCCTTGAAATCCCTGCATACTTAACATAGCATAGGAATTAGGATACAGGAGTCCTAGTCTCTGTCATTTTAGATATTTCATATATTTCAAGTATTGCAACTTCTTTTCCTCTTAAGAAGGCTGTCATTTAGTATAGTTCACATTTGTTACAGTCATCACCAATGGACCCAACCCGTTTTGCCTTCAGACTGCCCTAATCAGGGTGTAGGCACCATGAGGGCCTAATGAATGTCAAATAGTCCTTTGAGAGTGGCTAAGGTGAAAAACTGGATGTTAGCTGAAGAAGCTAATGAAAGAACTAAGCCCTATCTTGTACTATATAAAAATCTAAATCTAAAACATGCTTTGGATAATATTAACATTCATCTGTTAACATTCTTCCTTTCCCCTGGTATAAGAGTACCACAGTGATTTAGAGGGGTAGTATTCCTTATCCCAACAGGGCCATTTGCTTCTATAGATCTAAACAGATCACCTAATGCCTCTAAGTTTTCATTTCATTGGTGAACTAAAGAGAAGGATATGGATTTTTTTTCTAGCAAATCTGTGGGGGCAGATTGTGTTAACTTAAATCTCTTTTGCCAATTCAGAGTGCCATACAAGTCCTTTAAAAACCTCTACTTTTGTTAATTAGAACATTCCTCAGCACATGCCCAATAATGGCTTGGCACGTTCATCCTGAACTCTCAGCCCAGATGGAATATAACTTCATGATAAATTTGTAGAAAATCCATTTTTATACTTTGGACTTATTGTATAACAGCTATCAAAGCTGAGTCTTAATTCCTTTTTGTTAGCCTAGGTGACTTATGTTCAAGGATTATAGAACTATCATACAATTTTTGTGTCAAATTTCAGGGTGAATTAGAATTGGAACTGGGGTCAAAAGACTACTAAGAGTCATCTTTTGACCAAACTCTCATTCAATAAAGAATCCTTTCTGTCACAGGGTTGTGTCATTTGACCTCTACCTAAATATTTTCAGTAACAGGGAACTCACCAGACAGCTCATTCAACTGATGTTTTCTTCTGTATTTTTACCCACAATTTGCCCTTTGTAAACTGGCCTACTAGTTTTTATGGAGCTTCTGAAGTAGAACAGTATATCTGTCCCCTTTTCTACTTGTCAGTCTTTCAGATATTTGAAGATAGCTGTCATAGCCTACTGCTTAGTAGTTGTGATCTTGGGGCCTCAGTTTCTTCATATGTCAAGTGAGCTAATTGAGTTAGATGATATCTAAGTCCTCTCTTAACTTTAAAATTCTATGGCCTCTTTTCCCTAATCTTCTGTTTTATAGCCTTTTTAAAAAAATCCAGTTTCTCTAGCCAATAGACTATGGTTTCCAGGCCCCTCACCATCCTTGTTGTTTACCTCTGAATGTATTTTGATTTTTTCAGTGGACCTCTTAACATTTTGTGCCCAGAAGTAGACATTGTGTTTTTTATCTGGGTCATACCAGTACAAGAATAGAGTAAAACTGTTACTTTCCTATTACTTGTACAACCTGGACCAAGTCACTTAACCTCTGCCTTAGTTTCTTTACCTATTAAATGAGGATAATAATAGAACTGACCTCTGAAGGTTGTTATGAACATCAAATTGTATAATATTTGTAAAGCTTTTTACAACCTTCAAAGTACTATGTAAATTCTAGCTACTAGTATTATTTTACCCTAATTCAATCAAAATCTTAGGGTTTTTTTTTAAATCTAGAAAGCAAAAGAAACAAAGAAAGCAAAATATGACCCCTGTTTTCAAGGAGCTCACAGTCTTATGAGGAGACAACATACGTACAGACAAACTATATACAGGGTAAATTGGAGATAATCAACAGAAAGAAGGCACTAACATTAAAAAGGACCAGGAAAGACTTTCTGTAGAAGTTGGAATTTTAGCTGAGACTTAACTTTAAAAAGGCTAAGGAAGCCAGGAGATATGGAGGACAGCCATTGAAAATACTTGGGGTCAGGAGATGGGAGGTCTTGTGTGGGGAGCAATAAGGCTAGAGTCACAGATTCCATGGCAGAGTGCAGGGTGGGGAAAGAGGAAAGTTACAATGCAAGAAATAAGGGATATGGAGGGGAGTCAGGCTATGAAGGGCTTTAAATGAAAAACAGAGGATTTTATATTTGATCCTGGAGATGATAAGGAGCCACTGGAGTTTATTGAGTCCAAGGGATGACATGGTCAGACCTAAGTAGACTGTAAATTGAAATGGGGATAGATTAAGTAGATTAACCAGCAAACCAGTGCAGTAGTCCAGGTAAGAGGTGTTGAGGGCCTGTCCTAGGGTGATGGCAGTGTCAGAGGAGAAAAAAGTGTAGATCAGATATATTATATAAAATTGATGAGCTTTGGCAACATATTGAATGAGGAATCAAGAATAACAAATGCATTGCTAGTGTGAGCGATTGGGAGGATGATGGTACCCTCAGTTGTAATAGGGAAATTCAAAAGTGGCAGGGTTCAGGAGAAAGGCAGTAAATTCAGTTTTGAACATTTTGAGTTTAAGATGTCTATAGGACATCCAGTTCTCTATGTATAATATGCAGTTGGAAATGCTAGCCTGGAGGTCATCAGAGAGGTTATGTTAGGATAAGTAAATTTGAGAATCATTAGCATAGAGATGGTCATTAAATCCATGAGAGCTGTTGAGATTATCAGGTGAAATAGTATAGAGAGAAAAGAAAAGAGGGCCCAGGACAGAGCCCTATGGGCCACCTATGGCTAGTGATGATGACCTGAATGAAGACAGAGTAGAGGAGACTGAGAAAGAAAAAAAGCAGCCAAATAGGTAAGAGAAGAACTAAAAGAGAGCTTTCTCACAAAAACCTAGAGGAGAAAGTAATAAGGGGAAAGTGGTGATCAAGAGTCAGAGGCTTCAGAAAGATCAAGAAGGATGAGGATTAAGAAAAGGCCATTCGAGCTGGCACTTTGGTGACCTTGAAGAGAGCAGTTTCAGTTGAATGATGAAGTCAGAAGCCAGACTGTAGAGAGGTAAGAAGTGAGAGGGAAGGAAGTAAAAGCACCTGCTGTAGATGGCTCTTTCAAGTTTAGTCACAAAAGGGAGGAAAGATATGGAGCAATAGCTAGTGGGGATGGATGAATCAAGTGAGCATGTTTGAGGATTTGAAACATTAAATTCCCCTGACCTTTTTCAGAAGTATGGTTTCCAACCCTGATCTCTTCTGTCCTGTACTTTTGCAGTGTTTTTAGCCTAACGTAGGACTTAGGTTTTATCTGTGTCATATTCTCTTGTTAGATTTTTGCTTAATATTCCAGTCAAAATTGTTTGGAGTTGAAATTGTGGTGGAAGCTCTTTCTTTGCAACTTTGTATCAGTGGTAGATTTAATAAGCATCCTTTCTGTTTCTTCTTCCAAGATACTACTTAAAATGTTTAACAGTAGGGTAAAAAACAACCATGTGGTCCTCCCTAAAAGATCTCCTACTATGTTAAACTGAAGTAATTTTGGATACTGTTATATACAGCTGTGAATATACATTGTTACATTATCATTGAGCCCACATTTCAACATCTTACCCACTAGACTATTATTGGAAACTTGATCAGAAGCTTTCCTAAGATCAAATGCCTATGTCCACTGTTCCCCTAAGCAAGTGACCTGGCAACATCATGTGCAAAGAATAGGAGGTTAGTTTATGATTAGGTGAACCTAGTGGTCACTGAGGATCAGATTAGGGTCTATGCTATAAATCATCCTTAATGGAGAATGTTTTTAAATATTATTTTAAATTTTAAAAATTTAAATATTAAAACAAATCTTACTGAGAAGCCATCATTTAACAAAAATAGCATATCAGTGTTTGATCCTTACTAATTCTTGGATGTTATGAAGACAAGTGTCTTAGCTTAGCACAGTGCCTGGCACACAGTAAGTGCTTAATAAATGTTTATTAAATTGAAGAATCTGCATGAGTCTGTATTATATTTCTAGTCCCTTCGGTACTTCTTAATCTGGTAGCTATTCCTTACTTTTAGGTCCTGCTTCTAGTATTAAGTTATCATCAGTGGGAAATCACCCTAAGATTGGCCTCAGACAGCTGGGTCCTGCACGCTTCAGAGTTTTCAAGTTCTGTCTAGGTTGATATTGAAAGCTGCCCCCACTCCCAGCCTGGAACAAAAATGACTGGAGCAGCCACCAAGTGGCTTACCCTTTCAGTTTTAAATATTCTTAATGAAAAAGGTACACTGCCTTAGAATGCTAGTATATGGTGTCCAACTTGACATTGTACTGCTTTCCTCTCCTGCCTTCCACCAATCACAAGGAATTCAAAATAAGCATTTTCAGGTTCACCTCTGTCTTACTCCCTTGTGTACATGCTCTTAAATTGGAGAAATCAGATAGAATAGATCATGTAGGCATGACAGCTTCTCCTTGGAGGATGAGAGCCAACCCCTGATCCTGCTCTGGAGCTGCCCTTTTGTCAGCTCGAACAAGAGGGTTACTTACATTTAACCAGAGAGTCACCTAGTGTTGCTTTTGTGGTTTTTTTCTTTTTGTAAATTTTATTATTTATTTTAAACTTAAATACAAAATGAGAAAAGAATAAAAAACATTGCCATGTATACAGCACAACATAAAAGAAGATTCAATATTAAACAATAAATTTCCATTTCAAGAAAATCTGTATGATAAATACTACACACTTTTTTCAAAGCTGTCCAGCTTTTCATTGCTTACTTGTAGGTTTTCTTTTGTTCTCTACTGTGTACTTTTTGCTTTATTTTTTCCCTTCCCCACCCCTGCTCTAAAGAAGTGTACAATTAAATGTGGATTTATATACATATAGATATAGATATCTATAAACATACACATATATACTCATACACATATATATGTAAGACCATACCATACCTAATTTCCACTTGTCATCTGTTTCTCTGAATGTGGATAGCATTTTCCATTATAAGTCCAAGTCTTCTCATGTTTTTCTAAATCAATCAACTCATCATTTAACTATACCACAGCAATAATCCAACCCAGTCACATCCTATCAGAGAGATTGCCTATGAAAGTTTTTCCCTCAATTTTCTGCATCCCTTCTATTCTTGGCTGCATAGGTTTTATTTATACAAGAAAACTTTAACTTAAAATAATCAAAATTATCCATCTTATACTTCAGCAGTCTTATAGTTTAAGGTCTGATACTGCTGAATCTCCTTCTTTTGCATCTTTTTCTCCTAGTTTCTTTGAAGTCCCTAGTCTTTTGTTCTTCTGTGTGAACTTTGTTACTGTTTTTTCTAACTCAGTAAGATAATTTTTTAGTAATTTAATTGGGATGAAATTGTATACAGTAGGTAAAATTGTTAATTTTTTTATTATATAATAAATATAATATATATAATAAATATATATATTACTTGAATTATTTAGAGCTGACTTATTTGTATAAAAAGTGTTTTATATGTATATATATGTATATAAATGGTGTATGTATTATTGGTCTATTATATGTATATAAATGGTCTAAAACAATATTAAATAATCTTGCTGATACATGTTATAGTTTCCCTATTTTTCTCTTTTGATTATATCTATTTTTAGCTTTAACTTTGTCTGAGATCATGATTACTACTACTCCTGCTTTTTTTTAAACATAATAAATTCTACCTTTATTTTATTTTTGTGTGTATCTCTCATTTTTATAGCATTTCCTGAAAGCAATATACTGTTGAATTCTGATTTTTAATCTGTTGTCAGTTTCCATTTTATATGTAAATTTATCCCATTCACATTCAAAGTTATAATTACCTGTGTATTTTCCTCCTTCCTATTTTTCTTCATTATCCTTCTCAACCTATTCCTATCCCTCCTCACTCCTCTGCTTTACTTCTCCCCACTACCTTGCCCTCCTATTTACCCTTTACCTACCCACTCCTCCAAGAGTCGCTCCTTTATCCTCTCCCCCTGCCCTATCCCCTTGCCCTCTTATTTTTCTGTATTTAGAAGACTTTTATACCTTTCTAGATATATATGTTGTTCCTTCTTTAATCTATTCTCCCCTTCCCACTGTTAGCTTCTTCTGTATTAGTTTTTCCTTTTATGTCTCATTTATATGAGATAAGTACTCCTTTTTATCCCTCCTTACAGTTTTATTTTTTTAGAATCACCTCCTCATACACAGCTCAGCCCAAACCTTTTTTCAATCTACTCAAATAATGATGACAATCAGAAAAGTACTGAACATATTTTTACACATTAGAAGTAAACAATTTAACCTCATTGAGTTCCTTTTAATTGGTCTTTAATGTTATTCTTAAATTTCTCTTGGATGTTATATGTTGAATTTTCCCTTAAGTTCTGCTGTTTTTGTCACAAATACCTAAAAGTCTTTCAGTTCATTAAATGTCCATTTTTTTCATTCAGGATTATAGTTAACGTTGCTGGTAAATTACCCTTGGTTGTAATCCCAGCTCTTTTGCTCTATAAAATATCATTTTCCAAGACCTGTGGTCCTTCAATATAGTAGCAGCTAGGACTTGTGTAATCTTTATTGTAGCTCCATGTGTTTGAATTATTTTTTTCTTGTTGCTTCCAATATTTTCTCCTTACCGTGGAAGCTTTGAAACTTGGCTATGATATTCCCATAAGTTTTCCTCCTGGGATTTCTTTCAGGTCATGATGAGTGGGCTTTTTCTATTTCTGCTTTGCCTTCTTGTTCTAGAACTTCAGGACAATTTCCCCTCATGATTCCTTGTAATACTGTATAAAGATTCTTTTTTATCACATTTTTTCAGGTAGTTCAACTATTCTTAAATTATTGCTTCTCAGTCTGTTATCCAGGTTTTCTGTTATCCAGTTTCACATTCTCTTCTATTTTTTTTCTTCCTTTTGATTTTGTTTTATTATTTCTTGGTGTTTTAGAATGTCATTAGCTTCCTTTTGCCCAATTCTAGTTTTCAAGGAATTGAAGTTTTTGATTCTCTGTTTCTAGTTGGTTGACTTTTCATTATGTTCTTTATTTTCTTGGATTGCTCTTATTTTTTTCTAGTTATTATTATTTTATTTAATTATTTATTATTTAATTTTATTTATTATTTTATTGTTATTATTTTATTTTATTTATTATTTTTTTTCTTGATATGTCTTATTTAATTTTAAAAGTCCTTGTTAAGTTCCTCTGAGAACTCTTTTTGTGCTTGGGACCATTTGATATTACTCATTGAAAAAGAAATGGCTTTTTTTGCTTTGTTATCTTCCTCTGAATATGAACCCAGATCTTTTCTATCCCCATAGTAGCTATTTAGGGTTGGGTTCTTTCTCCTTTGCTTACTCATTTTTTGTTTGTTTTATTTTGTTTTAAAGCAGATATTAATTAGTGTTAATCAAATTATACTCCCAAGATGCGGAGAATGATGCCCCAAGTCTCAGGTTGTTCTTCTTCTGAGGTCTATCCTGGTGCTCCACCTTGGGCTCTCTTCTCCACTCCTAAGCTACAGCTAGGTCCCCTAGCCACGCTTTTCCAAATGATCTTGCTCCCCGTGATACCTCAGGTGGCAGCAAACTACAGCTTTCCTCTCTGCCCTGAAACTGAAACCAGGGACTCTGCTCTATTGCCAGTGCCTACAGCTGGCAGCTGTTGCTGCTACACTCACCCGGTATGTACTAGCTCCTTCTCCCCTGAAACCACAGCCTGGGACCCATCTGATCAGCTCACCTGTGCTCAGTGTACCTTGACAGTGGAAGGTCCTTCAATCTCCTACTCATCTGTCAGACCCCCACACTGTCTGTGCGATAAAAATTTCTAAGGCTTATTCTGCCTTTCTACCCAGCTGCTCCATAGATGACTTGTTTGTTAATTCTGCAATCAGCCTGTAGGTGTTTGTATTTCATTCAGGCTGAACCTCTGTCCCTGCAAGTTGACTCTTTCTTGGGGTCTTCTCAAATGGTCTTAGGAGAACAATTGCTTAACCCTAACTTGTTCATTTCTAGTGCTCTACATTCCCTCTGGGGGATGTTTTGGTTTTGGATATTTGGAAAGCTGAAAGTTTTCTGACTTTTTCTGCCATCTTCCCAGAATCCTCTCTTTAGTGTTGTTTTTGAAAGAATGCCAGAGATACATTCAAGCATTGACATTTGCTCTCCAAATGTGTTTTTAGCACGAAGAGTTTTACCTTCACGTGATTCACAAAAATAATTTCCTAATTTCCTAACTAACAATCAGAAACTATTCTCCCATTCTCCTTGTAAACTATGGTGCGCCTCTGGGCTTAGCTGGATCCCCCTGCATCAGGAGTGTTGCTAGCGGGGCAGTTTTTGTGTCCTGGAACAACAGCGATCCTTGGCTATACACGGGATGTTTGGCAAGACTTTATCCCATGCCTAGTTATAATAATACATGCTGTACTCTTACTTTGCCTGTAGGGCTTTCTCCATATATAGAGACTCAGAATTGCTGTACTCTCAAATATATGTTTGCTAGGACTTGAATGTTGGTCTTGGTGTATAGTCTTATGTCACTCTTATGATACTGTTTACTGTAGTTATGCTGAAGCATCTGTTTGGAATTTACTGTTCCTCTTTTTGTGTTCAGAATTCTCTATGGGTAGGGAAGTGGTTTTTTTTTTTAAGCGTGGGTTTTGGCTTCTGACAATAATTGTGTTAATTTGAAAGAGAGCCTATGAAGTAAACTTACAAACAAACACAGCAGGTAACCCTTTCGGTCCCCTACACAATGGTTAGAGATGAATTATTAGTACCAAGACTACTGCATTTGAATCAGGGTTCAGATCTTGGTTTTGTTACTTTCTAGTTATTCAGCCTTGGGCAGCAGGCAAGTCACTTAAGTTTTCTGGGCTTTAGTTTCCTCATCTGTAAAATGATGAGACTGGACTACACCTACCCCATACATCGCTTATGTCATAGGATCCAAGTCCTACAATCATATGAGAGAATTAATTGTCCAAAGAGGGTAGCAAGCAATTCATTTTGCCACGTGTTCCTTGGGATGAGAGTAATACTCATTACAGTGGGCTCTGGCTGCTACTTTTGTAAATTTCTTGGACTGGAGATTTGCCTCTTTGATGAGAAAACAAAGAGAATTTGTTATATATTAAAAAGTTATTTTCTGTGTACCTTAATGTGATAACTTAATAGAATATCTTCTCAATTTCAGGAACTTCTTAATATATAAAAGACACAGACAACTTTGTTCTGTTATGCTCACAATCATGCCCCCCCCGCCAAAAAAAGTTTACAGTCTTTATTGATTGATACAAAGAATGAAGAATTGATAAACATTAAAGCTTTATTTCAAATTCTCCATTTTATATACCTTTTCATGTAGGTTGTAATTTATATATGTGGACAGTATTTTGCATTATCCTTTTTCAATGAACATTAATTCAGAATTTCATTTTTAGGTATCAGCATAGTCAAGAAACTTCCAAGTTTGATCATTTGATAGCATTGATTATACCATTGTTTGTTTAGCCATTCCTTCATTGTTGAATTTGGAGGCTTTTCCTATTGTAGAATGACTTTTAATATCTTTATATTAGTTACTTCTTTCTTCCTTTAGAGCTATTTCAAAAGATACCAAATTTTAGACTTGGAAGGGACATTAGAAATCCCCCTAGTTTTTTTGAGGCGTATTTACAAAAATTACTGAGGCAAAGAATCTGAATAGTTGTGTAACTCTTGTACCACAGCGAATAAATTGTTTGATCTAAAGTGACTAGAAGCATCAAATCATAGAATTTTGAATCTGGAGAGTTTCTACCATCTTATTTTACTGAATAAGAAACTGAAGTCCTCCAAGGTCAAATGATTTACCAGAGGTCATAAAGCAAGTTAGTAGAAGCTAGGATTAGAATCCAGTCCTCTGCTCAACAGACGATGATCTTTATGCCAAATCATGTTAAATAACAGATAAATGTGTACGTTTTCCTTTTAATTGATTTTTAACTATTTGTTTTACTATTTTTCGTCAAAGCAGATGCTTTCAAAGCCAACCAATTTAACTCCCTCTTCTGATTTTTGATCACCTCTTTAGTAAATTCTGCTTTGATCAGTTTGTTCCCATCATCCTCTACCCATTTACCTTTCTCTCTTTTTTCTTGGTGCTTAGAATGTGGAGAAACTATCAGGAATAGAACTCAAGAGGAGTGGGCAATATTTAGAAATTTATTCAAGTGCCAAGGAAGATATTTTATAACTTCTAGTCAGAGGGAAATAAATGAGATTTCATTAAATCAAATAGAGAAGATATAGGATATTGATCTTTCTTAGGGCTTTAGAAACTTCTAGTCATCTGTAGTCTCTTTCTTTCAGCTGGTTTATAAAAAGATAAATGATCTTCATGTTCCCTATCACCTCCTCATCTCATTCTCCCCCTCTTCCATACCCTAAAGTTCCCTTTGGTATATGAACTGAAAGGATGAGGAGGCTTCTAGTATCCTCACAGTTTTTCCTATAAATGTTACTTTATTATTAACCCTGAATAGTGTGTGAATGTTAGTGACTTTGTTTATCTGTCTCATCACCTTTTATTGGCTATAAAAATGCTTGTTAATCTATGGGATTTTCTCTAAATTTCATAGGCCCATGTAAGTTTATAATATCTGCATGAATTTCTGGTTTGGATTACTCAACCTATTCATATGAGACATCAATTCTTCCTCTATGAATAGCCAGTCTTAGCAGTGACTTGGAAGAGGTGCCCTCCCATGTATTTCTTTAGTCATGCTTTCCTCCCTATAATCACCAGTATACCAAATAATAGTCTGTCCACTCTTGTTCTGTCTTCACATATCAGAAAATCTCAGGGTTGAAAGAGGCCGCAAGGGTCATAACAGTTTTACTCATGTTGATTTGGTGCTTTTAAGATTCACAAAAGTTTGTCTAGTCTAACTTTTATGTGTATATTAACAGAAATCTCCTCTGTAACATCCCTGACAAATGTTCAGATATCCCCCAACTTGAAAATCTTTAGTCATGGGGAACTCCTACCTGTACAAATAACCCATTTCACTTTTGGACCATCCTATTTATTTAGAGGTCCTTCCTAAATCTTCTTTAGGCTTTGCAAATATTACTTATTTATTTTTAGCAAAAAAAAAAAAAGGAATTTACATGTAATACACATAAAGTTGTAGAAAGGACATTATCGCAACAGAACTATTGGAAAATCATTGAGAGAAATTACTCAATATGAGTAATGAGAGAATCATTGGAAAATTTAACTGGAAAACATTTTTTACTATTAAGACCATTGTCATGAAAATTTCTGTAGTTTGCATTCTCCCTATAGCATTAGCAGAAAAACATCTATTTTCTTCATTTCCTATAAGGATGTCCCTTAACTCTCACAGGCTGCTTTTTGTTGTTCAGAGTAAAGGCAGAGAAAGGGTAGGGTCACAGAGTTTATTTGAGTTTGGGTCTGTGCAGGGTCCACATTCTCCTTGCATTAACACAGCTGAATGTGCCTACTTTTTTTTCCAGAGCAGTGATGACCACACTATTAAAAATGGTTTATGACACAGGAAACTGAGTTAAAACTCTAAATACAAATCATCACGATTTCTTTATAATTTATTATAACCAGTTTTTGTACTTCCTCTACAAATGCACACACATTAATTCGTTATTATGTGTGTATGTTAATGTATCTGTGCTTTCATTGACATAGGGAGCTCCTGGTGAAGAACTCTCTACTAATCCATCCCTGCATATCCAGTCTTAGAGGGGTGGGTGGGACACAGAGGTATTCAGTGACTTTCTCAAAGTACCATACCCAGTCTGTGTGAGAGGTGGGATTTGAACCCAGCTCTTGCCAGCTCAGATCAGCTATCTCGCCATTCTGCCAGGCTGCCTTAGGGTTGTGGTTGAGACATTAGAAATGAGAAGAGAGGAAACATAGTGTAATGGGAAACTCACCAGAAAACATGAGATTTAAATTTAGTCTTGCTTCTAACACTAACTGGCTTTTTGAAACCTTGTGTTGGTTCCTTAGCCTCTCTTATCCTCAATTACCCCATCCATTAATTGAGGGGATCTAGAGGATCTCTAAGCCTGCAGCTCTCCTGTTCTATGTTCTATATGTAGATCCTCCTTACTCTGAGGTTCTGTTATTCTGTGTCGTGCACATTGTTGTTGGATTAGCCAATTAGTTGGATTAGTTCCTATGGGAAAGCAAAGAGAATGATATAGAGGACTGGCAGTTAGCATCAGAGCTGGGATCTGAACCCAGGTTTCCCGACAGCAAGTCTAGATAGATCCTTTTTTACTCTAACACATTCAAATCACAGAATTATAGACTCAGATTGGAGATTGACTTTAGAAATCAGTGTATCTAACCTATATCTGAACAGCATGAGCCTATATCTCCAGCATGACATTCCCGACAGGTGGTCACCTTACTCCCACTTAAAGATCTCCATTAATGGGGAACTTAGTGTATCAGAAAGTAGTCCCTATCCACTGGGGGCAGTTAGTTTTTCCTTATTAAACTGAATCCTCTTACCCTATAACTTATACACCTGTAGTGTAGTGGAAAGAGTGCTAACCTAGAGCCAAAAGACTCGGATTGGAATCTTGACTGACATTTAAGAATATACAGCCATGTGTCAGGTCACTCAACAGCCCTGAGCTTCATTCCTTCATGTAATACATTAACAGCACCATGTGAAGTGCTGCAGTCAGAGTCAGAAGGACCTGGCTTTGGATCCCACCATTTACTGGCTCTGTGACCATAAGCAAGTCACTTAATCACCCTAAGCCTTAGTTTGTGGCCTCATGGAGTCCATGGAATTGGAAATTTTAGAGACAGATACATTATTGAGGAAATCAAAAGTAAAAGTCTTCACCTCTTCCCCCAAACACCTGCTTTTGATTGTTCCATTCTCTTAATGGCAACACCAACTTCCTAATTACCCAGACTTGAAACTAGAACCATCTGATTCCAACCTTTCCCAACTTATTGTGGTCAAATCCTACTGATTCTATTCCCATATAGCTTTCATTTCTCTTATTTTTTTCTGTCTCCACTTCTACTGTTGTGTGGGCTTACTTTCACCATATCTAAATAATTAATAGGATTATAGATTTACAGCTAGAATGGAGCTTGTTGATCATCTAGTTTAACCCTCTCGTTTCTTGGAGGGGAAACTGAGGCCCAGAATTGGTGAAATGACTGACCTAAAGTTACATGGGAAGTTAGAGCAGAACTAGAAGCCAAATTGAGGCCCTTTCTATCAGTAGTTGCTCATTGTGCCTCCCTTGCAGACCCATCCACTGCTAGGTTAATCTCCCTCATATAGAGGTCTAGTGCACATAATGTATACATTATTTCCCTTCACAGAAAGCCTTTAGTGGCTTCCAGCTTAAATCCAGACTCCTGTCCTGTTATTGCAGATTGGTATTTAAATCATTACTACTTGAACTCTCCTTTGTCCTCTGCTAGTTTGCCAACAAGAGGACCAATTAGATGCAGTAATTTAGGTTGTACATCCATAATGAAGATGTATAAGAGTAGAAGGGACTAAACTCATCGTTTTACAGAAGAAGAAACTCTGGCCTAGAGAGGGGAAGGGATTTGACCAAGTTTATACCTTTAGTAAAATGACAGACGTGGAATCAAACATAGGTCTTCTGCTCTGTTTGCTGTCCTGCGTCTCTTAACTAAACCTATAGACATCCTATAATACTTAGTTCTGTTTTTTTGTACATGATTTCTATTTGGGGAGATCACCATTGTGGTTTCTACATTTTGACAAGGGTCTCCAATCTTTTGACTAAATTAATGGTGGACATTTCAGACTTCTGGAGGGAATGGGATGGGGATAAAATTCCCACTGGAGTAGTCCTGTGCAATAGAAAGTTTTCGCATAATATCCCCAGTTGGAAAAAAGATAAGTTTTTGCTTATTTAGCATTGATATAAAATAGGCAGGCACGTATTGCTAGTCCAGCTTTTCTCTGGTATTGATGCCATCATTGTTCATCCTTTCAATGAGATATCATGTCTTATAGGTACCAAGTCGTATTTGATTTTTGTTAGTGAATTAAATCTGGTCATTAAAAAATGGAAGAGATTTTTGTTAAGGACTAAATCACTTCTCTTTCACTTTAGAAGTATTCAGACAGAAACTGAATGACTGTCTATTAGATATACTGTAGTGGGATGGCCACCTATTGGGGAATGTTACAGAGGGAATTCATTTTTCTAAGTCAAGTATAGATTGGACTTTTAGCTTCCTTTTAAGCTCTGAGATTCCATTCTTTCCTTGATTGAGGGCATTGAATAAGATGACCTTTATTTTTTTAATATAAATTTTTTATTTGTTTTCTTGTTTACATCATTCATTTCCATGAGATTTTTGAGTTACAAATTTTCTCCACGTCTTTTCCCTACCCCCAACCCCAAAACAGCGATCCCACTGTAAAGCCCCTCCCCCGATCTGCTCTCTTTTGTGCCCTCCTCCAACACCCCTCTAACTTTCTGGTAGGGCAGGGAGGGTATCCCTACCCTAGCTCCTGTATATCTTAATTCCTAGTTGCATGTATTGCAGAGCTTTAAATTCTAGACTCCTTTGGTTCTTCCCTTGTCACCCACCCCCACTGGAAGGACAAGCAATTCAATACAGTCTTTGCAAATGTAATTATACAGGACATCTTCACAGTGGACATATTGTGACAGTCTGATCATATGTCCCTCTTTTCTATCCTGCCCCCCCTTGTTCTATTCTATACCCTGTCCCTGTCCCTTTAAGTGTGCGCTTCCAGCAACCCTGTTCCAGACCCTGCCCTCCCCTCCGTATCCCGCCTCTCGTCCCCATGCCCCCTACTGTCCTGTGTGGCATGATACCCTGTTTAGAGTTTATGTCATTCCTTCCCTAAGCCAAATTCAACGAGAGTAAATGAAAGTAAAGTTGTAACAGCTATCCCTTGCCTCTTCTGTATGGGATGATTAACCCCATTTTGTCTCTCCCTGTCTCTTCTCATTTTGGTCCTCTCCCATCTCAGAATTTCACCTTTTAAAGTATCATCCCTTTCTATTCAATTGATCCTGTACCCTCTATGTACACATATACACACATGCTCAGCTATGTATTCATATGCATATATAGCCTCCTATATAGACATACGTGTAAGTATACATACATATATACATTTGTATTCCCTTCACCTATCCTCATACCAAGAAAAGTTTCATAAGTTACTATTATCATTTTTCCATATTGGCATGTAAATAGTTCATCTT
>CM053596.1:55912212-56123557 GCA_028646575.1 Pseudocheirus occidentalis
ATTTTTCCATATTGGCATGTAAATAGTTCAACTTTGATACGTTCCTTATGATTTCTTTCCCATGTTTACCTTCTCATGCTTCTTGTATTTGATTGTCAAATTTTCTCTTCAGTTCTGTTTTTTTCAGCAAGAATACTTGAAAGTCCTCCACCTCATTGAAAGTCCTCCACCACATTTTCCCCTAGAACATTATACTCAATTTTGCTGGGTAGGTGATTCTTGGTTTTAATCCCAGCTCCCTTGATCTTTGAAATATCATATTCCAGGCCCTTCGATCCCTCAGTGTAGAAGCTGCCAGATCTTGGGTTATCCTAATTGTGTTTCAACAGTATTCATGTTGTTTTCTCTTGGCAGCCTGTGATATTTTCTCCTTTAACTGGGTGTTCTGGAACCTGGCAGTAACATTTCTAGGAGTCTGCTTTTGGGGATTTTTTTCAAGAGGTGATCGGTGTATTCTTTCAAGTTGTATTTTGCCCTCTGAATCTAAAACATCAGGGCAATTTTCCTTGAGAATTTCTTGAAGGATGCTTTCCAAGTCCTTTTTTTGATCATGGCTTTCAGGTAGACCAATAATTTTTAAATTGTCTCTCCTGGATCTATTTTCCAGGTCAGTGGTTTTTTCAAGGAGATATTTCATTTTGCTTTCTATTTTTTCATTTGTTTGTAACTGTTTATTAGTATCTTGGTTTCTCATAAAGTCATTTGCTTCTACTTGCTCCACTCTAATTCTGAAGGAATTATTCTCTTCAGAATGCTTTTGAGATTCTTTTTCCATCTGGCAAATTCAACTTTTTAAAGCATTCTTCTCCTCATTGGCTTTCTAGGCCTCTTTTGCCATTTGAGTTAATCTGGTTTTTAAAATATTGTTTTCTTCAGGTTGTTGACTCTCTTTTCATGATTTTCTCGCATCATTCTCATTTCTCTTCCTAATTTTTCCTCCACTTCTCTTATTTGTTTTTCAAAGTCCTTTTTTGTTTGTTTGTTTGGGGTTTTTTGGAGGGCAGTTGGGGTTAAGTGACTTGCCCAAGGTCACACGGGTAGTTTTTTTGTGTGTGTGTTAAGTGTCTGAGGCCAGATTTGAACTCAAGTACTCCTGACTCCAGGGCTGGTGCTCTATTCACTGCGCCACCTAGCTGCCCCTCAAAGTCCTTTTTAAATTGATCTATAGTTTGTAGGCAATCTTCATGTTTCTTGGAAGCATTTGGTGTGGGAGTTCTGACTGTATTGTCTTCCTCCCGTTCCATGCTTTGATCCTTTTTGGCCACAAAAAAGAATTCTAGAGTTTTATTGCTATTCTTATTTTGCTTCCTTTTCCTCATGTTGTCCAGTCAATTAATTGCTAGATTTTTTTTTAGCTTTGTGGAACTCTGCTTCCAGGGGGGAAAGCTCTGTCCAAAATCGCTAGGGTTTTCACAGCTACCCAAGCTATTAGGGGGGTGCTGCAGCCCCCACCAGCTTTAGATTGCTGAAAGCACACTCCAGGACCACCACCCTAGACCTCAATCTGGATCCAGGCTGCTCAGCACAAGAGCCTTTGGCCCTGATCAATCATCTCGGCCCCCCTGCAATTGGCAGACCAGGAGCTCTGAACCAGCCCAGTGGAGGCAGTTGATGGTTGCAGCAGATCCTGCTGCTTCCCACTGCTTCCTTGCCCTGGGAGCAGTTTGGCCGGACTGCTTTTCCTCCCCCAAATTTAATTTGAAAGCTTGAATTCCACTGACCTTTCTCTAAGCCTTATTTTTCTTGGCTTGATAAATGTGAGGACTCCTCCAGGTGCTGCAGATCTCTCTGGTAGACTCAAGCTGCAGCTTGGCTTCTCCTGATCACCTTGGGGCCTGGCCGCAGTTTTGGTTTTGGGATGGGCTGGTCTCAGCTCCCAGCCTGCCATGGTGAGCCCCTCCTGCCTAGCTGCCTTCAGCAAGAGATGTGTTTTCTGTATTTTTGTGAGTTTGGGAGCCCTAAAATTTGTTTAGAGTCATATTTTATGGGTATTTAGGGTGGCTGTGTGGGAGCTGTGAAACTTTGCTGCTTATGTACCGCCATCTTGGCTCTGCCCTCTCATAAGATGACCTTTAAAGAATCTTCTGAACCTCAAGTTTTTCATACAGTGAAATTTATATCAGTACTTTGGGTTCATGTGTTTAGGTTTTTGTTAAAATTCTTACTTTGTCCAAAGCCCAATTTCTTTTTTGTGGCTCAGCTTTTCTAGACTCTGGATCAGTGCTAATTCATATGGCTGTTTCTCATTCCATTTGGTGAACATTCTTTATATTTGAGATTTCACTGCCTGTACTGAAGAAGATAATATTTTACTTACATGGGATAAAGAGAAATCATCCTTTTTTCAATTGGAATTATTACTTTTTCAGAGTGCTTTCACATGCATTGTTTAGATGAGAGCTCTTTGAGGGCAGGACATACATCTTCTTTACCTTTTGCATCCCATTTTGCCTAATAGAGTGCTAGAAATATGTAATGCTGGGTACATAGTAGATGCTTTAAAATTCTTGTTAAGAAAATGAATGTTAAAAAAAATGAACATTTCCTCATTTGAGTATTTTTTACTAATGATAGGGGATCAAGTCTTGGATAGTAAAAGTGTTACTAGTTAATTTAGGCTTGGATCTGATACTTCCTGAGCAGTTTCATGGAACTCACCTTATTTACCTGTCTGAGCCTCTACATCTGTAGAGTACAAATAATAATGTTTGTGCCATCTCTGGAATTGGGAATTATTATTAGATTGTGTAAGGAAAATGAAAATGAGGGTATGATGCAGTTTTTCTAACCTACACTGTGTCAGGGATAGTCTTGAAAAGGGAGCAACATGTTTTTCTCTCAGATGGTAATGGAGAACCCCAAGGAGTTGGAAGGTCTGAGGTTTCTGGACCATTGCTGTCATCACATGGCAATTGATTAAAGCCGTTGAGGTGTGGAGTAGCAAACTGTAACTGACTCTAATTATTGTGGCACCCCTGCTGCTTCCATAATTACTTGAAAACCAGAGTCTCTTGGGTGCTGTTCATCAGGACACAAACTAATACAAGCAATTACCCAAGTCTGAGCTAGCCAACTCTCCAGAGTCACAGTCTGGTCAGCTCACAGACACACTCTCCACCAAATCCCTCATTTATAAGGATTAGCCTCTTTGGGGGGAAATCACTTTTTTTTTTATTGTTTCCTCTTGCCTTTCAGTGACAGCCGATAGTGATAAAATGTATCCAGTCCTTACCCTAGGGCCCTCTCAGCTGGGAACTGCTTCTGTCTTAAATCCAATCAGCTCTTTAAATTCTTGTCTTGAGGACACATCCACCTCATTTACCCTGTGGACTAACTGTCTATTACAAATGATTAATTGGTGACCAGTTCATGAAATGGTTCAGGATTTACTGTGTGATTCCTGTCCAGATCCATTTGGCTTGGTTGAAAATAGTGGGAAAGGGACCAGTGTTAAAGGCAAAGCTATAAAGTCAATAGTGTATAAAGTCCTGGCATCATCTTTGAAATGATTTAGATCACATCATTCAATGACTCATTTTTATTCCTAGCATGTAGTGCTTTTTCTTGGCCCAAAGTATGAAGGCGGGGAGAGGTTGGGGGAACCTCTGTGCTCATCAGCTACAAAAAAACTTCAGGAGATGCTGCTTTGCCACAGTGTTGATTTAGATTGTGAGGGGTAGCCTAAATCTACTTCTGTCTCCCCTGGAAATTTCCTCATTCCTCCTGGGGTCACCTCTCAGTGGGAATTTGGAGATGGCGCGACCTTGGAAGTAAAGAATTCAGTGATTCTCCCATTCCAGTGAAGAATAAGTTTGTTTTTGTCTGATTTTATCTCTAATACCATTGTCCTTGGACTCCAGTGTGATCACTAGCACTTTAATTTACATCTATGACTGGTCTTAAACTTGGGACCATGTACAACTTCAGCAAGGCCAAAGACACCCAGACAGACTCCCCTCGGGCTTGCACTTTATACCTAATTCACTGTATATTTTTCATTCCTTGTCATTTTAGGCATCAGAGTTGTAGAGCTCCAAGTGCTATAGGCTGCTGACAGGGAAAGGAAAAGATAGCTGTTCAGAGACTGAGGACAAAGAGCATCATGTTTGTTCTACTTCCTCTAAACTTTTCAAGCTACCACTCCCCTTCCCTTGGGTCCTTCCATCCTATGCTTCCATAAATCCTCTTTTGCTTCAGTCCAGACTTGCCATTGTACCATTTTACTGCTATACTTCTCATCTCAGTTAACAGTGGCATTACTAATGGTGCATGAGCTTTGGAATGTTTAGGCCATGATCAGTGCATTTACAGTAGTTGAGTCACTCAGAGTAGATAGGTCCTATCTCTTTTCTTTTATCCAAATCGTGCTGGCTGAGAACCTTGTCTGAACACTAGCACATCTGGTCCTTATATCGGGGCCTTTTTGGAAACAACTTGGAGTACTCTGGTGATCGCAAGACGACACCAAGAAAACCATTGCCGTAGTGGTGCCCTCTGGCCAATGAGGTCCATCCTGCTTTGGGTATAGAAGTTTCATTTTCCAGCTCCTTGACTGGATGTTGTCTAACCAGGGTAATATGGTTCCTGTGACTGGAAGTGAAAGCAGCCTCTGTGCAGAAGTCTGAATGTTAAGTCTAAATCACAGCTCTCTCTGGAAGCATTTGACTAGTGCATAGTAGACCCCCAATTAGAACTTGAGGATTGCTTTTATAGAGAGTTAAGTATGCTAGAAATGTCTGTTTCCTCTGCAGGTCATTTCACCTGGGACAAATACCTAAAAGAAACATGTTCCATCCCAGCACCTGCCCATTGCTTCAAGCAGGTAATTGCACAGTGTGATCATCGGGTAGGGGAAAGGGTTTTACTTATGATCTTTAGGTAAACAGAGGCTAGGAACCTGTCAACTTAGGCTTCTTAGAAGAAGAACAGAAGACAAACTAATCTTTGTAGGAAAATATATCGAGAGGGAGAATGATAGTTACCTGAATTACAGCGGTAGACATTCCCCACAGCCACTCAAATAGCAGTCCTGTCCCAAGGGATGGCCTCACTATTCTCTGTAGACTCTCAGAGATAGTTTCCTTTGTCATTAGACAGAGGTACTAATTCTATCATTCCCCTTTAATTTGGATAAATAGTACCATATTCTACAATCTTAGATGTGGCT
This sequence comes from Pseudocheirus occidentalis, assembly GCA_028646575.1. Lineage (NCBI taxonomy): Eukaryota > Metazoa > Chordata > Mammalia > Diprotodontia > Pseudocheiridae > Pseudocheirus > Pseudocheirus occidentalis. The sequence goes on from CM053596.1 coordinate 55,917,380, forward strand.
AGTAAAGGAAGAACAATATCACTTCCCCTTTACACATTATTCATTCGACACCCAGAAGTTGGCAGGCCACGGGGTCATTCTTAGGTCTGTGAAGAGGTCATCGGAGCCATTGATGCTCAACATGCCCCACAGTAACCTCAGTGTTCCATTATCTATGAAGATGTTGCTGGCCATGTCCTGAAGAAGGGATGAGAGTTGACAGGATGAGTGACAGTGCAGTGGTGCTTGGTAGAGGAGTAAAAGCCTGTTCCTCTGTGTAGAATCTGCCTCTTCTCTGCCATTACCATAATTGAGCTTTGACATAAGCTTATTTTATTGAGGCCAGAATTTTGTATTTAAAAGACCAAAGAACATATCAATATTTAAGTTTATGTCAGATGGAAAAAAACTAACAGCCTCTGAAAATTAATCTATAATTGCGAAGATAGCAGACTGAATCTCCAGAGATTAGGGACAATGTTGGAGATTAATGTGCTTGTTCCAGAAAGTATTATAAGAATGTGTGGGATGGGTTGTGTGAGTGTAACAGACAGATACATTTGGTTTTGCTAATCCGGATGGGAATCCATCAGTCCACCATGACTTTTCTTTCTTTGTCTACTGTTAAAAGGCAGTACTTGATGCCTTGGGGGACAGGAATACCTTTCCTCTTCCCATCTACCATTATCCCATTCCCAGGAAATTCCATATAAATAATCATATAAAATGGAGTGGGAACCCAGAGCCACTTCTTAATGCTTCATATGATCAACTCAGGTCTCAAGCTAGGTGATTGCAAGTTCTCAGACTTTAAACATTTCTTAAGGTGAATACTTTAAAATGTCAATCTATATTATTCACTTGGTTTGTTCTCCTCAGTCCTACACTCCCCCAAGCAACGAGTTCAAGATCAGCATGAAGTTGGAAGCTCAAGATCCGAGGAACACCACCTCCACCTGCATTGCCACAGTGGTTGGGCTGACAGGTGCTCGACTCAGACTGCGCCTGGATGGCAGTGACAATAAGAATGACTTCTGGAGGCTAGTTGACTCAGCTGAAATCCAGCCCATTGGTAACTGTGAGAAGAATGGAGGGATGCTTCAGCCTCCCTTGGGTGAGTGACCAGGTCCCAGCCTCTCCTGGGCAGGTTATCTGGCTACTAGAAGTACTGAAGGTTTTAGGACAGCAAAACCCAGTGTCTCCTGTTGCATCTTTCCTTTGAGTATAGTTGAAGGTCAGACAAGCACACACTTATTCTTGAGCTAATATAACAGGGAGAGCCCTCAGTCCTCTGGAGCTGCCCCAGGAAAAAGGATGTGGTCTTCCTGGAGAGTCCATATTTCCCTAGAAACCTGTGGAATGTGCAGGGGACTAAAGGCTTTCTCTTTTTAGGGAAAACCCCTTCCTTTTCAGTCTGGAGACATGTAGGATGTTGCTCCCTGTTGATGTATTTATATTTCTGAACTAATGGCTTTTTCTCCATTCACTTCTGCATGTTATTTTGATCTGCCTATTAAATTAGTGAATACTCCTAGTAGAAGAAAAGTTTCTGGAGAGTTCCTAAGTAAACCATCCATGGATGAAAGTCTGCCAGCCCAGGAGGGGCTTAGCACATAGTAGGCATTTAGTAAATTAACTTGAGCTCTTTTGTGACATTCCTATCATTTATACCAGGAGACCTGAAAGCTCCCAGGAACCTTTCAGTAAGAAAGGGATGCCAGATATGCACAGGCTTGTGATTCCTTCTACTGGAGAGGCTGAGGCTGCTGTATTGCTTAAGCTCAGGAGTGAACTAAAGCCATTTGAGGGTTTGCACTAAGTCTGGCACAAATATGGCAAACCCCCAAGAGCAAAGGGCTACCAGGCAGCTGAGGCGGGGGATGAACAAGCCTGAATTGGAATTGGAGCCATTCAAAGCTTCCAGGATGATTAGTAATGGAATCAGACCCATGAGTGTCTAATGTACTTCTAACCTGAATGAGATAGAGAGACCCAGTCTCCTCCACGCCCAAAAAAAAATTCCCATGGAGTTGGGAACACTGGATAGTTGGCCCTCTGTGATACACGAGCAGGACCTAATTGCTTTTGATATTTTGTATTTTCTCCTTTTAGTTCTCAGCCCTGACTTTGTGACATCCCAAATATATTAGGGTTGCTTGTGAAATTCTTCCACAAAATCTTATAATCAAGTTTATTTTTTAAAAATATCTTATTGATATCTTCTTTTTACATCATTTTAATTTCCAAGTATATATTTTCCATCTCCCCTGCCCATTGAACATCTCTTATAACAAAGAATAAAAAGGAAGGAGGAAAATCAGCATCTGTTGTCTACTTTGCTCCAGGCACTGTGCTAAATGCTTTACAAATATTCTCTTATTTGATCCTTATAAAACAACTCTGGGAGGTAGATACTATTGTTATTCTCATTTCATAGTGAGGGCTAGAGGCTAACAGAAGTTAAGTGACTTGCCTAGCATCATGCAGCTAATTAAATGTCTAAGGTCACATCTGAACTCAGGTCTCTTTCATTCCAGGCCCAGGGCTCTTTCCACAGTTCTACCTAGCTGCCTCTAAGAGAAAGGAAAGCAATCAGTTTAGCAAAGCTAACCAGCCTACAGTATGTACAATAGTCTGTACCTGTAATCGTCCACTTAGCAAATAAGGGAGGGAAGTTTATTTTTTCAGATTTTCTCAGAGTCCAGACTTGGTCATATTATTTATACATTTAGTTTCTTTTTTTTGTTCTAGTTATATTGTTTTAGTCATTGATATTATTTTCCTATTTGTTTCCTTCAGCTTTTATCTGTTTCTATAAGAGAGTCTATGCTTCTCCGATTTATTTATAGTCATAATTTTTTATGATACAATAATATATTCCATTATACCTAGGTCTTGATTATTGTAAAAGTAGTATGAAACAGTCCAATTATTTGGAGTAAAACTACATGCTTCCATTGGGCAGAAACTCTATTTTTTATATAATTGCAATGTCAAATAGTGCAAATTTGAATAATTCAACCAATTCACAGCATTTGTAATTTGCACTAACTGGGTATCTAGCTGTATATCCATGGACCATAGTTTATTTTAACTATAACCCAATTGAGCATCTATTTTGCCAATCTCTCAATCCCTCTCTCTCTCTCCCTCTCTCTCTCTCTCTCTCTCTTTCCTCTCTCTTTCTCTCTCTCTCTCTCTCTCTCTCTCTCTCTCTCTCTCTCTCTCTTTCTCTTTCTCTCTGTAGTGGGGACAGGAATGTTACAAAACCAATCAGTGATAGGATGTCATAATTTCTAAGACATTTGATTAAGATTTGCTTTAACAAGGGCCATGGAAAACAGGTTCATTGCACATGGCAGTTCCCTTGTGCGCATGCTATTCTAATACCTACCACTTGAGGGCACCAAGGATAGTAAAATGACAGTCCTAATCTACCATTTGAGGACACTAGGTCAACAATCCATTTCATGGAAATGGATTGCAAAGTTCTTTAAAGGTGGCAGGTTAAAGGGTAGAAAGAAGTCCGATGGAAAGCCTTTCTTCTCTAAGCCTCTGACAGGGTATGATGAGATTTAAGGAGAGTTTAGAGGCTCTCACATGCAGATCCAGTATTGTTTTAATCAGGCTTTTTTTTTTAAATGGTCTCCTTTCACTTGATATTCTTGTTTAATGGTTAGAGAAAGAAATGATTGTCCGGACTTGATTCAGTTTCTCATGCCAATATATCCTGTGTTCTCTAAGAAACAAGAGCAAGGTGGGGGATGGAACTTGCTAATTGGATCGAACACATCATGTAGTCTGCATCTGGTAGCATGTCTTCCTGTTGCCTACTGTTACTTCTGGAGTTCGGTTAAAAAGTTCATGGTACAAAATAGAGGTTCTTAACCATTTTTGTGTCATGAATCCCTTCAGGGCAGCCAGGTGGCACGACGAATAGAGTGCTAGACTTGGAGTCAGGAAGACGTGTATTCAAATTCTATATGAAGTAAATGTATAAGATTACAAAGGCAATTGATTATATATATATATTTAAAATGCTTTTTAAAAACAAGTTTATGTACCAAAAGTTAAGACTGTCTCAGCCAGAACCTGGGTGTCTGAACTCATCTATACTGCTGGAATATAAGGATTGTCATACCAGGTCAGACACCTAGCCCTTGTAGTCCAGAACTCTCTTACCATCATTGGGCCCAACAGGTGCTCCATAGAAAGACGTAGTTATCTTCTCTGATATCGATCTTGAAAATTAGGTATATTTCCCTTTAGTAATCTTATGGGTATTATTCATGAAATTGTTTAGCTTTTTCTGAACGCATTTAGTCTCTGTTCTTACTAACTCTAGGGACAGTAGGTTCTATTAATATTATTATTCACTTTGTCACATAGGATATCTTCTTGTTTGTCCTAAGTTTACCTTGTTCATGTTTCAAAGGAAGTTCCCTTATCTTAGTATGTTGGGATTTGAGCCTTATTCATTTTATATATACCATTCTTGATTTTATAGAATCAGATCATGTCCCTCCTTTACCTTTGCCTTTGAAGACTGAAGAATCCTCATCCTCTTCATAGCCTTTTCCCTTTCCTAATTCTCTGTGGTATACTTTCTAGGATGTTGCTTGTGGCTGGTGTTGGCTGAAACTTCTCTCTATTCTTAAATCTTCATCTATCTACTTTGTAAAAATAGATATAGATCAAAATCTCCTCCCCTTGCCCCACATACACATGGTTTTCAATATTTATTTCAAGTAGCTTGTGTGTACCATATGAAGTCTCCCTTCATAGACAAAATTTAAGGAATAGCCATTTGACTTATCTCCAAGTTATTGTGATGTTCATGAAGATTCTGGTGGCAGAAGGATACTAGTTATGCCTTTGTAATTCTATTTCAGTGAAAGGCTACCCTCTTGTCATCCCTGACTCCCATTCCAGCAACTCTTACTTCCAGGTATGTCCTTGGAAATCTGAAAATAGAGATACAGTGCCACTTCAGGAGAGCCATGAGGGCACTTGCTATCTCCTTTACCTGAAAGCATTGGGGCCACAAAGCCTGAATCCTCCCATCCTCACATCAGGTTCTCACATAGAGTACAGGCCTAAATGCCAAGAGGATTCCTTATGGTCAGAAATGAGAGGAGGGATAGGAGTGTCTGCTATCATTGGTATCATTGTTGGCTAATAAGCACAAAGAGCCATGGCTTATATTCAGTAGGATCAGTGACAGAAAGGGAAAGCTGTCACCTTGTTCTTTGCCATAGATAATCTGCTATAAAACGGTGGCAAAAACAGAAAGAGGGAAGCTTTAACAGCTGGGTTGATTATGCCCAGTTTAGGGAAAACTAGCTATAATAGCAGTTCATTTTAGAATCTCTTCTTTCACTTGAAAGAAAGGGATTTGAGCTGAGCGACTTTTTTTCCTGAACTTTTCGAAATCTGACCTCCTCAAGTCTATGACATCTGAGTATGTCCAGTGTTTCCTTGCTTGGTTCTCATGAACTCTAAAACAACACAATCGGTTTCACCCAAGGTTTCTTTCTGCTGCTTCTGTTTTATCAGCCAGTTTTTCCTTATTGTCAGGATGATGCCTATATCGATTCTTTCATCACTTTCTACTGAGAAAATCCAGATGTTCTTTGATTCTGAATTGCCTGACCAAACACTGGTACCTCTCTTGAGTTAGAACTAAGCATATTTGAGACTTTGCGGGCCTAGGTGGCCACTATTTAACAGTCATAGTCCCACTATGGGAGAGAGAAATGCAGGGAAAACCTAGATTATTTTCTTCTCTCTAAAACAGATCAAGTCCAAGGGTACAATTCCCAGGAGTGAAAAAGACCCAGAGGGTCTGGACTGGGTTGACTCTTAAGGTGAACCAAGATGAGTCAGTAAAGGAGTAAGAAAGAAACTATGAACAAAGTAGGCCTGGTTCCACGTACATTTGAATGTGTGTTAGTGTTGACTAACAGCAGAGGCTTCTAAAGTTTTCTTATAACTTTAACTTTCCCGTGTTTGTTATTTTTGTCCCTATCTCTGTAATTACTAGCAGTAGAAAACCAGAAATGGGGTTGTCTATTTACTTAGGGATGAGATGGGAGAGGGAAAAGTTGGGAGCCTGTTTTTCATTCAGCAATAGATATGAGAAAAAGAAAACCCAGGTGAATGAATCAAGGACAAAGGAGCAGGTAGCCCAAGCCCTGAGGGAGAGAAAAAAAGTAGATTATATACAGGAAATCTCTCTGGAAATCAGGAAGCATGATTTGAGGTTTAAGACAAGCAGAAAGCTGCCATCCCTTTCCCTCCTTTATTCTTCTCCATCCCCATCCCTCACCTTGATTTAATTATATTTATTACTAACTTCAGTTCAGAGTGCCTGTTCTTAAAGCTCTTCTCTTCCTGCAGTTACATTTGTACTTGTCTCTAGTCCTCAGCAGCTTTGGTGCAATTAATCTTAAAGTTGATAAGAATAAGAAGAACTGGGAAACTCTTGGGAAGTGCCAGGAATGAGGGAGGGAGGAGTGAATTCTGTCTAGAAGAATTATGACAAAAAGAAAATCATCTTTCTTCAATGATTCATTCAATTTCTGCCACCTTGTGACCATGAGCAAATCATATAATGTCTCTAGGCCTCAGTTTCCTCACTGGTAAAAGGAGTGGACAGAAGTCCCCTTCAGCTCTTTTATTATTTGATTCTGAGTTTCCTGAACAAATACTGAATACCAGAAAAGACCCTTACAGAGCCAGACTTATGTCATTTGTACTAAGGTAAATTAAAGAGAAAATGATTTTGGGTTAGATACATTGGGTTTTGCAGCCATTTGGCATCAGCCAGAATGGTTGGAATATTACTTTTCCCAGGGTACTGTCCAGTTTGGCATTATTTTATATTCCTGTACATCCTCTCTTAGGGATTTTGTGAGAAAAAAAGTTCTAAAATTTGAATAGGGATAATAAAATGAAGTAGAAACTGATTGGTTAGACTCATTAGCTTGAAAATAGAATCAATGACTTGGAAATATGATATTTGTGATGACTAGTAAGACTCAGTGAAAAGGATATGATAATGTCACACCCTCTGGCATGCTTCTTATCCATTTCCTATTCTGTTGCTTCAGGATTTCGACTGAATGCTTCCTCCTGGCCTATGTTCCTCTTGAAGACACTAAATGGAGCAGAAATGGCTCCTGTCCGGATTTTCCACAAGGTATGGTGACCTTTAGAGAACCCTGGCCTTTGGCTATTCTTGGGTGGATACCTGCACTGCCCTCAGACTCTCAAGATAGAAGGCATATGCATACAACCTCATGATACTTCTTGAACTAATGGCAACTTTTTTCATAGGGTGGTATAAGACTTCTAATGGGAAGAACACTGGACTGGTTAGAATTTCTGTACTTAATTTAGTCTAACAAATAAATGCTTACTTACTATGTGAGAGTTTCCACCAAGCATTGTGGTCCCCAAGGGAGAGTGAGTTAAGTACAAAGCATCCTAGGCACCTTGAGAGAGAGCCATCTCATCTGTAGGCTGAGAGAGTTAAAGGAAAGGGGTGGTTTTTGAGTTAGGCTTTGAAACCAGGTAGGGGGCAGGAAAATCCCTTCCAGGTAAGTGGGAGGTAGGGAAGAAGAACAAAGGCAGAGGAACTAGAGAAGTTAATACCAGAACAGGCAATAGAGGCTAGTCCAGTTTGCCTGAAACATGTACACGGAGGGCAGTAGTGTAAAGTAAAGCTGAACAAGTAGGTTAGAACCATCATTTTACTTCACTGGATTTTTCATCTGCAAAATGATTATTAAATCCTGTGCCCCATCTACCTCACTGTGCTGTTGGGACAACCAAATGAAACAGTAGCTCTGAAAACAATGTGGAAACTCATACACATGCGAGATGTTATTGCTGTTATAGACCCTGTGGAGAATCACTGTGCTAGGTTACTGCCAGGTAAACAGTGGAACCTGGAACTACTCCTGACATGTGATGAGTTAGGCTCCTAATGTTGCCATTTTAGACTAAATGAATGTTATAAATCTCACATGACAGTTGCCTGGGAACTAGCCACTAGGTAAAGTAGATATAATTGTTTGACTTACACACCTGTTATTTCCCTTTCTGTGTCTCTGCATTTACCTTCCTCTTTTAGGAACCACCATCTCCCTCTCACAACTTCTTTAAGTTGGGAATGAAACTTGAAGCTGTAGATAGGAAGAACCCACATTTCATCTGTCCAGCCACCATTGGGGAAGTCCGAGGCTCTGAGGTCCTTGTCACTTTTGATGGGTGGCGGGGTGCCTTCGACTATTGGTGTCGCTATGACTCCAGGGACATCTTTCCTGTGGGCTGGTGTTCCCTGACGGGAGATAACCTACAGCCCCCTGGCACAAAAGGTAAGAATTGCCATTACTGAAACTGAGATGCTAGAAAACTGAATTGCAGGTTTAGGTGGCCTCTTTTGTCTCCAGTATACTCTCTGTGTCTTGGAAGACAAAGTAACATCTCAGGCTCACAAAAGGGCAGATGGACAGAAAAATCAATTGAAGCCGGAAAGGCTATTAAAATTCTGTGCTCTAAGCTTTCTGGCTTGTTAAGGGGCAACAAGCTTAGTGTCTTGCTTCCTCACTTCTCTGCTGACATAACTTATAGTTTGAGTTACAGCAGCTTCCTAGGTGCACCTCCTTAGCCACTTTACCTTGCCCATTGTGGCCAGTGTCTCTATGGTCAGTGTTCATATGCTTGAACTTGAGGCTGTTTCTAGGACAGGATTGAAATAACTGCCCTGACTTGAAGAAAATAATAATCATTATGCAATCTCCTTATGTTTATATAGTACTTTTAACTTTTTCCAAAGTACTACTGAGACTGAGTAGAGGAGCATTAAGACTCCTGTCTTGACTGGTGGCCTGTTCCCTAGCTTACTTGCTGTGACTTTAGACAAGTCCCAGCCTTCATTTCCCAGTATATAAAAGGAGAGGGTTGGAATAGATGATCTCTAAGGTCCCTTCCAGATCAAACCTATGAATTTCTAAATCTAGAGATCAGGATGACATACTTTGTCCTCCTTCCTGACCTTTAGGTTACCTTGTAAAAAGCCAGGGTCATTAGGAATAAGAGATTAAGATAGTGAAACATCCAGATTTGAGTGAACCAAAAGCCATCTTCTATCTACTTTGCTGGGGAGAATGAAGGGAAAATAAAAACACTAGAGAGAGACTGTTGACTTTCTTGGATTTTGGCACAAGTGCACATTTTAAAATATTTTACTACTAACTTGAATAAAACTATCTGGATTAGCTTGGAAGTTGGAGCCAAGGGTTGATTATGCTTTTCTGTTGTGGCTATTGAGGCAGTGTTTGTGAAGCTGATCCCTGGGCATATGCTTCTGGATAGCACAGGGAGGCCTAAGCCTCACATTCCTGCAGGTGCCAAGTGTTTGGAGGCTGTGAAGAGTGAGAGTGGGGCATAGACCACCATTGCTCTCCAGGCTCTCAGTGCTCTCTCTGCCCTTCTTATTTCAGTAAAACACCCATCTCTCCATTACTACCAGGAAACACCTACACCTTGAGGACAAGAAAACCTCTGTCCCCTTATATCAGCAAGCACCCTAGCATAGCCAGGATGGCTGCTAGCACAGGTTCTTAGATCTGCTTTTCTAAAGGAAAGCAAGTAAAAATAGGTTAACAATCTTACTTTAATCAGTAGGCATTGTGAATACTGCATTGTTGATACACCCCTTGAGAGCACAGGGTCAATAAATATCTGACCAGATGGCAGTAGTGGTGCTGTGGGAACCTGTTTGCACTGGGGCCATGCTTTTCAGGTTAAAGCAGAAATAGGTTATAATGTCCATCAGGCTCCCTTAGTCAGAAGGTTGACAGTTTAGCTTTCTTTGCTGGAAAGGCTTTGCAGTTCTAACTGCTAGACTCCTGAAGCAACCATGTACAATTCTCCAGTGGGGGAACAACTGAGTATATAGGGGGGAAAAGACACTGTATGCACTGCTTCCAAAGGGGTCTTTTCAGATATCTTTTTTTCCCTTTTGTCTTTTTCTTTGTCTTTTGCAGAGGGTAAATCCTATATTCTGTAGCTATGCTTGGGTTTCCACCATAAGGTGCCCCAAAAGCACAAGGTCCAGCCTTTTAGATCTGAGTGTAGACCTTTCTACAGACAGTATTTTGAGACCAATCTCAATCATCAGAGCGGCAGCTAGTCCATTTGTTTCAACAGTCCTTCCTCCCCCTTGGTGCTGGCTTAGGAGAGAGTGACAAAATGTGGAAAAAATGTAGTTACTCAATTCTGCCGGATAAAACAAGATGGTTGTGTGTGTGTATGTGTGTGTGTGTGTGTGTGAACATGTATGTGTGCATGTGTGTGTGTATTTCTTTTTATCATCCTATTGCTTTTTGTCCTCCCTTTTCCAGTAGTTCGTGCATTTGGATTTTTAACATTTGCAAGATAAGCTGGTGGGTTACTGGTAAAAAAAAAAACTGCAGTAAATGCAGTTTTTGAGCCTTTCTTCTGATTCCACCTAACAAATAGTTGGTAACAAAAAATGTTAAACAAAATAAACTGTGGATATAAAAAGATGGGGGACATGAGCTTGTTTTCAATCACCTGAAAAGCTGTCATGTGGAAGAGCAGCTTGTTTGTCTGTGTCTACAGAGGGCAGACCTAGGATGAACAGGAAAAAGTTACAGGAAGGCAGTTTTCCAAAATAAGGAAGAACTTGCTAATAAAAAGAACTTTCTAACACTGTAAGAGGCCTTTTATGAGGCCATAAGCTTCTTGACTCTGAAAATGTTTCAGAGTCAGGAGAACCTTGTTTGGGCTGCTGTAGAAGTAATTGATAACTCAAAATGTGTTAGATGATTGCTAAAGTCACTTCGAGCTCCAGAGATCTGTGATCCTATATAAAGGACCTGTGTAGTCCCACTGTCGATGTATATAGGTTTGGTTTAGCTCCTCAGATCCAGTGCTAGGCTTAAAGAAGGACAAAGGTTTTCTAGAAGCTAAATTTTGTTGCCATTAGTTAACATTAGAATTAATGATGATCTAATTAGCATAAATGAAACTAATTATACTAAGATTTGGATAGGGGTATGAAAATTGTAATAGTAAAGATCCAGGGGTCAGCTAGGTGGTGCAGTGAATAGAGCTCTGGCCCTTGAGTAAGGAGGACCTGAGTTCAAATTTAGACTCAGACACTTGACACTAACTGTGCAACCCTGGGCAAGTTACTTAATCCCTTGCCTTGCCAAAAAAAAAAAAAGAGCCAGTGTTTTTATACCTAGCAAGTAAACTTTTAAAAAGGCCATATAGATAAACCTGTTTATCCATAAAACGAGAGGAGATACTTGGTTCCTTCCTCTTTCTGGGATCCTACATGTACTAGAAACACCTCATTTTTAGAAATTGAATTAAGTTCAGTAAATATTTATTAGTGCTTTCTGTATCCCTAGTATTAAGGTCTATGCTATAGGATACAAAAGAAGTATGCAGCATAGGTCCTGCCCCTTGTGAGCTAATAATCCCCAGTCAGGAACATAAAAAGCCAGAACAAAACTTTTTTTTGTGTCCTGAGGAAGAGTTGGAAATTTCATCCTCTGTGTAGCTACCCACTGAGGGCTTTCAGTTTTCACTAATAACACATTGCTTAACTTAATGCAAACTAAATACATTTGATGCCTCTATCTCTTCACCTGATGAATTCTTACCTGTCAATTAAAGCTCCATTCAAATACTACTTCTTCCATTAGGCCTTCCAACATGATGCTCTCCTCTTCATCACTACCCTCATCATTAACAACCTTCTTTCTCACATGGTATTTTATTTTTTATCTCTCTAAATTCACTTATCCATTGTATATTATGATTATCTTTGTGGCTTAGCTACTTTTAGACTGTACTTCATAAGGGCAGGAACTATGATATATGATATAAAATTTGTATTTGGCTGAAATGTTGAAATTTTTATCGGTGTGTGTGTGTCCAGGGATGGTCCTTCTCTATGAGAAGAATAGCATGAGCAAAGACTTGGAGGTAAGATTAAGTATTGGGGGGCAGAAGGAGAATACTAGCATGATCAGCTAAGAGTTTTTGTTTTTGGAGTTAGTTGTAGAAGATAAAGTTGGACAGATAAAGTGGAGATGAAGTATAGAAAGCCTTAAAAGCAAGAATGAGGATAATTCAACCATAGATGGTACTGCTATCTTAGTTTTATAGTATGTCAAATGGCCAATGTGGTATGAACTTATGTAGTAATTTTAACTTACTATGACATAAGCAGAGGATGCCAGTGATATATGGAGGGAGTGAATTGCCATCTGTTCACCAGAATCCTCCCATTTGGCAGCAGTGACTACCAGTTGCCTGAGAGCTGCTGCAAGAATGTGTTCAGCAGCTGCTAAACAGTCTCTTTTGGGGAGGAAGTTGACCCTTTGGCTGGGAGGAGAGCCAGATTTCTCATAGGGATAGTTTGCAAGGGGAAGAGGAGAGAAAATGCCTAGTTTCTCAGCTGAGAACTTAGTTTTCACTTATAGAGGAAGCTGTGCTGAGATGCTCATTCTCTTCACATATAGTGATTCCGGGTTACTTTCCCTCAAAGAATGCACAACTGAAGCAGGCCTTTCTACTCCTACACTTCACTCTTACAAGCAAAATGTAGCTAAGTAGATACACCTACCCATGTATCCTCTTGGCTTAGGAGGAGCTGCTTACATTGAGGTAATCACTCTTATTGGCCATCTCTTTATCTGAGACTGGAGGAAGAGCCTGTGGTAGTCTCCCTCTCCTTTAAACTCTACTGAATTCATGCTGTGTAGTTAATATCCCTATATAGCCACTACATTTAAAGGGGCTTCAGACTGTTCTTCTGAGACCCTCATCTGTTGATCCCCAAATATTGACATTAAGAATGGGAATGATCAGTCCTTACTCTTCTTTCCTGAGTTTGCTTGCCTACTATTTGGTTTTACCTTTCAGTTTAATTCAACAAATGGCAATTCATTGTCTACTCTATGCAAAGCCCTCAGTATATTTTACCTACTCATTACTCTATTATTGCTTTGGTGGCTCTGCATACCATCTAATTTCTGATGATGAGAAAGAAGAAATTAAGCTAAGGGAACTAAGCAACTTTATATTTTTTCTATGGTAAGGTAATATTGCCCCCTTTCAGTTAATTAGCCTTATATGGCGCAGTATGATGCTTAATAAAATGTTTATTGGATTGTATAAGTTAGCCCAGTTTTCAGCAAAGCTAGCATAAACAAGATGTCAATCAAAGAAAAATGCCATTTTTAAAACATATATCACTTTGGAATGGTTTGAATTGATTATAAAAGAGAGGTATGTTTTCCCAGACTCCACTGAGTACTAATAAAGTTCAGTACTCAAGAAATATACAAATGTGTCGAAATTCTATGCAAACATCTACTCAAGTTTTCATGCTAATATCCTTCAGTAAACATATATTAAGTACCACCTTCCATGTATGAAGCACTGTACCTTGCACTGGGGGCATTAAGACAAAACAAAAAGATGTGTGTCTTTTGTTGGGGCTTCATTATGTACACAGATAAGCAAATGCAAAATAATTTGAAAAGAACGGATCACTGGTAACTAGAGGGATAAGCAAAGACTTCTTGTAGATGGTGGCACATGAGTTGGTCTTTATAAGACTGTAAGAAACAAAGCTGATGAGGGAGCATACTCCAGTCATGCAAGATAGCCTGCTCAAATTTACAGAGGTGGGAGGGAAAACAAATACCAAGGCTGGGTGACACAAAGGAACTTGATTGTGTGAAGGACAATAATGTGAAAACAGACTAGGAAGACAAGCTGAAACCACACTATTAAAATAGGGTTTAAATGCCCAGCTGTGGAGTATCTATTTTATTGTAAAGAAATAGGGAAGTACTGAAGATTTTTGAGCAGGGGAGTGACATGATCAGACCTCTGCTTTTGGAAGATAATTTTGGTAGCTGTATGGAGAATGGATTGAAGAAGGAAGTAAATGGAAGCAAGGAGACCAATTTGAAGACAGTTACTGCAGTAGTCCAGGTGAGAAGTGATCAGGACCTAAACTAGGAGAGGAAAAGAGATGGATACAAGAGCAAATAGGGAGAATTGATGACTTTGGGCAGCTGATTAGATTGGGAGGGGAGGGGCAGCGAAGAAGAGTGAAAACTTGAGGATAACTCCAAGGTTGCTAATATGAATGACTGGAAAGATAGTGGAACCCTCAACAGGAATGTCAATTATAAGCATTTATTAAGCTCTTTCAGTGTGCTAGATACAGTGCTAGAAATACAAATGCAATAAGTGAAACAGTCCCTGCTTGCAAGAAGTTTTCATTCTAATGGAAGAGACAACTGTGACACATTTAGTACATATAAAGTTATATAAAAAATAAATGTAAAGAGAAATTAAATCAAGCAATTAAATACAAGGTACTTTGAGAAGGAGGACACTAACAATTGAGAGAATCAGAAAAGGTTGTATTCTGTGAGGCACAGATGAAAAAGGAATGTATTGCAGGAACAGTATAGTTTAGAAGAGGGATCAATTCCATTTCGGACATGTTGGGTTTGTGATACCAATACTGCTTCCACATGGAGCAGCTGGCATTTGGTGATGTGGGGCTGTAACTCAGGAAAATTATTAAGGCTGGCTATACAGATTTCAGAGTCATTCACATAAAGATGACAACTGAACTGATGGGAGCTACGGAGATCACTAGTAGTAGAGAATATAAAAGGAGAAGAGAAGATGACCTAGGGTAGTCATCGTGGACGCTGTAATGCCATGCACAAGCAGCTTCCCAGAAAGAATGCTACTGTGAACAGCTTCTAAGGTTCTGATTACACAGTATAGTAAACACTCCATTTCTTCCATAGCAAATAAAGGCAAACTTTCTCAGAAAATCAAGGTACAGTATAATATTCACAACATTACATCTTATTAGAGAAAATCACAATATAGTGTTCACAACAGCTTAACATTAGAATGGCAAGTGGTTTTCACCAAAGTGGGCACAGTATTTGGAACAAAGAACAAAAGAATAATCATCTGGTTTTCCTAAGGGAGAAACCCTCCTTACTTAATCACTTCACAGTACAAGTCAGTCTTTCACTCATGGGGCAATCAATCATAAGTTAACTTAATCAGTCACTTATCCAGATTCACAATTACTAAGTATCATTAATCACTAAATACAATCATTAGAAAATTACACAAACCCTCCATCCCTTGGTGTCCAGTAAACTTCAGTTTCATCACATGTTCAATATCCAAGGAAAGGTCTTTTCTTCATCTTGACTTGGGGTGGTCTCTCAGATTCCCTGGATCTCTTTCCATGGTCCCAGCTCCTACCTGAATCCACCAAACAGTCACCTTGATTCAGAGAGGCAGACAGCTCCCAGGTTCTTGTCCAGTCCTCCAGGTCATTCGTGCTACACTCTGAAGTTCACAGGGTCCAGCACATCTCAAAACCTTCACAGCTTCTGTTGCCAGGAACTCAAGGATAAACCAACCCACAGATGAACAAAGGCTTATTCAGTCCTCCAGCAGTTCATCTGGCCCTAGGACCCAGAAGAAATCTTAGCCTTCAAGGACGAAACAGACACTTCAGCCTTCACCAAATTCTGATCTCATAGAAAACTCCAACTCAGTACTCAGTACAGTAGCAACCCAGCTCCCAGATGCTGGAACAATTCTGCTTCCTCTACCAGGAGTAAAAATTCTTGATTCTGACTGGCTCTCCTCTGGAGCTCTTCTTAAATACACACAGATACACACACTGACTTCCTGTCTCAACCAACCCCTTCCTGTTATGTCAGCAACAGGAGACAGAGTTCACACCTTCTGTTTCTTTCATAGAAGTACTTAGCCCTTAGTTACTAAGGGCTAAGTACCTGCTAAATTACTTACCATTATAGAAGCTCATAGTTAAGAGGTGGGATATGACAGATGATCTAGTAAGAGGGATGAAAGAGGGATAATTTGGGTAGAATGAGAAGCAAAAAGGAGCTTAGTAGCCTGGAAAAATATAATTTCTGCAGTATTGTTAGCAAGACTACAAGAGAATAGAAAGGGGAAGAAATGGAAGCAATGAGAGTAAATAACTTTTCCTAGAAGTTTGACCATAAAGAGAAAGAGGGCAATAGGACTTAGCTTAATGTGGTGGCTTAACTTAAGGGCCTAGTGAAGGGTTTCTTAAAGGATAGGGAGATCTGGGTTAGTGTTGTGGGCACCTGGTGGGAAACCAGAAAAACCATGTAATAGAAGGTTTAGAATATGCTTTGGACTTAACTAAAGATAGCTTCAGAAAAACAAAACTTCTAGAACTTGTCCTCCTTTCCTTTTGCCATTTGACAAGTTTTTCAAATAGCCTCCATTTTCATGAAAATTCATAAAGCTTCACTTGAGATTCTCCTTTGAGGCCATGGATAGGTCATGTATCTTCTTTGTGATTACTGCTCTGGAGTCTGCAGGAGTAATTTTTTAAATATATAATTTACTTATTTTTAATTTTCGATATTCACTTCCATTAGATTTTGAGTTTTAAATTTTCTCAGGTAGTGGAGCAAAGATGACAAAATAAAAGCAGGAACTTGCTTGAGGTTATCCCCTAGTCATCTCCATTACCTGTAAAAAATTACTCAAAACAAATTTTAGAGCTACAGAACCCACAAAATGACAGAGTGAAACAGATCCCCATCTTAAGATAGCCAGGCAAGCCGACAGGGTCTGTCTCATCAGGCAGGGAACAGAGCGCAGTCCTGCCATGCTGGCACAGATAGGGCCAGAGTAGATCTCAGCTAACTGAATCACTTGCAGTTGTGGCAGTTTCCAGACTTCCCAACCCACAGCCACCAAAGACAAAGTAAAAGGTCAGTGGGGAAACTCTGTTGGACCTGGGTGAGAGTACAGTCTAGCCCCAGCCCCCAGGGCAACAGAGGTGGCAGTAGCAGTGGAAGCTGTTTCTGGAGTTCCAGGCCTACAGATAGTGGGGGGTGGGGAGAATTAAGCAACTGATCAGAGGGCAATTACAGGAATCTCTTTGTTGGCACTGAGGCAGTATTCTGTTGCTTTGCCCTGCTTATATCTGGGTCTCAGTCTTGGGTGGTGGTCCTGGTGTTAGGAGGAGTGCTGGCATGGCAGAGCTTTTGGAGGCTGTGGAGAGGGAGTCCTCACAGTGCTGAGGCAGGTGCCTAGAAGTAGCTCTGACATCAGCTGCACAAAACCCCAGAAATTTGGGACACAGCACTCTCCACTTTGGAAGCAGAGTCCTACCTACCTGAGCAAAGAGCTCAAAAGTAAATAATTGACTGGGAAAATGAGCAAACAGAGGAAAAGAAACCAGACAACATAATCTTTCTTTGGTGACAAAGAAGATCAAAACATAGAATCAGAAGAAGACAACAAAGTCAAAACTCCTACATCGAAAGCCTCCAAGAAAAATATGAATTGGTCATAGTCCATAGAGGAGCTCCAAAAGGATTTTGAAAATCAAGTAAGAGAAGTAGAGGAAAAATTCGTAAGAGAAATGAAAGTGATGCAAGAAAATCATGAAAAACAAGTCAACAGCTTGCTAAAGGAGACCCAAAAAAATGTTGAAGAAAATAACACCTTAAAAAATAGACCAATTCCAATGTCAAAAGAGGTCCAAAAAGCCAATAAGGAGAAGAATGCCTTAAAAAGCAGATTGGCCATATGGAAAAGGAAGTTCAAAAGCTCACTGAAGAAAATAATTCCCTCACAATTAGAATGGAGCAAATGAAAAGTTACGATTTTATGAGAAATCAAGATTATTATAAAACAAATCCAAAAAATGAAAAAATAGAAGACAATGTGAAATACCTTGTCAGAAAAACAACTGACCTGGAAAATAGATCCAGGAGAGATAATTTTAAAATTATTGAACTACCTGAAAGCCATGATCAAAAAAAGAGCCTAGGCATCATCTTTCAAGAAATTATCAAGGCAAACTTCCCTGATATTCTAGAACCAGATGGTAAAATAGACATGGAAAGAATTGAAAAGATCCCCAAAAGAAAACTCCTAGGAATATTATAGGCAAATTCCAGAGTTCCCAGGTCAAGGAGAAAATATTACAAGCAGTCAGGAGGAAGCAATTTGAGTACTATGGAAACACAATCAGGATAATACAAGATCTAGCAGCTTCTACATTAAGGGATTGGAGGGCTTGGAAGATAATATTCTGGATGTCAAAGGAACTAGGATTGAAACCAAGAATCACCTACACAGCAAAACTGAGTATAATACTTAAGGGGAAAATATGGATATGTGAAGAAAAAGAGGAATTTCAAGCATTCTTGATGAAAAATCCAGAGCTTTAAAATACAAGAAGGAAGAGAAGCAAGAAAAGGTAAACAGGAAAGAGAAACCATAATGTCATAAAGTTGAGCTGTTTACATTACTACATGGAAAGACAATATTTGTAACTCATGAGACTTCTCAATATTAGGATAGTTAAAGGAAATGTGTGTGTGTGTATACACACACATAGAGGGCACAGAGTGAGTTGAATATGAAGGGATGCTATCTAAAAAATAAAATTCAGAAGTGAGAGAGTAATATATTGAGAGAAGGAGGAAGAGAAATATAAAACAGAGTAAATTATTTCATATAATAGAGGCAAGAGAAAGCTGTTACAATGGAGGAGATGAGCAAGGAGGTGAAAGGGAATGAGTCAATCTTATTCTCATTGGATTTGGTTTAAGGAGGGAATAACATACATACTCATTTGGGTATTTTACCCTACAGGAAAGTAAGAGAAAAGATGATAAGAGAGGGGATGATAGAAGGGAGGGCAGATTGGGGGAGGGGTAGTCATAAGCAAACACTTTTGAAAAAGGGTAGTGTCAAAGGAGAAAATAGAATAAATGGGGGGTGGGATAGGATGGAGGGAAATATAGTTACAATCTTTCACAATATGACTGCCATGGAAACGTTTTGCATAACTTCACATGTATAACGTATATTGAATTGTTTGTCTTCTCAATGGGGGTGGATGAGGAGGGAAGAAGGGAGAGAATCTGGAACTCAGTTTTAAAAACAAATGTTGAAAATTTTTTGTTACATGCAACTGGGAAATAAGATATACAGGCAGTGGGGTATAGAAATCCATCTTGCCCTACAAGGAAGTAAAGGGGAAGTAAGGAGGTAGGTGGAGGGGATAAAAGAAAGGGCAGACTGAGGGAAGGGGTCATCAGTATGCTTGCCATCTTGGGGTAGGGGGTATGGGAGAGATGGGGAGAAAATTTGGAGCTCAAAATCTTGTGGAAATGAATGTCAGAAACTAAAAATAAATAAATAAATAAAGTCTGAGAAAAAAATTTCTCTCTTTCCCCAAGACAGCATGAGGTCTGATATAGGCTCTTTATATATATACATATACATACATATTTATTTATTTATATGCACACATTATATATACCTTTATACATTTATACATATATACATTGTCCTCAGAAAAAGAAGAAAAAACAAAACAACAAAAGAAAAGGAGAGCAAATAGTATGCAGCTTCCATCTGCATTCAGACTCCAGGGTTCTTTTTCTAGATGTGGATAGCATTTTCCATCATGTATCTTTTGGAGTTATCTTAGATCCTTGCATTTCTGAAAAGAGCTAAGTCTGTCAAAGTCATTCATTGTATAGTGTGACTGTTACTGTGTCCAAAGTTTTTCTGGTTCTACTCATTTCACTCAGTATCAGTATAAGTCTTTTGGGGTTTTTCTGAAGTCTTCCTGATCATCATTTCTCATAGCACAATAGTTTTCCATCACATTCATATACCACAGTTTATTCAGCCATCCCCCATTTGATGGATATCCCCTCAGTTTCCAATTCTTGGCCACCACAAAAAGAGCTGCTTAAATATTTTTGTATTTTTGACTCCTCTTCCCGTTTTTATGATCTCTTTGTGATATAACCTTAGAAGTGGCATGGCTGGATCAAAGGGTATGCGCAATTTTGTAGCCTTTTGGGCATAGTTCCAAATTGCTCTCCAGAATGGTTAGATCAGTTCACAACACCAACAATGCATTACTGTTCCAGTTTTCCTCCGTCTTCTCCAACATTTATCATTTTCCTGTTTTGTCATGTTAGCTAATCTGATTGATGTGATGTGGTACCTACCTGAGAGTTGTTTTAATTTGCATTACTCTATCAGTAGTGATTTAGAACATTTTTTTTCATATGACTATAGATAGCTTTTATTTCTTCCTCTGAAAACTTCCTATTCATATCCTTTGACCATTTATCAATTGCGGAATGACTTGTATACTTATAAATTCAACTCAGTTCTCTATTTTAGAAATGAGGCATATATTAGAGATATTGGCTGTAAAAATTGTTTCCCAGCTTTCTGTTTTCCTTCTAATCTTGGTTGCATTGTCTTTGTGCAAAAACTTTTCCATTTAATGTAATCAAAATCATCTATTTTGCATGTTCATAATGTTCTCTATGTCTTGTTTGGTCATAAATTCTTCCCTTCTCCATAGATCTAACAGATAAACTATTCTTTACTCTCCTAGGTTGCTTATAGTATCAGTCTTTATATCTAAATCGTATACTCATTTTGACTTTATATTGGTATAGAGTGTAAGATGTTGGGCTGTGCCAAGTTTCTGTCATACTATTTTTCAGTTTTCCGAGCAGTTTTTGTTAAATAATTAAATTGTTAAATAATAGTTCTTATCCCAGAAGCTGGAGTCTTTGAGTTTATCCAATAATAGTCATTAACTGCTCTATCTTACATACTTAACTTATTACACTGATCCACCATTCTATTTCTTAGTACCAAGTAGTTTTGAAGATTGCTGCTTTATAATACAATTTAAGATCTGGTACAACTAGGCCACCTTCCCTTAAATTTATTTTCATTAATTCTTTTGATATTCTGAACCTTTTGTTCCTCAGATGAATTTTATTATAGTTTTTCTAGCTCTGTAAAATAGATTTTTGGTAGTTTGATTGGTATGGTACTGAATAAGTAATTTAATTTAGGTAGAATTATCATTTTTATTTTATTAACTCAGCCTACCTATGAGCAACTGTTATTTTCCCAGTTATTTAGATCTGACTCTGTTTGTGTGAAAAGTATCTTGTAATTGTTTTCATATAGTACCTGGGCTTGTTTTGGTAGATAGACTCCCAAATATTTTATAATGTCTATAGTAACTTTAAATGGGATCTCTCTTTCTATCTCTTACTCTTGGGCTTTGTTAATAATATATAAAAATGCTCATGATTTATGTGGGGTTTTTTATTCTGCAACTTGCTAAAGTTGTTTATTATTTCAGATAGTTTTTTTACTTGATTCTGTAGGATTCTCTATGTATACCATCATGTCATCTGCAAAGAGTGATAGCTTTATTTCTTCTTTGCCTATTCTAATTCCTTCAATTTCCTTTTCTTCTCTTATTGCTAAAGCTAGCATTTCTAGTACAATATTGAATATAACAGTGGTGATAATAAACATCCTTATTTCACCCCCCAAACTTACTGGGAAATGCTTCTAACATTCCCATTACATATAATACTTTCTGATGGTTCTAGATAGATGCTACTGCTCATTTTAAGGAAGACTCCATTTATTCCTATACTCTCTAGTGTTTTTAATAGGAATGGGTGTTATATTTTGTCATATGCTTTTTTTGCATCTATTGAGATAATCATGTGATTTCTGTTAGTTTTGTTGTTGATTATGTTGATAGTTTTCCTAATATTGAATCAGTCCTGCATTTCTGGTATAAATCCTACCTGATCATAGTATATCATCCTCAAGATAAGTTACTATAATCTCTTTGCTAATATTTTATTTAAAATGTTTGCATCTATATTCTTTGGGGAAAGTGGTCTATAATTTTCTTTCTCTGTTTTGACTCTTCATGACTTAGGTATCAGCATCACATTTGTATCATGAGAAGAATTTGGTATGGCTCCTTCACTTATTTTCCAAAATAATTTATATAGTATTGGAATTAGTTGTTCTTTAAATGTTTGATAGAATTCACTTGTAAATCCATCTGACCCTAGAAAGTTTTTCTTAGGAACTTCATTGATGACGTGTTCAATTTCTTTTCTTGGAACAGGGTTATTTAAGTATTTTATTTCCTCTTCTGTTAATCTGGGCCATTTGTATTTTTGTACATATTCATCCATTTCACTAAGATTGTCAAATGTATTGGCATACATTTGGGCAAAGCCAACTCCTAATTATTGTTCTGATTTCCTCTCCATTGGTGGTGAATTCACCCTTTTTATTTTTAGTGCTGGTAATTTGGTTTTCTTCTTTTTTTTAACCAAATTAACCAAGGTTTATCAATTTTATTAGTTTTTTTTATATAAAACCAGCTCATAGTTTTATTTATTAGTTCAGTAGTTTTCTTATTTTCAATTTTATTAATCTCTCCTTTGGCTTTCAGAATTTCTAATTTAGTATTTAATTGGGAATTTTCAATTTGTTCTTTTTATAGCTTTTTTAGTTGTATGCCTAATTCATTTATCTCTTTTTTCTCTATTTTATTCCCCTAAGAACTGCTTTTATTGCATCCCATAAGTTTTGGTATATTGTCTGATTACTTTATTCCCTTGGATGAAGTTATTGATTGTTTCAGTGATTTGTTGTTTGACCCACTCATTCTTTAAGATTTGATTATCTAGTTTCCAATTAATTTTAGTCTATCTTTCCATGGCCCTTTATTACATGTATTTTTATTGTAGTTAATATTTCTGCCTTTCTATATTGGATTGTGAGGTTTTATGTCCTAATATGTGGTCAGTTTTTGTGTAGGTGCCATGTACTACTGAGAAAAAGGTCTATTTGTGTTTCTATCCCCATTCAGTTTTCTCCAGAAGTCATCCATATCTAACTTTTCTAAAATTCTGTTCATCTCCTTAACTTCTTTCTTGTTCATTTTATGGTTAGATTTCTTTAGTTCAGAGAGGGGGAGGCAGGAATAATTTTTTTAAAGACTCTGATGACATTTAAGCACAGTTGGTTGTGGAGATTTCTCATATGAGGACTTCAAGTATTTATAAACATTTAATACATTGATCTCTCTAGACCCCCTGAGATCAAACAGTTGGCTATATTATGGTTTCTGTCCTTCATTCTCGAAGGGGACCAAAATGACATCACTATGCTACAGCCAAGTTTCAAAGTGTCAGACTGTGACTGATTAGACCAATACAAGCTCAGAAAACTCTACCACAGGTCAGGCACAAATAGTCCCTGTGAACATTTGGGGGTGAATACACTGAATGTGTACATCCTGCATTTCTTTTGAGTTGCTTCAGTTCTGCTTTGCTCATAGAGCACAGTACCTTTTCAGATGTGGGCTCAGCATGCTGAGCAGTCCTGTACCAGTGTCTCCCTTATCACACAACCAATTCCAAAGTTCTTGAGAGAGATCTTGAGAGTATCTTTGTATTGCTTCTTCTGACTTTCACATGAATGCTTGCCCTGTGTGAGTTCTCCATAAAATAGTGTTTGGGGTAAACATATATTTTGCATCAACACATGGCCACCTCCTCAGAGTTATGTTCTCTGAAGCAGAATTTGAATGCTTGGCAGTTTAGCTTGAGTAAGTACCTCAGTGTCTGGTACCTTATCCTGCCAGATGATCTTCAGAATCTTCCTAAGACACTTCAAATGGAAGTGATTCAATTTCCTGGCATGGCACTGGTAGACTGTCCAGGTTTCACAGGCATATAACAATGAGGTCAGCACAACAGCTCTGTAGACCTTTAATTTGGTAGTCAGTCTAATACCTCTTCTTTCCCATACTTTCCTTTGGAGCCTCCCAAACACTGAACTAGCACTGACAATGCGTACATCAACCTCATTATGAGTGTGTATATCCCTGGAAAGTACACTGCCAAGGGAAGTGAAGTTATCCATAGCATTCAAAACTTACTGTAACCAATGGTTCCACATATGGATGATGTGGTAGAGGCTAATGGAGCACCTGTGTTTTCTTGGTGTTAATTGTTAGGACAAAATTAGCACAAGCAGCAGAGAACTGATCCATAGTTTGTTGCTTCTAAGCTTCAGAGGCCACATTAAGTGCACAATCATCTGCAAACAGAAAATTATGCACCGATATACTCTCTCCACTTTGGTCTTGGTTTGTAGCCTTTTCAAGTTGAAGAATTTACCATCAGTGTGGTAGCTGACCTTGATGCTGTATTTATACTCATTGAAAGCATTTGACATCACCAAAACCATCATGCTAAAAAGCATGAGAGCAAGCACACAGCCTTTGTTTCATTCCATCAGTGAGTGGGAAGGAGTGAGAGCACTGTCCATTATTGAGAACTCAGGCAAGATACCATCATGAAATTGATGTACAATGTTGATGAACTTCACTGTGCAACCTAACCCTAGACTGAAAGTTGGAACAGAGAGAAACAATAGAGCCCAAATTAATCAGTAAGTTGAAAGTACTGACCTAATGACCAGTTCAGTTTTTTCCACCTAGCGTTATGTATGTGTTTGATGAAAAGTTCATTCTGTTTGACCTCTCCAACTTCAGTTTTGACATCTTTTGCTAGTAAGAAAATATACAGATTTCTCTACTTAGAACTGAAAACCTTTCACAATCTGACTGCAGCCTAATTTCAGGCTGATTTCACATCATTTTTCTTCGCATGTGCCAAGGTTCAACAAAACTAACCTATTTACTGTTACCTGAATCTGGCCTTCTATCTCCCACCTTTGTGCCGTTAGGCCCACGCTGCCCCTTTATCTCTTAGAATCTTTATCTTTCTGTGAGGCTTACATACTACCTTCTAGAAGAATCCTTCCCTCATCCTCTAGTTAGAGCTTTCTCCCTCTTCAGATTAGCATGTGTTTGCTCTTCTATGTATATGTTATATCCCTGACTTGTGATAGAATATAAGCCCCTTGAAGGCTGGGTCAGGTTTTCATTTTGTCCTAACATTCACAAGGCCCAGCAAAGTACTTTGTGTGCAGAGGGCGTGTAACTAGTGCCTGTTGAATTACATGTCACAAAGAACCAGCTCATCTAGGTCATTTAATAGACTAGCAGCAGTTCAGCACAGTAGCTCAGTATGCATAACCTGAAACCACTGGGGGAAGGAATCTATCCCTCTCTTAAGAACTTCAGGAAAAATGGAGAAGCCTTTGATAGAAGATAGATTTCGAGTGGCATCTTGTACCTTATAACCTTGATAAGTTCCATATGCTTATGCAATACAAATATAAAATGACATATCAAAAAATTAAAGGGTAGTGGAAAGAGATGTTTTAAACTATGACTAAAGTGATAATTAGCTAAATGAAGAATAGAGGTTAACATAAAACACAAAATAGATCATTCTTATTCATAAAATGTTTTAAATTTTGCACAAATAAAATCAGTATGCCTAGAATGGGATAAGAAACTTTTGAGTGGGGAAAAAAATCTTTGTATCAAACGTATCTAATAAAAATCCAATATCTAAGATATGTAGGGAATTGACCCAATACATGGGAGCCAAGAGTTCATTTTCCATTAGGTTTATGTTCAAAGGAAATGAACAGATAATATTCAAGCAAGGAAATATAAACTGTCAATAACTGTATGGAAAGATATGCTAAATCACTAATTAGAAGAGAAACCTAAAACAACTCTTAAGGTATCACTTCAAGCCCATCAGATTGGCAAAGATGATAAAAGAAATAGTCAGTATTGGAAGGGCTGCAGAGTATAGGCACAACAATGTGTTGCTGGATGGAAATAGGAGTTATTTCAGCTGTTCATGCACTTTTTGTCAATGTTCCCACAACTGGGCAAATACCCAGGGCAGCTAATAGCTAACATTTATGTCGCACCTACTACGTGCCAGGCACTTTACAGTTATTATCTCAGATGATCTTCACAACAACCCTGGGAGATAGGTGCTCTTATTATCCCCATTTTACAGTTGAGGAAACTGAAATTACATAACTTGGCCAGGATCATATAGCTAGTAGGTGTCTGAGGCTGGATTTGAACTCGGGTCTTCCTGACTCTGAGCCCAGTACTTTACACACTGTCCAACCTAGCTGCCCTATAATCATAAAATGAATCTAACAACAGAAAGGTCCTATATGTAATAAAACATTTATAGCAACACAACAAAGTATGTACCCATCAGTTGGGGAATAGCAAAACAAATGATGGAATATAAATACGATGAATGTTATCACACCATGTTGCTGTTGTCTTTCAGTTGCATCAAACCTTCATGATCCTATTTAGAGTTTTCTTAGCACTGTCACTGGTCACATCGGTATTTAAGGAAAACTACTTTGCATCAGATAAAGGATGGACTAGAGCAGGGAGAAACTTGAGGCAGGGAGATCAGTTAGAAGGCTGTTATAGTAAGGTAAGTGATAGGTAAAATAGATAAGGAGCGATAAGGGCCTGAACTAGGGTGGTCGCTCTGTGAATAGGGAGAGGCTGAAACAGCAAGACTTGGCAACTGATTGGGTATGTGGGGCGGGAAGAGAACTAGATAATTATGAGGTTACAAACCTGGGAACCTGGAAGAAGCTGGAAATACACTGTCCCTGAAGTCTTGGTACAGTTTTAAGCTTTAATAGCTTCATGGACTTTTGGAACACCCTATATTAATCTGGGAGTCATTTGCATAGAAATGATCATTAAATCCATACCAAGACAGTATGGAGGGAAAAGAAGAGAGGGGAACACACACAGTTAGGTTATATGCATGGTAAACCAGTGGAAGAGACTGAGTAAGAGCATTCAGACAGGTGAGAGGTGAACAAACAGAGAAAAGTATTTCAAAGGTCCAGGAGAGGATAGTCAGCAGTATCATATATATATATATATATATATATATATATATATATATATGCATCAGGTGGATTGAGAAGGGTGGATTGAGAAGGGTTAGGACTGAGAAAAGGATGATTTGACAATTGGGAGATTTGGAAAGAGAAGTTTCAATTGGGTGATTCCTTATTCCCTGCCCACGATTCCCCTTTTTCCCCCAAAAGACTATGAGCTTCATGATGGTAAACACAGACATCCCACTCAGAAATTTGTGTGATTCTTTTTGTTACTATATACTATTTGTATTGGTATCCC
This sequence comes from Pseudocheirus occidentalis, assembly GCA_028646575.1. Lineage (NCBI taxonomy): Eukaryota > Metazoa > Chordata > Mammalia > Diprotodontia > Pseudocheiridae > Pseudocheirus > Pseudocheirus occidentalis. The sequence goes on from CM053596.1 coordinate 55,944,480, forward strand.
CAATGTCAGGCTGAAAGAATCTTGCAACTGTTTGTCAAATTGCATTGGATTTGGATACCATGTGAAACCGAATTAATTTATTTTCAGTATTTTTTTATACCTTGTGCTGCATGTCCTTTTTTCCTCTCAAAATCTCTTCCTGATTATCCATTTCCCATAAGATATCATTTCTCCAGAGTGACTTTGAGAGATTTATTAAACATGCCTCAAACATCCAGAAAGACTTAAGCATCTTCTTTGTGCACTGTGCACATGTGGTGAAATGGCTATTCAGAAGTATGCTTAGAAGCATCTCATGTATTAAGGGCCTTCTGTACACTTTACTTAATAAGAAACATCTCAGTAAGACTGACAAGTTGACTAGTCCCTGATGATAACATTTAATTGTAGAGTTTCTTCTGTGTTCTCTCAGTTATATACTCTCCAGGTCTTATTTCTTACTTTTTTTCCTTTCTCTCTTTCTATTTCTTTATTTTTTCTTTTCTTTCTCTGTATGTCTTTCTTTTTCTCTCACTATCTTTTTCTCTTGCTTTCTTTTTCCTTCTTTTGCCTCTTTCAATTTGTTTGATTTCTTTCTCTCATATGTCATATGAGCACTGAGTAAATACTAGAGTAGCTCACAAAATGGAGAATTCACTCTTATTTTTAAAAGCCTTAGAGTGGGAATGGCATATTATCGTATCTCCACTTCCCAATGGAAGCCTAGCATGTTGTCCAAAAAGGACAGCTGGACTGGCTTGTTTCAAATTTACCATCAGAAAACATAAAGTCATGGCTCCTGGCTGAATCATGGAGGCTAAAGGTTATAGGACAGATCATGTGGGGAGGACTTGAAATAGATTAGTCTACAGTGCCTAGCAAAAACTGAGAATACCTGGCAGCACTGGGACCAGTTCATTCTTGGTATGTGATATTGCCCTCAGGCAAGCTTGCATGCCTAGCGTGTGCATGCGTAGTTCTGGGGAAGGCCATAAGAAACATAGTGCTTCCTAACACACAGGTCCAACCATGCCAATTCCTGCTCAATAAACCCAGTGTCTCCCTCTTTGCCTCCAGGATCAAATTCATGGCATTCAAAGCCCTTCAAAGCCTAGCTCCCTCCTACTTTTCCAGTCTTTGACCTCTGGGCTGTTCAATGAGCAAGACTATCTCTCAGCTCTGGGCATTTTCTCTGGCTATCCCCAGTGCCTAGAATTCTTTCCCTCCTCAACTCCACCTCTTGACTTCCCTAACTTCCTTTAAGTCCCAACTAAAATCCCACCTTGTACAGGAAGCCTTCCCTAACTTCTCTTAATTCTAGTGCCTTGTCTCTTTTAAATACTTCCTGTTTATCCTGTATATATTTGGTTGTTTTCTCCCCCTTTAGACTGTGAGCTCCTTGAGGGCAGGGACTATCTTTGCCTCTTTTTGTATCTCCAGCACTTTGCATAGTGCCTGAAGCCTAGTAAGTGCTTAATAAATACATACTGACTGACTGAGTAGTGACAGTAATCATTTATTATTTATTAACATTCCATGGAGGCACCAATCTTTTCAGTGATAAAAATGCATAACATAGTTTAAGGCTATTGCTGTGTGATGCCCTCATCCTGTGCTCTTCAGTTATATTCCTGACCTATAACCTCAGATAGTACTGTGGTACATATAGGCATCCCTCAGAGGAGTCTGGCTTTTAGCTAAGGAGAAAGAACAAAGTTAACAAGTTATGTATATGCTCTGAACATTTTTAAATTGTCTTTTTAGAACAAAACAAAACTAGAACCTGTGAGAAGGGTTTAACTTAATTGGAATTAAAGATCCTTTGTTTCTCACACACTGGTTCTGACTTTTGAAATATGTCCAGGGCCCAGAAATAAAAAATCTAGTTTCAGCCCTTAATTCCCGTTTCCAAACTCTCTCTGTTGTTTCTTGGCTTTTTTATCTTTTCTGCCTTCTCTAGCTCTCTGCTCTCACACATCCCACAAGAAAAAAATGTGACAAAGGTTTGGGCAGCAACCATTTCCAGAGTTTTATTAGTGGGAATTAGGAACATTTGGGAGCTGGGTGTGAGGAAGAATGGGTGACCAGGAGCCAGTAATTCTAAAAGACTGCTCTGAAGACTGAATATCCCATCTTAGTTCTATAACATTTAGAAGTCACCCACCAGATGTGACTGTATCAGCAAGCACCCTAACATACCCAGGATGGCTGCTAGCACAGGTCCTTTGATATGCTTTTCTAAAGGAAAGCAGCTCAAGAAGGGTTAACAATCTTACTTTAATCAATCAAACATATATCATTTACCTAGTTCAGGGGAAAAGTCAGCACCCTGAGCTTCAGAGAATTCAAACAGAAGTTAAAAGCAGACAAAAATACAGAGAAAATAGCACACTTCAGCAGACAGGGCTTCTAGCTGTCTGATCATTACACCCATACCTAGTTAATCACCACAGAGAGAAGCAATAACATCTGGGTTTTCAAAGCCAAGGGGGCTCAATGGCTTCCCAAAGTCTCATCTCATCAAATCACACAACTCTTCCCAAAGTGAACCCCAAAGCAAAACCTCATCTCAGGGGTATATATAGCCCTCTCCAGGGTCAGAGAACATTACAGCCCTCTGGATTCAGTTGACTACAAAGTAACAAAAGTTGTGCCTTCCTGAAAAACAAGCCTACCACCACAGGCTCCATGTGAGCACCTACAGCCTAGTAGAGGGCAGAGTTTATTTTCAAATCAGGAACAGCCCTCAAATTCACCTAGGCTTATTAAGGGACAGAGAAGATCTTCAGATTCCTATTACCATTACAGTGACTCAATCAGAAAGTTTATCTGTGTTTCTTCGCAGTTCTCAAGTCACCTGATTGCAAGCCAGCAAGCATTTACTAAGTGCTTACTTGTGTTAGGCATTGTACTTAATGCTAGCAATACAAATACAAGCAAAAAGAAAGTCACAGGTTTCCTGTGACTTTCACACAATGTATCTGTGAATGAACATGCATCTCCTTTTTCAAACAAGTCTGTGTGGTCCTGTTGTACAAAATAAGTGGCATTCACATAGCTTTTTTCTTAAATCCTTAGGCTTCAAGGAAAAGTTACATTGTCCTCATTTGGAATGACTAGTTAGAACTGTCAAAAATATAATGAGCTGCCTCGGGCAGTAAGGAGTTCCTTCTCACTAGAAACCTTAAAGCTGAACTTAGATGACTGGTTGGCAATGTTACAAGGAGGATTCATTCTTCAGGTGCTAACCAGGTTAGCTTCCCGTAGACGGACAGAGCCAAGACGACATCAGAGACCCCTTCCAAATAGGAGATTCCATAGGATTGTCTTGTACTCGACCAAAAAGAAGTCACATTGGTTTTCTTTATGGAGATAGAATTTGGCAGCCTGGTCAGCAGGAATTGACTTGACAGGAAAGCTGTAGTGGCTGCAGGTTAGGAATTCCAGTGCTTCATGTTTTTTGAGTGAAGTTGTTCTTTCACAATAACATATTCTTCAGATCAGACGCATTCTTTCTCTTTTTTTTCAGATTGGACAAGATGCTGGTTGGTCTGTTGGTAGGGCTGACTGGGTAGAGGAGGCTTTGTTTTGACATTCTGCCATAATTCAGTTGTGATCTGAAGCAGCTATGTACACAGTAGATAGAGCCACAGAGCCTGGGTTCAGGAAGATCAGAGTTCAGATCTATCCTTGGACACTTATCATCTCTGTGACCCTAAGAAAGTCACTTAGCCTCCCTTTCCTCATCAGTAAAATGAGAATAGTAGTACCTACCTCTTGGGGTTTTTGTGAGAACAGAGTTTACATTACATTTACAAATGTTTTTGTAAAGTACTTTGCAACCTTAAATCACTGTACAAATGTTAGCTATTATTTTTTCTTAATTTACAAAGGTGCAATCTACTCTCCTCATCAGCAAGTCAGTTCCTCAAAGACTTCTCCTTCCTGGAATTTGGTATAAATCCTGTTGTCCCTAGCCTGAGGTCATCTGTTCTTTATCACTTTAGGCAGCAAACATCATTTGAATGGTTTTAGTTCCTCCACAGAATGCTCTCCTTTTCTGTCTTTCCCCTCCCTCTCTCCATCTCCCCAGCCTACATACCACCACCACTGACAACAACAAAAACAACAAAACCTGGGAACAGGGAGGATGATATCTACCTCTGGTGCACCAAGTAGGCACATTCTAGAACTCAATTTACTATGGTGATAGAGAATTGGAAGTGTTAACTGTCTTTGGGCAGAATCCGAGTTTGGAGGCAGCTTGGGCTTTATTGAGTCAGCTGGAATCTGAAGGAGAGGAGTTTCTGTCTTGGCATCAGCCCAGCTGGCAGCAGGTAGCTGAACCAGCCAGGTCGAGGAAAGCTAATAAAGAACACAGCCTCTCAATTAGCATGCCAAGGCCAATGAAACACAGCAGTAAATGCAGACAAGATCCTGGTTTGGGAAGCTGATAAACCAAATGAGTTTCCCTCTGTTCTTTTCTATTGTTTGCCTTGCTTACCCTCTGTACCATGCAGACTTCATTTAGAAAATCCTTTGGGGCTTGCAAAGTAAGCAGAAGTTAGTTAATCTTTCAGTAATAGTTGCCAGGGGATTGCTTAAGTTGTTATATGCTCATGCACATACACATACATGTATACACATGCTGCACAACAGCATACAACCTGGTTATACTCTTACGTACTTTCTACAAATCTGTTTCCAGCTACAAACACTGAGAAATGCTACAGAGTGGAGGGACCTGGTGAACTGTTTCAAGCCCTGGATTTGCCAGGACTTCAAAGCCAAGGAATGATTAGGGAAAGCCAGAGGCAACTGTAGGAAGTTAGGGAAGTGCCCAACTGCCCTTTGTCATTTCCACTGCAGGTAGGATTGGCTTTTTGGTTTTTTTTTCCTTTTTAAAAAAAAAAGTTTATTTATTTACTTTTAATTTACAACATTCAGTTCCACAATCCTTTGAGTTCCAAATTTTCTCCTCCTCTCTTCCCCATGCAATCCAATATAAGTTCTACGAATACCTTCTCATTAAACTTAAGTTGTAAAGGAGAATTATAACCAATGGAATGAACAGCAAGAAAGAAGGAATGAAACAAAACAAAGCACAAGAGAGAGCAAGTAGTTTGCTTCAATCTGCATTCAGAATCTGTAGTTCTTTTCATTGGATGTGGATATCCTTTTCCATCATGAGTCTTGAAGTTATCTTATAACCTTGCATTGCTGAGAGGAGACCACTCTATCAAAGTTAGTCATCACAGATAAAATGTGTCTGTAATTATGTACAAAGTTCTCCTGGTTCTGCTCTCCTCACTCATCAATTTATATGAGTTTCTTCAGGTTATTATGAAGTCTGTCTGCTCCTCATTTATTATAGCACAATAGTATTCCATTACATTCATATACCACAACTTGTTTAGTCATTCCCCAGTTGATGGCCATCCCCTTGATTTCTAATTCTTTGCCACCACAAAAAGAGGTGCTGTAAATATTTTTGTACATACAGGTTCTCTTTCCACTTGTATGATCTCTTTGGGATACAGCCCTAGAAGTGGTATTGCTGGGTCAAAAGGTATGCACTCTTTTAATAGCCCTTTGGGCATAGTTCCAAATTGCTCTCCAGAATGGTTGGATCAGTTCACAACTCCACCAACAGTGCATTAATGTTCCAATTTTTCCACATTCTCTCCAGCATTTATCATTTTCCTGTTTTGTCATGTTAGCTAATCTGACAGGTGAGAAGTGGTTTTGATTTTCATTTCTCTAATCAAAAGTGATTTAGAAGATTTTTTTCATATGCTTATAAATACCTTTAATTTCTTCCTCTGAAAACTGCCTGTTCATATTCTTTGACTATTTGTCATTTGGGAAATGACTTGTATCCTTAAATATTTGAATCAGTTTCTGTATATTTTCGAAAACTGCTGGGAAAACTGAAAAATAGTATGGCAGAAATTGGGCATAGATCAATATCTTACACCTTATACCAAAATAAAGTCTAAGTGGGTGAACAATCTAGATATAAAGGCTGATACTGTAAGCAATCTGGGAGAGCAAAGAATAGTATCTATCTATCAGATTTATGGATTAGGGAAGAATTCATGTTCAGAAAAGAGATAGAAAGCATTACAAAATGCAAAATGGATGACTTTCATTACATTAAACTGAAAAGGTTTTGTACAAATAAAGCCAATGTAACCAAGATCAGGAGGGAAGTGGAAAATTGGGAAAGAATTTTTACAGCCAGTGTCTCTATTTTTCTCTTTTAATGGGGTAGAGGTAACCACTCTTTCACAGGTGGGTGGTGTCAGTGATTGTCTTTCTCTAAGTCTGAGCTCCATCTTAGGGCACAGGTGATGCTGGACGGGTAGCATCTGCTAGGTCTGTATTGTCAGTAAGCATAATTCTAAGATTACAAGACAAAAAAGCCCGATGTAATAAACAGAGAGCCAGCCTCAGATTTAGGACAACCTGGGTTCCAGTCCCTGTTTTGCCGTATACTAACTACGTGACTGGGCAAGTTGTTTAACTTCTTAGGTTTAACCTTAAGCAACTCTCAAAGAGTAAGCTGCTGATTGGTGGGGGTGGTTTAATCATTTCAGTTGTGTATGATTCTTCATGACCCCATTTGGGGTTTTCTTGGCAAAGATACTAGAGTGGTTTGCCATTTCCTTTTCCAGCTCATTTTCCAGATGAGTAAAGCGGGGTTAAAGCAAAGAGGGTTAAGTGACTTAACTAGGGTCACACAGCTAGTAAAGGTCTGAGGCTACATTTGAACTCAGGTTTTCCTGACTCCCAGCCATGTACTCCATCCACTGTACTACCTAGCTGCTGTACTGGTCAGCAAAGACTGAGGTTTATCATCAGAGTTCTCTGTATCAATGAAATCATAGATTCAAACAAAATATGATGTGCAAGGACACATGTACGCACATACAAATACAGACACACACCCATAGCTGGGATCCAGGAAATCAGTAGGCATCAGGCCAACTTGGATGCTGTAAATTACCAATTTGGACAGTTAGGATTTCTAAACTGGAGTTAGGATGCCATTGACAGCCAGTGTACCAGTGGGGAGAGAAACCTGTACTCTGTACCCAATTAGAAGCTGGACTTTGAACTTGGACAAAGAATGATGGTAGGAAGATTTTTCTTTTTTTCTTTTTTTTGGGGGGTGGGCGAGAGATATTTCTTATTTTACATTTCCCTCTAAAGAGAAATTTGAGATGAAGCACAAGAGAGGGATTACAAATGTTTAAGAGGCACAAAGGAAAAACCAAATTTAGAGCAGTAATGGGACTTCTATCAGCATCCAGCTTCAAGCAAGCTGCTAGGAAGTTGGATGCGGATTAGCCTAAAGAGGTAATTGCTGTCTGAAATGCTTTGGCTGAGGTTCAGGCAGCTGCTATAGAATGCACTAATCTCTACATGGCTTTCAAGAAGACAAGGAGCTCCTTTGATTCAAAGATAGGATCTTTTCTTCCTTTTGTGTTCTTCCTCTATAGTGCCTAGGACATAGTAGGTATGCAAAATATGCTTCTAAGTGAATGGATACAGTTGGTACTAATAGGTTAAAACTAAAAGGTTAAAACCTGCTAACTGTGTAAGGTAGAGGGGATTTCTGGGTTGATTATGAGATTGAGTCTTGTGCTGTCTTTCTTCTTCTATAAGGAGTCCTTGGTGGGAAGTGCAGACCTGTCAGAAAGTATACTTTTCCAGTTTTCCTTTCTGCTTTGTCCCAGGCTCAAAGGATCGTAGATCTAAGGCTGAAAGGACCTTAAAGATTGTCTGATCCAACTTCCACCTTTTATAAATTGGGAAACTGAGGCTTAGAAAGAGATTAAGTTGAATGATTGGTCTAAGATTATACAGGTAGTGAGCAGATTCAAGATTTGAACCCAGATCCTCAGACTCCAAATCCAGGCTCTTTCTACCATGTTATGCCATTTATATATGTTAAGCTTATATTTATGTAAATTTACTCTATGATTGTTTATTACTTCAGTATACAAAAAAAGCAAGAGACTTACGTGTATTACTTCTGCTTAGCAATAAGTAAGAAACTGTAGGTATCCCTTGTTTTTTAATGATCTAATTTTGAACTTTTGGAATGATAATATATGACAAATTTATTTTACAAGTTCTGGGACTTCATGCTTAGGAATGTTCAGGCTGGAGTATAGTATCCTAGAATCCCAGCATTTCAATAAATCGTAGGAGACTCTTAAAGCACTAGTGTAGAAATTCCTTCTGCAACATCCATGGCCATAGTCCTCTAGCCTTTGCTTAACCTTTACATTGACAAGGAGGTCACGCAGGTTACCTAGTCTGTTTTTGTATAGCTATAATTATTAGAAAGTTCTTCCTTTTATTGAGCTGAAATAGGAGTCTGGAGCTTCCATTTGTGCAGTTCTATCCCCTGGAGTTATAGAGGAAGGATCTCTTCCACATGACACTGCATAACAACCCTCAAATACTTGAAGGTGGCAACTGTATACCCCTCTCCCCCACACCAAACTTCTCCAAGCTAAACATTATGTATTATACAGTAGTGATATTGGGTCCTGTTGGTACATACTTCTGGATACCAGAATTTGTTTCCTATTCTTATGCAAACAGATTTGCCTCTCCATGCCCTTCATTCATATAGAAGTCTAATTTTCTTATCTATAAAATAGGTATATTAAATATACATATTTTTTCTATAAAAAGGAATTAACCTATAATTTTGATACTTGCTTCAAGGGTAGATGAAATTAGGCTGAGCATCAGATTTTGTCTGAGAGCCAGACTCAAACCATTGTTTGCCATCTGCTAAGCTATGTTTCATTGCTGCTCTGAATCCTGCAATATCATTTATTAACAAAAGCCCATATTTGTTAACCTCTGTACTCAAAAAATGAAACTTCTCTGGATCTCTCTTCCTCAACTCCTGAATTCCCTCTCACTGTGCTTCTGAGATTGAAAGCAAAGAGCAGCCCTCACTGAAGCACTGAGAGAGCTTGACTATAGTCAGGAAAACATGTGCTACCCAGAAGACCTATGTGCCATTTGTGGGAGGATGAAGGCAAGATTTGCATGAGATGACCAGGTGTAGGTGGGTCTGGATCTGCATCATTGAAAAGAATACACACATATCAGTGAGATTGAATATTGGAATAAGAATGCATGGTATGGCTTAGTTTGGAAAACACTGCTCTATATTGGTTCTTCTTCCACCATTAAATAAGAATACATGTAAATTATCATAGAGCAATGAGAACCTGGTCTCTTGTTTTTTAGTACAGCATAAGTCCTGAGCATTAAGCTTAACTCCTTTAGCTCAAAGCTATCCAGGAAACTGCATCAGGATGATTTTTTTTTCTTCCTCAGTATATTCTTGGGTGGCAAAAACAGTCAGGGAACTGAGAAGTTGGGTTTACCATGTGCCAGCTTCAGCTTTCACAAGCCATAGAAGTTGAAAACTGAAGTAAAGTAATCACAGATCTTACCAGCTGGCTGATAAAAGGTCGTCATGTGTGTGTGCATTTTTTTTTACTGAGAGCAAGGTGCTCTTGGAATGGGCAGCTAATATAGAAGAAGGAAGTGTCCTAAAATACAGATTTCAGTGCAAGCTCTGCCACTGGCTCCTAGGGTGACCTTCGATGACTGCTAAAGTGTGAGACTATGATTTTAAGTATTTTCAGATTGTCAACTCTAGAAGGGACCCCTGAGGCTCATCTAATCCTGCCAGTAGCAAGAATTATCTTTGTATGTGTGTATATACATATACTGAATCCCTATGAAGATTGACACTATTGACTGTCACACACACACACACACACACACACACACAAACACACATGGCACCTCTTTTATATGTCATGTGCCCTGGCCCAACTTTTCTCTATGACATATTGCCTCTGTGTGTGTATGTATTTATAGGGTTCTAATCTCAGGTTTTAGCCAATTAACTATATAATCTTGGGCAGAGTTCCTTCCCCTCAGTTTCCTCATCTGTCCTAAAATCTCCTAACTGAGTTCCTTCTACTTTCTCTCCTTTAATCCATCTATGTACTTTTGCCAGATTAACCTTTCTGAGACACTATTAAGGGCCTATAATGGCTCCTTTTTGCCCACAGCATCAAATCCTAACTTCTTTTTTTTAGATTGAGATATTTTAGAAGCACACAGGTAATAAGTGCCAGAATCATGATTTGAACCCAAATCCACTGACCCCAGATCTAGCATTCTTTCACCTAGTCTAGACTATTCCTATACAATAAAAGTTGTCAAATTTTTTTGGTCTCAGGACTACAATCTTAAAAATTATTGAGGATCCCAAAGAGCTTTTATTTATATGAGTTATGTATTAGTATTTACTGTTTAAAATTAAAACTGATAAAATTTTAAAATATTCATTTTTAAATTATAGTAAATTTATTATATATAACATAAATAATATTTATTAAAAATACCTATTTCCTAAAACAAAATTAATTTAGTGAGAAAAATAGCATTGCTTTACATATTTTTGCAAATGTTATTGTCAGACTTAATGGAAGGCAGCATTGTCATATCTGCTTTTGAATTCAATCTGTTGTGATGTGTTGTTTTAGTTTGAAATATATGAAGAAAATCCAGCTGCACACAGATATGTTGTTGGAAAAGGGATAGGTATGTGATCCATTCTGGGGCCTCACAGCTGCGTGCCAGACCTTTTATCCTTTCCTGATTGACCATCTCACTCTCCAGAGGACTTGTACCAAATGTTCTTTACTCTCTTCAAACCTTCTATACCAGCCCCTCCCTCTCCCTCTAGCAGAGGGTAAGATCATCCTTCTCCTGTATAGTTCCATACTTCAAATCTCATCATCTTTATCCCCTATGCTCTTCTCCTTTACTCTTATCTCAAAAGACAAGGTAACCCTTCTCCCTATCAATACCAGCTACTCTCCTTGTTTCCTTGATCCCATTCCTTTTAATATCCTCTATGAGTTTGCCCCTTCAATCATTCCATCTCTCTCCCTCATCTTTAACCTTTCCTTATCCACTGGTGCCTTCTCCACCACCTAGTAACACTTCTCTGTCTCCTCCATCGTTAAAATACATTCACTTGGGTCAAATGATCTGAACAAATAGTTCTCAAAAGAAAAATTGCAAACTGTTACAACCGTATGAGAGAATGTTCCAAATTTTAAAAAACCTGAGGTTCCATCTCATATCCACCAAACTGGCAACAGTGACAAAACAGGAGAGTATAAGAATAGTCAGTATTAAAGTGTTTCTGGGGAGATGGACATACTGATGCATAGAACTGTGGGCTGGTACAGCTGTTGTGGAAAGTAATTTGGAAATATGTAAATAAAATAGCTAAAATGTAGGTATCTTTTGACCCAGACATTCCACTGCTGGCCTATACCTCAAGGATGTCAGTGACAAAAAGAAAAGACTTTTTATACACCAAAATATTTATGTCAGTACTATAATAGTAAAGAACTGGAAACAAAATAGATGTCTACCAGTTGAGGAATGGCTAAACACAGTGTGGTATGTGAATATAATGCAATATTAATGTGCTATAAGAAATGAGAAACATGATAAATAAAGAGGAGCTTGGAAAAGCATACATGAACTAATGCCAAGTGAAGTAAGCCAAGACAGGAAAACAATGTACAAGATGACTGTGGCAGTCTAAATGAAAGAATAGCAGCCACAAAACAATCAAAAATGAGTGTTTGAATATTATAAAGCCAGGTCCCAGGGAAGAGATATGAGGAGATACCTCCCTCTACTCATTTGCAGAACATTGAATATACTCTCAGTTGTTTTCAATGTATTTTTGTTTTGTTGAATTTTTAAAAGTTATTTGTTATAAGAGATGCCTTTCTAGGAAGGAGAAGAGATGCAGCAGGAAATCTAGGTGATGTAAAGAAAAAAATATATCAATAGGGATTTATTATTTTTTTAATAATACATGCTCTTCACCCTACAAACCTCTCAAGCTGTTGTCCAGTCTCCATCTCTTTTGCAGCCAAATGTCTAGAAAAAGCTATCTCCCCTCATTGACTTTAGCTTGTCAATTTTTAGCCCTTTGCAATCAGATTTTTCACCATACTTCTCTAATGAAAATGTTCTCTTCACAAGCACCAGTGATCTCCTTACAGCTAAATCAAATAGCAGTTTCTCAGTCCTCATCCTTTTTTGTCTTGTTTGAAGCATTTAACACTATTGACATAACTCTCTGTTACGGTTCTCTTCCTGCCTATCTGAGACAGTGTGATTTGGTGGAAAGAACCTTGGCTTTGAAGTCAGAGACCTGGATTCAAATCTCAACTCTGATGCTTACATTGGGCAAGTTACTTAAATTCCCCTGTACTTCAGGGTCCCCTTCATTAGATTGAGGGGGCTCAATTAGATGGCTCTAAGGCCCTTCTCAGCTCTAAATCTGTGATCCTGTCTGATTCTGTGATTAGGAATCACACAGTTACAGAGCTAGAAGAGACATCCATAACCATCCAGTCTAGCTTATATCTGAAACAAACCCCATATCTGACCATACCCATGGAAGTGATCGTCTAGTTCATGTCACTTTTGGATAGGAAGCTTTTCCTGACACAGCTTAAATTTGCTTCTTTCCAACTTTCTCCCACTGTTACTGGTTCGGAATCAAGTGGAACAAATCTGTTGTCTTCCACGTTACAACCTTTCAGATATTTGAAGATATCAGCCCCCATACCCTGTTCCTTTGTTTTCTCCAGGCTAAACATCCCCAGTTCTTTCTACAGTGTTAATATGGCTTGGACCCAAGCTCTTTACCATCCTTATTATCCTCCTCTGGATTCTACCCAACTTACATCTTTCTTAAGTACTCCAGAAGTGTCTGACTAGGACAGAATATGGAGGGACTGTTATCTTCTTGTGCGTGAAAACTAGGCCTCTGTTATTGTAGTCTAAGACGGTATTCACTTTTTTCCCTACCACATCACATTACTGACTCTGTCTCTATATATGTATCCAGTCAAGTGCCAAATTTGTCATTTCTACCTCCAAAATATCTCTCGTGTCCCTTTCTCCCCCCTCTTATGCTTACTGCCCTTGTTCAAGCCTTCATCATTTCTTGTCCACTCAAATATAGTAGTCTCTTTATTATTCTCCTGGCTCAGGTCTCTCCCCTCTCCAATCTATCCTCTACACAACTGTGCAAATGATCTCTAAAGTTCAAGTCTGACTACATCTTGGTCTTGATTAATGTAAATATTGAATCCCATGTGAAGACTACTATGAAGTAGTCACGTTACTCAAATTTTTACTATTCAGAGTTATATTGATATGTAAAATATAGTAATTGGTTCTAGCCCAATGGAAATATGCAGTAAAATTTTTCAAGTAAGTTTTTTTGTTAACTAATAAAATAGCAAAGGGTAAGAAAAAATGTATTTCTGATTCAAGTGTATTACAAAATAATAGAACAGTTTAATAAAAAAATTGTAATTACTGAATATAGTATCTAAAAATAAGCCTATACTTATGATATATGAAAATGTGGTATTCTTTAAAATATTTAGGAGCATACACTGGACTCTCTTCCTTTTCTCTAAATCTTCATATATACACTACTGGTAGATGCAGAGAGCTTTATCCACATATCGGCACATGTGCACAGCTCTGTTCTCATACAATGAACCAAGTATAGTTGAATGACCTTGGGCATTCTCTAAAATTAGGAATACTTTAAATGCAGTATTGTTGTCCTTGCAATATTCTTCAGCAGCAGGGCTGAAAACCAGTCTTTTGGAAGCAGCTTTAGTCTTATTTGACCATCAAACAACTGGAAGTGATTGGTGGTTGTAAAGCCTTTCAGTGCAGATTTCAAGACTGATAAAAAAAAAAGTTTGGGTTTTCATTTAAAATCTCATCTGCAATAAAAGTGGTAGGCAATCCTTAGGTACTTTGAATTCAAGTTGATTTTTTTCTTTCTTAGAAATATAAGTTATGGAAGGTATCTTTTCCCAAAATAATTCTGTTTCATCCATATTAAAAAATTTGTTGATCAGTGTATCTACTTTCTTCTATTATTTTCTTCAAAACATCAAACTATCATGTCCTATCTGCACTGGATGCCTCTCTGGGAATTTTAAAATCATGCAGTTGAACTCAATTTTTACAGCATTGAAACTAACACTTGTGGTAGAAGTTTTCTTCATTGTCTGCTTCATTTGCATTTTCTTGCCCTGCCTTAAACGAACTTGAAGCTTTTCATCTGAATGGCTGCTCTGCTATTAGAAATGTGTTATTGTTTGCAATCTTTAGTCCATGCAGCTAATAGATGCTCATTTCTATCACTGTAAGATGTTTGTTCTTCAGACTTGTTCACAAATCACTGAAGCAACTTTGCCTTTTCTTTTATTTAACTTGTGTGTTTATAATTCTGTCATTTTGTTCTACTTAGTGTTACTGTGACCATGTACATGCCGTTGAGTCACAACAAAATTTTGTTCTAATGCAATCTCAAGCTTCTTTTTTGCACTGGAAGTGTTTCCATCTGATGTATTCTTCCTTTTGACTGTTTTGTTAAAGGATATTTTTTAAAAAAACTATAACACTGTGGCATCCAGTCCAACTTATATCTGAAAGAAATCCCATTATGACATACCTGTGGAAGTGATCATATATATTATGAGGCAGCCACTTGCCTCTGAGCACCCACCTGATAGGCAGTGGTTCTTCAAAGATTTTAGAATAGTTTGTGTTGTGTTAATTGTGGACACCACATTTTGAAGTGATGTTGGCAGACTGAAGCACTAAGAGAAGAGCAACCAGGGAGTCCTAGGGAAAAGAGACTACAATTTTTCTTTATTGCTGCATATTACTGCATAGCAGGTGCTTTGAAAGACTCAAGAACTCTGATCAACACAATAACCAACCAAAATTCCAAAGAATTAATAATGAAACATGCTGCCCATCTCCAGATAGAGAATCTGATGGACCCAGAGTACAGATCAAAGCACGTTGTTTTGCTTTTAAATATGGCTCATGCAGGCATTTGTTTTTCTTGACTATGTGTTTGTAACAGGCATTGTTTTTCTTTTTCAATGTAAGAGAGAGAGAAATAGGAAAGAGAGAAGTCAGAACTGAAAATAAAATAAAATTGAATTAAAAAAGAAACATAGATCATAGATTTAGAGCTAGAAAGTTATGTAGTTCAGCCCTCTTATTTTACAGATGAGGAAACTGAGGGAGGTAAAGTGATGTTCCCTAGGTCACAGAGTCATAAATGTCAGAGTTCAGTGTCAAACGCAGGGTCCCTGACCTCAAATCCAGCATTCTTAATCTTGTATTACACTGTGGAAAACTAGATATAAAACCAGATATGACTTGCCACTTAGGGAAGTTACCTATTATTATGACTATTCACATAGTAGATAAGAACTGGTTTTGGAACTGAAACGTGACTTGGGGCAGCTTAAGAATATTAGATTTTGTCTTAGGGGACCTAGGATCAAATCTTAGCTCTTTTATTCACTGACTATCCATGTAGCCTTGAACCAGTCACTTCTCTTTAGACCTCAGTTTCCTCATCTGTAAAAATTAGATGATTGAACTACAATATCACTAAGGTCTCTTCCAGCCCTAAGTCCTGTGATCTTCCTATGAACTGAATCAACCCCAATGTTAAAAATAAAAATTATTTGCATGCATATGGTATTTACATTTTTAAAGTAATTTCACATGACTTGATCATCCTCTGAGGCAGGTGGAGTAGAGATTATCCCCATTTTATAAATGACAAGACTGGCACCCACAGGTAAACTCCTTTGAGGTCACAGACCATACCTTACCTTTCTCTGAATCTGTCACAACACTTTATATGGTTTCTTGTGGGTAGCTGGTACCTAATCAATATTTGTTGAGTTATGAATATCAACAACATCAGTAACAATTATTATATAGAGAATCCATAAGGCCTATTGTGGAACAACAAGGATGGTATACTAAGTGGTTGAGGCTGAATATGATGACCCGCATAACCCAGCTGCTCTGAGCAATAGAGCAATTAGACTAGAATTCATTGGCTCAGATTCCCTATCTGACTTGTCCCTAACCTTTTGCCTTCTGTTAGACACCTACATCTCAGTTTCCCATTAAAACATTGTATATATATATATATAAAATCTCCCCCTACCTGTGTGACACTTTAGCCATCAGAATCCTGTGAGAACAATGAATGTGAAAATATTTTTGAAAGCACAAAGTATAATATGAATATAAGAGAATATTGTGAGATGTAAGAGATGAAGAAATTGAGGTTCAGTGCTGCTTGGTGGAAACTCCTCTTTTTCTCCCACCTTACACCAAAGTCCCAAGTTCAAGTGGTAACTATTATTCCTGGACTCACTTTCTGGCTTTGCAGCTCCTAGAGCCAAGACTCCAGCTATACTTTCATGGAGCATACAGAAGAGGAAGCCTAAACTGTACAAAGGAAAGCCAGTCTTGGGTGGTTTGGTGATGTGTAAGACCTCTAATCTCTACTATGATATTTATACAGTTTGAGCTCCTCATGGCCCCCTCCTACCAAAGAGAAATATTTCTTTTGCCCCAAAGACTCTCAAGGGGGCAACCTGTTGGTATGAGAATGTTCTGTGTTAGTCAGAACTATGGTTCCCAGTTTGATAGAGATGCCTCCTAGAATACAGGGTGGTTAAAACCACCAAACTAGTAAAAATTCTTACCCTCTAATTACTATCGAAAATCTCATGCTCATTATTAGGTCCTTGTCTGTCATTGGCAGCTCTAAAACATTTGTTCTCTAAACTCTAAAGCTTTGTGCTTGGGGCCTAGTAGTTTATTGGAAATGTTTCTGTTCAGCACTTCCTTTTCTCTCCATTAATTGGGGATGGGAAGTGAGAATGAAAACCTCTGAAATAATACTTGCCAACTTTCTGTTCTGAATTTCGAAGAGGTAGTGAAAGGAGTACTGGACTGGAAGTCAGGAGAACTGGATTTTAGTTCCTTCTCTGTAACTGACCAGCCCTATAACCTTGGTGGTCAAAAACCTCTCTAGGTTTCCTCAGCTTCAAAAGGAGAAGAGTTGAACTAGAGCATAGAATTGTAGAGTTAAAAGGGACTTAAGGGCTCATCCCAGTAAAACCTCTATTCAAAGCATTTGGATTTTATAACATCTTTGAAAGTGGGAAACTCATTAATCCTTGTGCAGCCAGTCCCTTCCATTTCTGGGTTAAAGATATTTTTTGTAGATTATAACATTCTAAGTTCCTTAAGCAGAATCTGTGCTTTATCCATCCTCATTTCTCTAGTATCTAGTACAGTGTCTTTCACACTGTAGATACTTATATGTTTCTTTGAAGTTTATCACAAGTAGAACTGAATTTCTATCCATTGCTTTTAGTTCTACCCTCTCATGATTTCTGTGGGCCTGTCTAACCCTATTCTATGATCCTTATTCAGTCAGTTATCAAGGATGTATTGAGCACGTTAATTACCAAGCACTGTGCTTGGCATACAGATAAAAATGTTAAATAGTTCTTGTTCTCAAGGAGCTTACGTTCTGTTGGAGAAATACAGTATATTCACAGATGAGTAAATATATAGTCAATCAACAAACATTCATTAAGCACCTACTGTGTGTCTGGCACTGTTATGGGCACTAGGGGTACAAAGAGAACATACTCAGCTGTCAGGAAGCTTACTTTCAGAGTGAGGGAGGAAGGGAGGAGTGGAAGGAAAGAAAGAAGGAAGGAAGGAAGGAAGGAGTACACACTTCCTGTGTGCCAGGCACTACACTAACTAAGCACTTTACAGATATCTCATTTGATCATCACAGCAGCTCTGAAAGATATTTGTTTTTATCATGTCATGTTATAGGTGAGGAAACTGAGGCAGACCAATTAAGCTAATTGTCTAGGGTCATATGGCTAGTACATATTTGAAGCCAGATTGGAATTCATATCTTCCTGACTTCAGACCAAGCACTATATCCAATAGGTCAGCTGTCTTTACCAGAGGAAACAGCATGTACATATATAATTTTATATTTATATATGTTATATATATAGACACACATATGTAGACACACATGTCTCTGTTTACATATATGTATAGTCTGTGTGTATTACATATAATTATATAAACATTATACACATAATTTATGTAACTATATACATATATAAATATATATTTTATATACTATATGCAGAATATATAGACAACAAAGACAAAACAGCTTTAGGATTGGGGATTCTAAGAGTTCGGTGTATAGATTTCTTGTGGTGCCTGAACTGATTTATGAAGGGAACGAGAGATTCTACATGGCAGATATAAAAAAGAAGAGTGTTCTAGACATGAAGGAAGACAAGTATAAAGGTCCAGAGATGGGTGATGCAATGCCATGTGTGAGGACAGCAAGAAAGTCAGTTTGACTGGACTGAAGAATGTGAGAAGAGCAAATGATGTATTAAAAGGCTACAAAGGGAGGTTGAGGACTCATTGTAAAGTGCATTAAGTACCAAAGAGGAATTCGTGTCATATCTTAAAGGCAGTAAAGGGCTCCTGGAGTTAATATTGAGTAGGGCAGTGATGTGGTCAGAACTGTTTTGTTTTTTTTTTTTGAAAATTGCTTTGGTAGCTATGTAGAGGATGGAGTCAAGAGAGGAAAGGCTTGAGGAGACCAGTTAGATGATTGCAGTAGTCCAAGTGAGAAGTGAGGACTGTGCAGGTAGAGATGAAGGTTTAGATGTTGAGAGGTAGAACACTGGCCTTCTCCCAAGTCAACATGGTTCAGGGGAGTGTCTCAACCAATGGCATTCTTCCAGTCAATGGGAAAATTCACACCTTTTCACCAGTGGACAGAGTTCTATACTTAACACTAGATTACTAGGATCTACTTAACATCTGATCAAACAAATTAATTACCATTACAACTGGCGGGACAGACCTGACCAGAGCAGACCTCAGGGGACTGAATTAGTAGCAATTGTGGCAGTTTCCAGACTTCTCAACCCACAGACACCAAAGACAAAGTAAAAGGTCAGTAGGGAAACTCTGTTGGACTCAGGTGAGAGAAGAGCAAAGTTCAACCCCTGCCACTGGGGTGGCAGAGGTGGCAACTCTGGTGGCAGCAACAGTAGTGGCTGCTTCTGGAGCTCCTGACCCACAGATAGTGGGGGGAATTAAGCAACTGATCAGAGGGCAATAGCAGGAATCTCTTTGCTGGCACTGAGGCAGGATTCTCTTGCTTTGCCCTGCTTGGATCTGGGTCTCAGTTTTGGGTGGCAGCCCTGGAGTCCTGACAGAGTTTGTGATGGCCATGGAGAGGAAGTCCTCCTCACAGTTCTGAGGCAAGTTCTTAGAGTAGCTCTGACATCAGCTGCACAAAACCCTAGAAATTTGGGTCACACCACTCCCACTCTGGAAGCAGAGTCCTATCTGGGTGAAGAGCTCAAAAGTAAATAATTGACTGGGAACATGAGCAAACAGAGGAAAAGAAGCCAGACTACATCATCTTTCTTTGGTGACAAAGAAGATCAAAACATAGAATCAGAAGAAGACAACAAAGTCAAAACTCCTACACCCAAAGCATCCAAGAAAAAATATGAATTGGTTGCAGACCATGGAGGAGCTCCAAAAGGTTTTGAAAATCAGGTAAGAGAAGTAGAAGAAAAATTGGGAAGAGAAATAAGAGTGATGCAACAAAATCGTGAAAAACAAGTCAACAGCTTACTAAAGGTGACCAAAAAATACCGAAGAAAATAACACCTTAAAAAATAGACTAACTCCAGTGGCAAAAGAGGTCCAAAAAGTCAGGTAGGAGAAAAATGCTTTAAAAAGCAGAATTGGTCAAATGGAAAAGGAAGTTCAAAAGTTCACTGAAGAAAATAATTCCTTCAAAATTAGAATGGAACAAATGGAAGCTAATGACTTTATGAGAAATCAAGATATTATAAAACAGATCCAAAAGAATAAAAAAATAGAAGACAATGTGAAATATTTTGTTAGAAAAACAACTGACTTGGAAAACAGATCCAGGAGAAATAACTTAAAAATTATTGGACTACCTGAATGCCATGATCAAAAAAAGAGCCTAGACATCATCATTCCAGAAATCATCAAGACAAACTGCCCTGATATTCTAGAACCAGAGGTTAAAATAGAAATTGAAAGACTCCACCAAGCAGTTGCCTCTTGAAAAGATCCCCAAAAGAAAACTCCTAGGAATATTATTGGCAAATTCCAGAGTTCCCAGGTCAAGGAGGAAATATCACATCAAGCAGTTAGGAAGAAACAATTTGAGTATTGTGGAAACGCAATCAGAAAAACACAAGATCTAGCAGCTTCTACATTAAAGGATTGAAGGACTTGGAATATGATATTCAGGAGGTCAAAAGAGGTAGGATTAAAACCAAGAATCACTTACCCAGCAAAACTGAATATAATACTTCAGGAGAAAATATGGACATTCAATGAAATAGAGGACTTTCAAGCATTCTTGATGAAAAGTCCAGAGCTGAACAGAAAATTTTACTTTTAAATACAAGGAAGAGAAGCATGAAAAGGTAAACAGAGAAGAGAAATCATAAGCAACTCATTCAAGTTGAACTATTTACGTTGCTACATGGAAAGACAATATTTGTAACTCATGAGACTTTTCTCAGGATTAGGATAGTTGAAGGGAATATATGTATGTGTATGTGTATATATGTTTATGTACATATATAGGTATGTATGGGGTGTGTGTATATGTATACATAGAGGGCACAGGGTGAGTTGAATATGAAGGGATGATATCTAAAAAATAAAATTCAGAGGTGAGAGAAGAATATGTTTGGAGAAGGAGAAAGGGAGAGATAGATTAGGGTAAATTATCTCACCTAAAAGTGGCAAGAGAAAACTGTTACAATGGAGGGGAAGAATAAGGAAGTTAAAGGGAATGAATCAACCTTACTCTCATGGGACTTGGCTTAAGGAGGGAATAACATACACACTCAGTTGGGTATCTTATCCTACAGGAAAGAGGGGGTGAAGATAGAAAGGAGGGTAAATTGGGGAAGGAGTTGTTAGAAGCAAGCATTATTTGAAAAGGAATAGTGTCAAAGAAGAAAATAGAATAAATGGGGGATGGGATAGGATGGAGGGAAACACAATTAGTCTTTCACAATATGACTACTATGGAAATGTTTCACATAACTACACATATATAACCTATATTGAATTACTTGTCTTCTGAATGGGGGTAGGTGAGGGGGGAAGAAGGGAGACAATCTGGAACTCAAAGTGGTTTTTTTATGTTAAAAAATTGTTGTTATATGCAACTGGGAAATAAGATATACAGGCAGTGAGGTATAGAATTCCTTCTTGCCCTACAAGAAAGCAGGGGGAAGGAGAATATAAGAGGGATATAAGGGCAGACTGGGGGAAAAGTAATCAGTATGCTTGCCATCTTGGGGTGGGGAGTAGGGGAGAGATGGGGTGAAAATTTGGAACTCAAAATCTTGTGGAAATGAATGTTGAATACTAAAATCAATAAATTATAGAAACAAAAAAGAATACTTATTCCATAAATTAATTAATATATATTTCCATGACAATAAAAAAGAATAATTCTTATCATTAAAATAATTTGTGTTTATATCTGATTTCATAATAGCTAAACTATATAAAGCACTTTAAAGTTTGCAAGTGTCTTACATACATCATCTCACAATGCTTTTTAGATAGTAAGTGCTTAGCAAATGCCTTTTAATTCATTTGAGCCTTGGAACAAGAGCTGCATGAGGGATATACTATAGGTATTTATCATTCCTATTTTACAGATAAGAAAACTGAGGATAACAGGTTTTAAATGTCTTGCCTTTGATTATATGACTAGCTAATGTCAGAGGTGTGATTTTACCTTAGGTCTTTTTGGTTCTCAGTCCAGCTCTATCCATTATGCCATGTTGTGCCTGAATCTTCCTCTCTGTCAATTCTACCTAAATTCTGTCTCTTTTTCACTGAGAGCCTCTCATATTCTTTAAGACAGTCATCATACTTCCCCTCATCATTTCCTGCCTGGGTGCTCATCTGGATTTTATGACCATCTCCAAAAACTCCTCTTTGTGAAAGAGCCAAGCAATTCTGAAACTCATTCCTTCTCAGTTCTCCCTTTCCCATAGGATCCTCCCCTCACCCTTCCTTTGATTGGAGGGGGTTGAGGATGAACATTGGAGACCTCCTTCTAGATCCCCTCTTTGGAAGAGCCCTGGAGCAAATTACCCATAATTTCCCATATAT
This sequence comes from Pseudocheirus occidentalis, assembly GCA_028646575.1. Taxonomy (NCBI): domain Eukaryota; kingdom Metazoa; phylum Chordata; class Mammalia; order Diprotodontia; family Pseudocheiridae; genus Pseudocheirus; species Pseudocheirus occidentalis. The sequence goes on from CM053596.1 coordinate 55,966,728, forward strand.
CTGCAGAACTTCACCATGCCCCACTCAGGCACCTTCCTTCCTCTCCTTTCCCTCTCTCTTCTCTCCCAACCAATGTGTCTTTTCAGCACCTTTTTATTTGTTGTCTTCTCCCATTAAATTATTAGCTTCTTGAGGAGAGGGTTTTCTTTTGACTTTTTTTGTATCTTTAGTACTTAGCATGACTATATGCTCACATTAGGCACATAGTCAATGTATATTGACCGACTGACCCTGCTTTTTCTTCTCCAGCCTAAACATCTCCAGTTCCTTCAACCATTCCTCATGTGACATGACCTCAAGGCCTTTTGCCATCCTAGTCATTCTTCTCAAGATGTTCTACAATTTATTACTGTCCTTCTAAAAATGTGGTGCTCAGAAGTGAGCACAATATTCTAGAAGCCACAAGATTCCAGATCTTGAGAAATACAATCTAGTTCTGAACAGTACCATATCACTATCAATAAAACCCTAGTCCTGGATATCAGACCTCCCCTAATGCAGCTACCTTGGACAAATTCTCCTTTTCAGTCCTCAGTTTCCTTATTTGTAAAAGAGGGGGTCCAATGAGATGATTTCTAAAGTCCCTTCAAGCTCCAAATCCTAGGATCTTACTAGGCCAGGAAAGAGAAAGTGACTTGTTCAACAAGTGTTTGTTTAATATATGTATATGACATTTAACTATACATATATACTATATACATTTAACTATATGACAGGTCCCAGCAGTTTGAAAACTTACAGTCTAGTTGGGGAAATAAGACTTATATATAGACAACTGAGGCTATAATGTACCTACATGATTGGAACCATAAGATTCCTGATCTAAGTGTTATGCATATTGTGCTCCTTCCCCACCTGACCCCAGGTATGTTGTGAATGTACTCTTTTGAGCAGTGTTTTTGGTCTGTGGAACTCAGTATCTTCCAAGTAAAGGAAATATGAAGGAAATATTTGAGCAAAGAACTAAAGGATGTATGGGGGAAGAGGAAGAGGGAAGAAAGAAAGACACAATATTTTGAATCAATTGAAAGCAGGAACTATGGAATTTGACCAGGGGAATACAAATTGAGAAAGAGTACTAGTTCCATAGGTTTGCAGTGTGGGAACTAGAGAAGATAGAATAAATCAAGTAACCTCAACCTGACCGAGATGTTAATGCCTGGTATCTTCTGTCATTCAGTCACATCCAACTCTTTGTGACCCCATGGACTATACTGTGCATGAGATTTTCTTAGCAAAGATAATGGAGTGGTTTGCCATTTCCTTCTCCAGTGGATTAAGGCAAACAGGTAAAGTGACTGAGTGCCCAGGGTCACACAGCTGGTGGATGCCTGAGGCCAGATTTGAACAGGGGTCTTCCTGACTCCAAGCCCCACATCCACTGAGCCATCTGCTTGCATATTAATGCCTAGTACCACCTTTAAAGGACTTTATCCAGTGCAACAAACCTTGCTAGACTCTTGACTCCTATGTACTTGCTATGTGCCAAACTCTATAGACCTGGCAGCCTTAGAATTAAGGTATTTTAAAATTCACTCTGGAGAGAAGGATAGTTAATAGGAGCCATAGGTTAAACTTGTGATTTTAAGAGGAGAAAACTTTGGATCATGGGGCTTAAAGCTTGTAGATCATTTGGTCCAACTGCATTCAGTGTAAGGAAATTGAGGCCCAAAGGGGTGAACTGCCTTGTCCAAGATGACTCAGGCATTAAGTAGCCAAACCCAAGATTCACACTTAGATTTTCTGACTCCAACCCTTCAGTCTGTGGGTGGTGGCAACAAAAACAAGCAATGGTAAATATGAGAAGCCTTCTGTATAAAGGTGTCCTTAGAAGTTTGATCAGTTACAAGGAAGTATGTAGCTGTTCTAACTTTTCTAGTATAGTTTGCAGTATCCTGTAGTCACAGAACTAGAAGGTAAGTACCCTTAGAGATCATCTGTTGCAGCCTCCTTATTTTATAGATAAGAAAACTGAGGTCTGGGATGGCTAGGTGGCACAGTCAATAGAGCACTGGCCTTGGAGTCAGAAGGACCTGAGTTCAAATGTGGCCTCAGACACTTAACCCAAAAAAAACAAGTCACTTAACCCCAGCTGCCCTCCAAAGAAAAAAAAGAAAAAAAACTGAGGTCTGAAGAGGATAAATTGCCTAAAGTTCCATAGGTGGTAATTGTCAGGGCTGGGATTTTTATCCAGGGCCTGTGACTAAATCCAAATCTCTTTTTATTATACTACATTGCCCTTTTGCTAAAGGAATTAAGAGCAAAGTGAAATCATCATGAGCTAAAGAAAATGACTTAAGATTTGAGGATTTACCAATCGAAATGGTGGTATCTTTGAGAAAAATAGGAAAAACAGGAGAAACTTTTTTTTTCTGGGGGAGGGAGGTGATGTTTGGGTTTTTTACTTATTGAATTTGATATGCCTACTTGACAACATCCCAGTGGAGATATTCTTGGTAGTTTGCAATGAAGATTGAATTCTGGAAATCAGGAAGAAAATTGAAAAATAAGCAGCAACTTGGATTTGGGTATGTTGAGAACATATATACTTCTTCAGAGGATTCTTTATTTAAGTCATCAGTGATTCTGCAAAGCCAGGGTTGTACTAGTATAGCCTAGTCAAGTCCTGACCTATACTGTAGCTAATGGAGGCCACAGCATCATTCCCAGGGTATGATGTGTAAAAACATGTATCAGGGCTCCCAACAAGCTGAAGAGCATTTATGGTGTCAGGTTTCCATGCCCAGGTGAGAGACATTCCCAGGTCTTGATCAATGTATCACTATTAGTGGTGGATTCTATCAACATCATAATCAGTTTTCATTCAGTACCATCTAAGGACTTCAGTTCCTGATGAAGTTATAAAATATATTAAAGAGATCGTTAATAAACATAATAGAAAAAAAAAGCCAGCATGGTTTCATCAAGAATAGGCCATTGTTTAAGACCCAGAGAAGAAAACAGAAGGAAGACCAGAAATAAGCATAGATAAGTAGCAGGATAGTTTTTAAAGCTACATGTTGAACTTATATACTTAAAAAGCAAGCCATCCACAATAGATATCCATCCATAAATTGATGTATAATAGTTTTTTTATGTTATCTGAATAAAGATATGTCCATTTTATTTGGTTTTTATTAAATTTGGAATAAGAAGTTTTTTAAAAACAGGTCATGCCAATCTAACTTTAAGTTTTTTTGACAGGATAATTAGACTGCTAGATCAGAGGAATGCACAGATGTAATTTACCTAGAATTGAATAAAGCATTTGACAGAGTCTCTCGTGCTATTCTTGTGGAAAAGGTAAAGAGATGTGGGCTATCATTATTCAAATATGTAGAGAACTGAGTTAAATTTCTAAGAATACAAGTTATTCACCAATTGATAAATGATCAAAGGATGTGAACAAGCAGTTTTCAGATGAAGAAATTAAAGCTATAGTCATTTGAAAATATGCTCTAAATCATTATTGATTGGAGAAATGCAAATAAAAACAACTCTGAGGTGCCACCTCAAACCTATCAGATTGGTTTATATGTCAGAAGAGAAAAATGATAAATGTTGTAGAAGATGTGGGGAAATTAGAACACTAATATATTGTTGGTAAAGTTGGGAACTGCTTCAACCATTCTGGAGAGGAATTTGAAACTGTCCAAAGGGCTATAAAACTGTGCATACCTTTTGATCCAGCAATACCACTACTAGGTTTATATCCCATAGATCATAAGAAAGGGAAAAAGACCCACCTAATACAAAAATATTTATAGCAACTCTTTTTCTGGTGGCAAAGAATTGGAAATTATGGGGATGCCCATGAATTGAAGAATGACTGAACAAGTATAGCATATTGATGTAATGGAATACTATTGTGCTATAAGAAATAATGAGCAGGCAGATTTCAGAAAAACCTGGAAAACTTACATGAACTGATTCTGAGTGAAGTGAGCAGAACCACAACAGTGTGCCTAGTAACAGCAACGTTCTGTGATGATCAGCTGTGACAGACTTAGCTCTTCTCAGCAGTACATTGATCAAAAACAACTCCAAAAGACTCATAACAGAAAATGCTATCCACATCCAGAGAAAGAACTGTGGAGTCCAAATGCAGATCAAAGCAGACTATTTTCACTTTTTTTTGTCTTTTTCCTTCTCATGGTTTTTCCCATTTGTTCTGATTCTTCTTTCACAACTTGATTAATGTGGACATGTGTTTAGCATGATTATACATGTATAACCTATATCAGATTGCTTCATGTCTTAGGGATGGAGAAGGAGTGGAAGAGAGGGGGAAAAATTTAGACCTCGAAATCTTATAAAAAATGAAGGTTGAAAACTATCTTTACATATAATTGGAAAAAATAAAATACTATTAAGGTGGGGGGGGAACACTATTACAATAAAAATAAAATAAAGAGATTTGGGCCAGACAAGTCCGGTTAGTTGGGTTTGAATTTGTTTGAATTGGGACGGCTAGGTAGTGCAGTGAATAGAGCACTGGCCCTGGAGTCAGGAGGACCTGAGTTCAAATGTGGCATCAGAGACTTGACACATTAGCCTTGTGACTTTGGGCAAGTCACTTCACCCCAATTGCCCTCCAAAAAAAAAAAGAAGCAAAAAAAAAAAAAAGAATTTGATTGGGTCTAAAAAGTAGTCATTATTGGTTTGATATCATCTTAGAAAGAAGTCTCCAATATGGTACCCCAGCGATCTGTGCTTAACCCTCTGGTGTTCAACATTTTTACAAGTGACTGGATGAAGGGACAAATGGTTTTTGTCATATTTGTAGGCCACAGATTTTAGGGGGAGTACTTAATACATTAGATGATAGGATTCCAAGCTAAAAAGGCTGAAACACTCAACTGAATTGAATAAGATGTGATAGGGATAAATTAACATTTTACACTTGGGTTAAAAAAAATCCACTTCCCAAGAACGAGGCTTGACTAGACAGAGGTTTGTCTGAAAAAGATTGGGACTTTTAGTAGACTACATGTTACTAATGTGACCCAGTAGTGTGATCTGGTAGTTAGGAGAGCTAAAGTGACTTCAGGCAGCATTAAGACAGGCAGAGCATCCAGGTCTGTGGTCTGCTACTCTCTAGAATGTATGTTCAGATCTCAGTGACACATTTCAGGAAGGATGTGTAATAAGACGGAGATAGTCCAGAGAAACAGTTGGTAAAAGGCCTAGAAGTCATGCTGTGTGAGGATCAACTGAAGGAACTACAGATGTTTAGTCTTAAGAGATGATTAGGGAGCACATAGCAGTCTCTAAGTATTTGGAGGGTTGTTGTGTGAAAAAGGGAGTAGAGCTGTTGGGTTGGGCTTCACAAGGCAGAACTGGGATCATTAGTTAGAAATTGCAAAGAGGCAGATTTAGCCTAACAAGAAGTGCTGCCCCGTGTGAAATAGGCAGCTTCAGAAAAGAGCAGGCTCCTCCCTGAAAGGAAGTCTTTAAACAATGACCAGATGGGGACTTGGCCAGTATGTGTAGCAGGGATCCATTTTCAGGGCAGATTTGCATTACAGAGTCATTGTGGCCACCTAACTGCCCTTCTGATGTTGCTTATGTGATTCTGTTAACGTCCATGTTCTTCACATGTATTTTTTTCTAGAATGCTAGTCTTTTGGGGCAGCTAGGTGGTGCAGTGAATAGAGCACCAGCCCTGGAGTCAGGAGTACCTGAGTTCAAATCCGGCCTCAGACACTTAACACAAAAACTAGCCATGTGACCTTGGGCAAGTCACTTAACCCCAACTGCCCTCTAAAAAGCAAAAAAAAAAAAAAAATAGAATGCTAGTCTTTTGTACCATTTGAGATACGTTTTGACATGTACTAAAGGAGGGCCAAGACCACAGCTTTTAAAAATTTTACCCCAGCTACCAGATTTCAGTCTTAGAACTCATGAGATTTCAGTACTTCAGGGAAGAAAAAAAGATTTTGAGACTGTAACTATTACAGCAAACACACGTGTATTATTAGAAATATATAACTGTAGCTCTAGAGCCCCTGAAATAGGTCTGCTTCTCCCTCCCCCAGTGCTATAGTTGCGGGAGAATGGTTCCCATCCCTAGCAGTCTTAAACCATGTTGCCATCCCACTGATACCTTTCTCCATGGTCTCTTGTTTAAGAAATCTAAAAGCAATAGCCTCTTATTGTGAGTGTGGATTCCTCAAGGGCTGGCTTTATATTAATGAAGTATATTTAGATTCTTATTTGCAAGACCTTCACTTCATCCCACTTTCAAACGTTCCTGTGTAATATGAAAGTTTAACTGAAACATAAGACACAGGAATTTCCAGGAATAAGATCGGAAGTTTGACTAAGAAGTTGTAGAACTGAACATATGTGGATACCACCTCTCAGCCAAATCTTCCAGAGCCCACACTAGGGTGGGTTGGTACAGTTTAACAGTTAAAGTATTGAACCAAAAGCTTTCTCAGTATTTGCAATTTTTTTTCCTTTTTTGCGGAGGGGCAAGGGGTGGTAGGGGGGAAGGTTCGTTGTTATTTTTTTTCCAAATTGCTCCATTTAAAAATGCCTTGGAAAGAGGGTGTTCCCTACCAGCAGTGGTGGAGGAATATTGCTCTGGAATTTGTAGGTTTACAACATAGCGTGAGAAAAAGGAGACAAAAGTACTGGGCCTGGCTCTCTCATGGGTGAATCTCTCACCTCACATCTCTGAATCTCACCTTCATCACCTGGACGTATTGGGAGGAAAACCACCTTCTGTCAACTTTAAAGCAATGCAGAAATGTGACTTAGAGGTAATGGTAGCAGTAGTAGTGCTGGAAAATCAATATTAGGTTTAATCCACAAACTACTTCTGGCATTCTGTTAGGCCCTTCACATACTTGGTTTTTCTGTCTGTACTCTTTTCTGTCTCCTCTTCTGAGACAGCGTGAATTACCCACACCCATTTCATTTGAGCATATTCTGATAAAGACAGTCCTTATCTTCAGACCTTTTCCTTCCCTTCCCAGATCTGGAAAAGCATCCTTATATTGAATTCCTATAACCATCTCGGTCATACCAGTTATGCTTAGCTGCCAAGAGTAGGTTTGAGCCTCAAGACAGGTCCAGAGTTCTGCTGGTACAAAGTTGGATCTGGAAATTCTAATGGATTTAATTGCTTTATCTCTCTTGATTTCTGCTGCACTCCTGCTCCTTTGTCCTCTTCTAAATTCCTAGCTGTCTTCCCATGAGTCCCTTGTCCTTCTCTGTCCTATTCCTAGGATTGGGCTATAGCTGACCAAAATTTATGAACAAGCTCAGATTGCAAAGAACAAAGAGCTAGCTTACCTAGAGCTGGATGTTAGCCTAAATGAAGACCCAGACAAGACATAGCTGCTCAAAGGCAAGCACTGTCACTGCCTTTTTTGTACCTAGCCCAGCCTCATCAGCAGACACAATGATTGTCAGTGAAGCAAGTGGTACTTACTGACCAACCATCATCAAAATGGACTGAGGGAGTTGTCTCATCTGAGAAAAGAGGGTGAGAAGAGGAAGAAGGAGAGGATGAGGAGCAAGAAACATTTACATCATGCTTCATAGTTTAGGATGCGTTTTACCTAGATCCTTTGATCCTCATGAGAAAGAATGCTGTATTATTATTATTATTGCCATGCTTATTGATGACCTCATTTTTCAGATTAGAAAATAGATTGGATAACGTGAAGGGATTTACCCAAGGTCACTTATAAGTACCAGGTAGAGTCAAGATTCAAGCCAAGGGTTTTCACCTGTAAACCTATTGTTCTCTTCCCAAGATCACATCCATCTAGATTTCCTTAACAACCTACCCAGAACTCTTGCTATACACTAATAATTTAAAGAGAATGTCAGATAAGGCTTCCAGATGGGAAGAACAACAAAATTCTTGAAGCCTCCCAGTTGGGTATATGGAAAATCCATTTATTAAAGTTTTAATTAGCATTAAAGATTATTCTCTGTTGGTTTGAGGTATTTTTTATACTAATAGCTGGCATATGAGCCATTCATGAGCTGATTTGGGGGAAAAATTAGGGTTGCCTGGTTTGTTGCTCCATCATAGTCTACTCAGGCCAAATAGTGCAACCTTGTACTAATGACAATATTTCATTATTGGTCAAAGGTTCCTAGCTGTTCTAGTATTTGTTCTGGGGCTCTATCTTATGGTTGTTTAGAGGTGATTATGGGAGGGCTACAGTAATTTACTGTTTATTCTGTCATCTTGGCTCCTGATTAGCTTTTACCAATTAGCTTTTACAAAGGGACATTCCCAGAAGAGAAAAGCAAAAAGTAGAAAGTGTTTTGAAGTACAAATCCTCCAAAACTGGAAAGGCATTCTCTTCTACTACGTGAGGGGAATGACTATCAACATTCCTCTACCAAGTTCTGTTGCTGAGACATAGCTGACGAATAAGTCACTCCCTTATCTGATTTAGTAGATTAAGAGATGCAAGAAGAAGAGAAAGTTTTGGGTTTTGAGAACCCTTGTAAAGCCCTAGCCAGCTTCCCAGAAGAATGTAGACACTTTACTTGAGAACCTGACCAAAAGGTATCAGCAAAACATACTTTCTTATAGTTTGAAATGAGGCTGTCAAGGTTACTCCCATGTAAAGACCAAATACGGTTTTTTCCCTTATATATAGACTTAAATGTCCATCATAGTCCTTATCCAGTATCTCATCATATTATGGAAGTGACCAGGTTTTTAAAGGCAAAAGCAGCAAAGCACAAACTCTGCTGCCATTGTCAAGTTCTACTAAGCTGGAAAGTCTTGACTTGGTTTGGCTTCTATTAAGCTGGAAAGTACTGGCTGTCAGTGGTCTGACTGTGTGTGGATCAGAGTCAAGTTCAGAGAGGTTCGTCACCAGAAGACTTTTGGCAACAGTATCTAATGAAAACATCTACTAGGGCACTGAAAGGATGTATGGTGATCTGTAGCAGTGGAGGAATTACCAACAGGGATGAAATTGTGAGTTTATTCAGTATTTTAATGTGAATTCATAGACTATAAGGTCTGGAAGGGGCCTTAGAGTTGATCTATTCCACTTCCTCATTTTGTAGATGAGAAAATCTAGGGGCAATTTTTGCTTCATCTTTGAGATGAAGGCAAAGGGCATGTCTGAAATGCCCCAGTCAAAAAGTACCAGGCACCTTGGAAGGCAGGAATGGGGGAGAACAAGAACAATATTCCAGAACTATCTGAGAATTGTAAAAGGCTGAGTGGAACCTGCCCAGAGGGTTCAGTAAATCCTGATGGATTTGCTTTCCTGAGTTGAGAGCTTTTTGCAAGGGAGAAGTGTGAAGCTCTGTTCTGTTTGAATAGTGGTTCTTATTGTCATCTCTTACAGGAATGACATGGTCTTACTCCATTGGCAGGAATGGGAATTATAGCATTCAAAAAGAGGGAGTGACACAGTATTTTTCTTGCAGTTGTGATTCCAAAGAACCCTTTCCCCACCTCTGATGCGAGTGCTGAAAAACCCAGCATGCACAGTGGCACCAAAGCTGTCTTGGGGCATCAGCCAGGGCAAAGGGGCCGCAAACCAGGCAAGAAGCGAGGCCGAACACCTAAGACTCTGATTCACCACCCCATCTCCACCCCATCCAAGTCAGTGGAACCTTTGAAATTCCCAAAGAAGAGGGGACCTAAGCCCGGCAGTAAGGTAGGCAAGCAAAATGGGTTATGCTATCACAAACCCTGGCAAGTTTGTAGAGTGGGGTGGAGGGTAGAAGCACAGGGGGAGAGGGAGGGGACATTCTCACGTGACTGTGTTGGGAAAGGAGAAATTCGTTCAGTCCATCTGTTTTTTAAAAGAACTGCCTTATGCTTCTCACAGGGTCTTGTACACAGAAGATGTTTAATAGATGCTTGTTGAATTTAATTAACATGGTTGATATTGTTTTTTATAGTGCCACCTTGATCTACTATTGGAGATCAGCTGGTAGGGAAAGATAATTTTCTAGGTTTTGACTCATAACGCCCTCTCTAAGTTCAATGAATTTTGAGTAGAATTCATCCTTCCTAAGAAGATAGCAGTAGCTTTTTGTCAGCGCATGGAGAGAGGTCTATAGGCATGAGCAGGAGGTAGGAAGGTGGCATATATCTGTCCTTCCTGCTGCATGTTCCCTCTTACAAATCTCCTGAGATGGACTGCTCTCCTGACTAGCAAGCAAAGACTGCTGAGCCTCTCCCTCTTCCTGGGATGACTCCAGACCAGGCCACCTATTAAAAACAACGACTGTCTTTATCTTCCTTCCTTTTCCTCATCTAAAGGCACTTATTCACATTGGTTGAAGATGAAGTGGCATTATCAGATTTTGAAGGCCCTTTCACTACTTACATGCTACTAACCACTAGGGCTCCCAGGGCTTTCTCCTTGTTTTTTCTTCTGTGCCTCCAGACTCTGAGCAAGTTTATCTATTTCATAGACCCTGGGACCACCTATGTAGGCCTGATAGTCAGTTTCCATTGCCACACTCTATATACTTTCCTTTAGTTCATTCCCTCTTAGCACTTAACTAGATATAGAATTTATTCACTAACTCTGAATTATATGCTAAAAATAAAGCTATTAGAAAGCCTTCTGTTGTGCCTTTCTTTCCTGCTACTGAATTTCTTATTTAATTTACTTAAAGATGGAACCTATATCTGATAGAACATTTTTGTACCTCAGTGCACTAGATATAGAGTTTTACAGATAAGAGGCTCTCAGCAAACTAATTGTATGTATATTATGTTGTATGGTGTTTCACTTTCACCCATCTCTCAAGCAAGAAACTTTGTTGTTAACTCTACATTTTTCATATACAGTCTTACTAAAGTCTATTATGTTTTCCTATGTTATTCATACATTGAGTCATTCATTCAACAAATATCCACTTGGAGATAAGAAAACTCAGAAAACATCCTCCTCCTATGCTTCTTCTTCTCTATTCCTAATTGATGTTTGGATTATTCCTGTTGCAGTTACTACAGCTGTCTTTTCACTAGTTTGCCTGCTTACTTCTCTGCCCCCAATCTATAATCGTGAATACCCTGAACAGTCATTTTCTGCCTGGTTTATCAACAATTCAACAACACTTTCTCTTTTTTTTCTTTTTTCCCCCATTCAATAGTATTTTTTTCCAATTACATGTAGAGATAGTTTTTAACATTCATTTTTGTAAAATTTTGAGTTCCAAATTTTTCTCACTTCTCCTCAAGAAAGCAAGCAATCTGGTACAGGTTATATAATGTACAGCCGTGATAAACATATTTCCACATTAGTCATGTTGTAAAAGAAGAATCAGAACAAGAGACAAAAGATGAGAGAAAAAAGTAAGAAACATTAAAAAGTGAAAATAATATGTTTCCATCTGCATTCAGATTCTGTAGTTCTTTCTCTAGATGTGGTTAACATTTTTCATCACAAGTCTTTTGGAATTGGATGACACATTCTCAGTCTTACAGCCCCTCCCCAGGACTTGGGATGTCCTGACCTCTTTTTTACCCTTGCCCTGATAGAGTTCTCCTTATCCATTGATCCTAGCTACTTTTTCCTCCTCTTCCTACATACCATGTACACTTCCTAACTTGTGCAGCCTCCTTCTCTCATCCAGGAATTTCTAGAAACCCCACTTCCTCCCAAGGCCTTCTTAGCTCATGGGAGGAATTGTTTATTCCCTCTGTCTTTTCTCCTACCCACCACTTATTCTGACGTTCAGAGGCAATGTGATTATATTGAGAAATGGGAGGCACATGGGAACCTGAGTTCAGAAGACCTGATTCCAAACCCAAGCTGTGAATACTCATTGTCTCTGTGACCCTGACCAAGTGATTTAACATCCCTGAGCCTTTGTTGTCTTCTCTGCTCAGCAGGAATACCTGCCTCATAAAGATATTATGAAAATCAGATAGGATCATGTTAATAAGAGGGTCTGTGTATAAATAGGAATTGTTTTCACTTGTACCTATACCATATAATGCACACTATGTTCTACATGCTACATTGTCCTGCATGACTAACTGTGTAAAGAATCCACCAGTGCCTGTGTATAGTGTGTACTCGATGCCATTGCATGCTTGTTTGCGTGCCTGTTGGCCTTTTTTTGAGTTCCCCCCTTATTTCATAAATGGTAAACTCCTCACAAGGTAGAGGGCCTGTCAGTCACTTTGCGTGCTACTCACAGAATATGTCTGGGCCATTTGGGAGTGGTGTTCTTTGAGAGTGATTATCTTTCTCTTAACATTCAGGGAAGCTTTTGGAAAAGAGTTTCAGAACAGAAACTTGTAGTTTTTCAGATTTCCCCTACTCCAAACAGCCTTCCTATACCAGTATGACTTCATATAGTATTGGATTGAAATCCATGCTCCTTGGTTTATTGTTTTGGATTTCATTTCCTCCATGCCTGACGTGTCTATCTCCAGGATGTATCAAGCAGTCAACATGCATTTATTAAACACTTAACTGAGTGCCAGGGTACTGTGCTAGAGGCCGGGGTACAAAGACAATGAATGAAACAGTTTTTGCCCACAAGGAGGTTACATTCCAGTAGGGAAAAAGATAATTCATAGATGAATATATACAGAAAAAATTCAGTGCAATGTAAGGTACTTTGAGAAGAAGAGCACTAGGACCTGGGGAGATCAGGAGAGGCATCATGTAAAAGGTGGTCTCTGAGCTGCATCTGAAAGATAGGGATTCTGGGAGACAGAGGTAATAAAGGAATACATTCTAGGCACAGGAGACTGAAAATGAAATTTTGTTTTTTGTGTTTGAGGAACGGAGAAAGCTGGTTTGTCTGGACCAGACAGTACTTGGTGGGAAGTAATATACAATAAGCCTGGAAAGATAGGTTGGAACCAATTCATAAAGGGCTTTAAAGGCTAAATAGAGGAGTTTATATTCTGTTCTAGAGGCACTAGTAAGCCACTAAAATTGCTAGAGTAAGGTAGTGTCATGGTCACATATGTGATTAAGGAAAATAAGAGTAAGGAGAGATTTAAGTCAAGGAGACTTATTAGGAGACTTGGAAAAATTCAGGTGAGGGGTAATAAGGGCCCCAAACTAAGATGGTCACTCTGTGACTAGACATAAGGGGTTGAATGTGGGAGACACTGTAGAATTATAAACAGCAATATTTGGCAGTTGATTGTATATGTTGAGGTGAGAGAGAAGCCAAAGATAATAACAAGGTTATGAACCTAAGAGACTAGAAAAATGTTCTGCCTTCAACAGAAATGGTTAAGTTTGAAAGAGGGAGTGGTAAAAGGCACCATAGCTGTGTGACCCTGGACAAATCACTTAACTTCTCTGTGCATCAGTTTCCTCATCTGCAAGATGAGGGGTTTGGACTTGATAGCCTCCAAAGTTGTCACCAGCTCAAATTCTTTAATCCTATGATTACATATGCATGTGTCTAGGGAGATAGAGGGGGTGGATTTTCACCATTCGTTTCAAAACATTGTAACTAGGTTTTGGATACATGCAAAGATAAGATTTGATCTCTTCCCTCTTAAGTGTTTACAATCTAAGATAATACTTGACATGTGCTTTAGAGAAGTATGAAACAAAGTGATAATGTGATATTTGAAGGGAAAAGTCAAATTAATGGGGGATTAGGAAAAGATTCTTGGAAGAACTAGAATTTAGGTTGAACTTTAAGAAACAAAGAAAGAGAATGGGAGGGACATTGTGGGCACCATAAACATTGAAATAGTGGCAGTAGATTGGAAGCTACATTCATTTTAATTGGAGTATAACAGTTTTAGGATAATATTATGAGGTAAGGCTAGAAAGGCAAGGTAGCACCAAATTGTGGAGGGCTGGGCAGAGCCATGATTGCAGAGTAAAAGCAAATTGTGGAGGGCTTTGAATGCCAGGCACAACATTTGAACATTAAACAGCAACCACTGGGAGCTACTGAAAATTTTTGAACAGAGGAGTAATGTGAACAGATTAATCTGACGTTTTGTGAAAGGTGAACTGGAAGGGAGAGAGCCCAGGGAGGAAGGAAGACCTGAAAGCAACAGGCTGTTGCTAGAGTCATAGTTTCATGGTCTAGGCAGATAGTGATGAGGACCTGTGCTTTACAGTATTGAAAAAAATATGTTCCAGGTTCAACTTCACTATGACAGTGTTGGGTTTTTTCTTTGTGATTAGCCAAACTCTAGCTTGGAGAAGATTCTAGTTCATTTGTTTGTTTATTCCTTCAACAAAGATTGATTGTATATCTACCATTTGTAAGGTTCTGTAGAGAATTCAAAAGTATAAAATATGATCTCCAGCCTCAAGGAGCTTATAGTCTGGCAGGAGAAAATAAATGCTTGGGATGAAGGGAGAAAGAGACACACTAATACATACAGTTGGCAAACTTTTCTCCATCTGTTTTGACAGCGAAAACCTCGGACTTTGTTAAACCCAGCACCCACCTCACCGACCACCAGTACCCCTGAACCAGACACCAGCACTGTGCCCCAGGACGCTGCTACTATCCCCAGCTCAGCAATGCAGGCCCCTACAGGTAAAAGACCTAATTAAAGACCAAATGTCCCAAGGTCAGTGCCTTTTTCTGCACTAATATTTGGCCTAGTATCTGAGGTCATCACAAGAGTCCTGGAAGTCTGTCTGAAGATCTAGGATTGCCTTTGTCATGCACTGTGTGACCTTGGCCAAATTACTTTCCCTCTCTGAGCCTCAGTTTTCTTTTCTATAACATAAAGGGATTGAATAAAAACATAACTGAGCTCTAACATATGATTCTGTGGCTTTTTTGAGTTTTGTGCCAGTTGGGGTGCAAATTTACAAGGTAAATTTTTAGCCTTTACAGGTACTAAAACAGTCAAGTCTCTAAGACCTAAGAAATCTCAAGATGTTCCATGAGTAGTAAGGACACCAGAGATTTGTCCCAACACATTTATTCATACAACAAATATTTACTAAATAGCTACTATATGCAGTACCCTATGCTTACCATTGAGAATACAAAAATGAAAAGTGACACATATGCTCAAGAAATTTGCAGTTTAATAAGACAAATGCACTATGTACATAGTGAAGTTTGTGACTAAGGTAGAGTGATAAGATAGAGAGATACCTACAACATGCTCTAAAAAAATTCTGAGTAGAAAGAAAGCATTACTTTAATTTTGGAGGATTCAGGAAACTTCTGGAAGGAGATAGTATCTTAACTGGGCCTTGAAGGGAGATACAGAGCTTCCTAAGCAGAGGTGTGCATGGGATGCTTTCAGAGAATGGGGGAGAACCTGCCGGGAAGACACAGAGGCAGGGAAAGCAGGGAATGGCAAATAGTCCAGCTGGTCTGGAAAATGATACCCATCAAAGAAGGTAGTGTAAAGTAAACTCAACTCAATTTAATAAACATTTATTAAGTGCTCACTCTAGGCCAAAGTGGTTCTCTGTTAGGTGTTAGAGATACAGTGAAAAAAACTCAGCTGAGGTTTGGGTATAAAGTAATATGTCTGATTTTTTAACAAGTGTACAAGAACTTATACAAATAAGATGTCCTTCAAAAAAGTCATCTTCAGAGGCTATGAGCTCATTCCAATAAAGTCGCCTTTGCAGAAAATCATTTTGGAACGCCTTTTAAAATTGCCTTCAGAGGTGATCACAGTCTTTTGGATATTTTTGGTAGTGTCAGATTCTTACTGAGAGTAGATTTTATTTTTTGCTATAAATGTTGTTATTGTTCAGTCATTTCAGTTGTTTCTGACTCTTGGTGCCCCCCCTGGGGTTTTCTTGGCAGAGATATTGGAGTGGCTTGCCATTTCCTTCTCCAATTCTTTTCATAAATAAGGAAACTGAGGCAAACCATGGTTAAGTGCCTTGCTCTGGGTCACATTATTAGTAAATGTCTGAGACCAGATCTGAATTCCAACCCTGTTGTTGCTGTCATTCATAAGCTGATGAAGCTAGAGAAAAGGTATTATCAGATAATAGTTCCCAGGCCCTTCATCCTTGGACTCTGGAAAGTGGTTGGACCAGCAGATACCTTGGACTTGTTTTAGAAAGACAAGAAGCTAAGTAAGCATTAATGCTTACCATTGGGAAGCCCTGATCAGCAGCAAAACCCTGAGAGTGTAACCAAATAGTGTTGTAACTGACCTGGTTTGAGTCCTGCTTAAAAGATTGAAGAAGAGTTCTTCTGGGCTGGCCTCATAACTCCTCCATCCTAGCGTGCCTGCCTTGGTTCAGTGCTAGGGGAGAGGACTGAGTGCTGTCGAAATAGGATGACTAGTACCACAGGGGCAGAAGCAGTCCTAATTGACAAAGCCAGAATCTTCCTTGTCATTTTTAAGCGTTCTTTCTTTTTATTTTTTTCTCCTGGCCAATATGCCAACAGCAGACAGGTCCACTTAAAAGTCAGCTTTTGAGAACCAAGTCAAAAACAAATAAAAAGATACATGAAAATAATGTACCAAAAAAGAAGGTAGAATTTGATTTTTTGTATTTAACCAAATGTTTTTCTAGCCTTTTTCTGTATAAATGCACTCATGATTGAAAGAACAAATGGCTTTTGTGCACTGTCACAGTTGATTTTAAGTCTATTGCACATGTTCTTGTCTCAGAGAGGAAGAGTGATTGGTTGAGCTAGAAGTCTAGGCCCTTTGTCCTTTTGCCACCACTGTCTTTGACCCTTTCAGCAAGGAATTCCAGGTCCGAGAATGGAGCAAGTGACCAAGGGAGGAAAGGTCCTTTCAGCTCCACTCTTCTCTCACTGACTACCTCTTCACCCCATCCCTGATTCTCTGGTCTTCTCCCCTTCCGGCTCCCCTCACTCCCAGCCCTACACACTCCTTATCAGGAAGTGGAAAATCAGACAAATAAACAGTGTAAGGAAAAAGACAGTGATCAGTGATAGGGAGAATATGTGGAGAGAAGGACAGGAAGGATGTTTGAGAATGTACATTTGGGTGATTGTTAGGAATTTTGTTTTCAGTACAAGAAAGATAACTGTTTTGGGCTTTGGCTTTTTGACAGCATCATTTTCCCCAGTAGGCATTATTCCCAGAACTTTTGATCATGAAGTCCAGGCCAGTAACAGCTGGGTACACACTTCCTTTTCTCCTCCCTACTACACCCCCGGCCCCCATCTTCTGCAGCACTGCACCAGCCAAGCATATGTTAGGGCTGAGAAGCTGTAGGTGAAGGTAGTAGAACTCTGTATTCTCTGGGGTCTGTCTGAATTCCACGGCTTCTTTTTCTCCTGAAGTTTGCATCTACTTGAACAAGAATGGCAGCACTGGCCCCCACTTGGACAAAAAGAAGGTCCAGCAGCTGCCTGACCACTTTGGGCCAGCACGAGCCTCAGTGGTCCTGCAGCAGGCAGTACAGGCCTGTATTGACTGTGCTTATCACCAGAAAACTGTCTTCAGCTTCCTCAAGCAAGGCCATGGCGGGGAGGTCATCTCAGGTAAGCACCTTCTCCCAGCTGCCTGGGGCCCTAGCCTTGCCCTTCCTCTCTGTACAGGCATGGCCAGGGCCCTAGGCAGCTAGAGGGGCAGTTTTCCTTCTGCTGTATCTCTCAGTCTGCCTCACACCCTATCTCTCAGAAAAGTGGGAAAAGGTTTCTCAAGGGTTGGGCTGGTTGTAGGGAGGAGAATCCTCACCCAGGTTTGTTTCTTCATTTTCCCCCCTCAGGAGCACCAAGCTCCCCAGATCTCCCCTGGACACACTCGTAAACCTTTTTGTCAACTGTAGGGTCAGTACAATGATGGCTGATTCCTTGGATCAGGTGAAAAGGTCCCTAAATAAGGCTTATGTTCTCCCTCCAATTAGCCCACTTTCAACTGCCTCTGCCCCAAGAGTGCTTCACTGAAGGTCAACATCTCCTGTTCATACATAAATATATCACTTTGAAGATTTCTCCAAAAATGAGGATCAGCAATGGAATTTCTCCAGTTTCCTGTCCCACCCTCAGAAGAGTACCTCTCACCTAGCTTTGCTGTGTCCTCATTCTTCCTGAGTAGAGCTCTTCCTAGGCACCAAGAGGGTCTATGTCCTGTGCTAAGGAGAGCAAAGCAGTTCTTTCTTTTTTCCTGCTATGGGATCACTTTAGCACTTGAATCAATATCATAAAATCCCTGGATTATTTTCACCTTGATTTTCCCAAATCTTATGCTTCATTTCTCCCTAAATCTCCAACTCCTCTTTCCCCTTCAGGAACTCTGATGAATGCTAACAAGGGAGACACATCCCTTGCCCTCTAGATACGCTCTCCACCTCGCCTCATCTCTTTCCTCTTCTTTTTCCAGTAGATAGCAGCTCTTAGCTGTAAGAAGCCCCCAGTGGTGCCTAGCAGAGCCTTAAGTGCCTAGACCCCACTTAGCCAACACCAGAGCACTGGGCCCCTAGGGGTAATGTGATGTGATAGGAAAAGCACTGGTTTGGGGATGAGACCAGGCTTTGAGCTGTGGCTCTTAACAGTAATTACAGCCTCCACTTATGTGCAGCTTCACGTGTCTCATTGTTGGTCCTCGTAGCAGCACCATGCAATGAGTGATGAAGTATCATTGCCCCTGTTTTATAGAGAATGCTAAGGGGTGAAGGGGCTTGCCCATGCATGGGGTGCACGGCTACAAGTGGCAGAACTAGATTTCAAACCCTTCTCTTATGACTTCCCACGGGCCTGTGGCCCCTGCCTCCGCTCTTGCTGAGCTAGCTTTGTGTCCACAGGTGAGTCATTCTGCTGCCTTGTGCCTCAGTTTGCTCATCTGTAAAATGGATGTGGTTATAGAATAGTTTCATTTCTTAGCTCATAGGGTATTATGATTTTTAAAAACTCTTTGTAAACCTTAAAGTGCTATAGAAATGAGTCAACCCCCCTTTTTTTTAACAATCAGTACTGGAAATTGCTATAGTTCCTTCTGGTTTTGTGAATTATCTCCTCCTCCCTGCAATATGTCTTATCTTCTTCTGAGCGGTACTTGTGCAGACAGCTCCCTAAAGAACAGATTTTTTTCCCCCCTTTGGGCTCAACTCAGCTGATGGAGGACCATATATATTCCTAGTTGTTTTTACAGGTTAGGTAGACTTGGTTTGCAGTCCTGAGTGTAAACAGACCTGTCCTGTCTCTTCCCATTATCACATATCCAGGAACTCTGGAGCAGGAGGCCCCCTCCCCAAATCGAAGCCCACCAGGGGGGTGGATATCAGTGGCACTGACTTGCCTTTGTTTAACCAGGTGACACTGAAAGGCAGGCGTTGGCAGCAGTGCGGCCCCAGCTCCTCCTGCACCATGGGGCTTATGTGTTCTGCCGTGTTTGCTTAACTCTGTAGCTGTGTTTGACCGGGAGCAGCATACCCTCAACCTGCCAGCGGTCAACAGCATTACCTTCGTCCTTCGCTTCCTGGAGAAGCTGTGCCGAAACCTCCGGAGTAGCAACCTGTTCGGCAACCAGCCCTTCACGCAGAATCACATGCAGCTGCCCACCACTGAGTACGACCACGACAGGTACCTACCAGGTAGGAGCTGGGATGGGCCTAGGCTTGGAGAGCACCTGCGGGATGGTGGAAGGAGTAAGGAGGCTGGAGGCGGCTCTGGGTTGGCATAGTTATGGGGCATCTATGCCTAGAGGAGAGCTTTACTTTCTAGGGGCAGATCACAGAATAATCACAGAGCTGGAAGGGAGGGGCCTTACAGATCATCTAATCCAACCCCCTCATTTTACAGAGAAGAACTCTAAGGCCCCAAAAGGGTAAGTGACTTGCTCAAGCACACAGAGCTGCTATGTTGCCATGCTGGGATGCTAACCTAGGTTTTCTGACTCCACATCAGGCCTTTCTCTCTTGTCTCTTCACTATTGCCGTCTCTGGGGGAGTAAGTCTCATCCCCATCTTTTGCTTTATCCTGGACTTTAATCTTCTCAACTCTCTGGGCTTCCCCTCATTACCTCTGGTTCTGTATAGGCACAAATAGATGACTCAATGAATCTCATGCTGAAAATCTGGGAAACCACAATTCTTAAGCCACTAAAGTTATTTCACTCCTGTCTCAGTTTTGGCAGCTGTGAACTAGAATGGAGACTTCTCTCCAACAGGGAAATTTAATCTCAGAATACAGATTGAGAAACTTATTCCCTAATGACTGCTTGTCCTGTGTTTCTTTTGGCATATACCAGATAAATTACCTTCACTACCTTGCACTTCATGCAAGCCAATTCATGCTCCTACTATCTTTGACTGGGCTGGAAAATCACTTTTTAAAGTTAACATACCAGACTCGTAGCAGGCAATCATGTGCCACATGGCCACCTAAGTAACTAAGCACTTTTAAGAGAGGTCTGAGGAGGTAGGGGGGCTAGACTGCTACCCTCTGAGGCTCTGCATACTGAACCGCTCAGAAGGAAGCCAGAACTCTGAAAGCATTGGGCTCACCTTATTCAGAAGAGAGGTAAGATCCTTAACAAGTTTCCTGGAATGTCCTTCACAACTGAGTATACACTGGGAGAAAGAGCTTCTGGCTTTCCACTGTTTTATAGGAGGGCAAGGTCATTGTGTTGCCATTTTAGCCATTTCTTTGGTTCTTCGCTGTTTCCTTTCTTTGAAGTAGGACACATTTTCTCATCAGTTCTCCTTTACTTCTACACTGTTAGTATGAAGAAGCATTTCTCTAGCATCAGAAGCAAGAGGGAGCAGAAAGATCTGTTCTGACCATGATTCCTACAGATCAGGAAGTGAGCTACCCCCATAAAGTCTGGACTGAACTGGTAAAATGGGATCATACCCTTAAATTGTCTTCTAAAAGCATATCATGATAAGAAGTGATAATCTCAAGGCTCCCTTGTCAATAAATTATCAGCATAACTTGGAATGTAAACTGTCTGGTATTTGCCCGGCCATTTCCATTTGGGAAATTCCATTTCCCTGAGACCATTTTCCAATCACCTGCCCTGAGGAACTTCTATAGGACTACACATGGCATTCATAGCAGTGCAAATAGATGAGGAGGTTTTGAGGAGTTTTTGAATCCTTTCTGGCTAACTGAACTTCATTCATTTAATAGATACTTATTGAATACTGATTATGTACCAAGTCCTGTGCCTAGGTGCTTTATGGGATACAAAGGAGAATAAAACATGATCTTCTGTCCTGATAAGCCTCATATTAATAGGGAAGATGAGGTCAATCAATCAGCAATCATTCTCAAATCTCTGCTACGTGCTAGGCCATGTGCTAGGTAGCTACCAAAAAAAAAAGAGAAACAAACTATGCTCTTTAAGGTGCTTAATTTCTATAGGGGAAGACAACATATATACATATATATGTACATATGTGTGTATGCAGAATAAACACAAAATTAGCACATAATAGGGATAGAGAACACCAACAGTTGGGAGATGAGGAGAGGCTTCACATAGAAACTTGTGCAGAAGTCTCATCGTGAAGAGGACAAAGGAGAACAGGAATACATTCCAGGCATGAGGGATAGCCAATGTGAACACCAGAGGATGGGTGATGGAGTGCCCTGTGTGAACAACAAAGAGAGACCAGTTTGACTGGACTATGAAGTGTGCAATGGGGAGTAATGTATAACAAGATACAATCAGAGGTAACCACAACAAAGCAGAAGCAAGGATGTAATAAGAGTAGTGAAAAGTTCTGTATGAGTGGCAAGGAGAAAGAAATCACTTCTGGGTCAGGAACTTAAGGGCCACTTTTCAGAAAAGATGACGTTAGGCATTCTGAGGTGTCCTAGAACATTTCTTATCCATGACTCTAAAAGCACCCTGCCTGGGTGTTTGCCGGGCTCTGCGTTTGGTCCAGGCCATCCCTAGACAGGGATTTCCAAGATTCCTTTCAGATAAAAAAGACCATCTATTTGTCTCCTGGCACAAAGTCTTCTACCCCATTTCTATCTGGATGTCATCAGGGATGATTCCCAAGAGAATTCCTGAGCAGTTTTCTTGTCAAGGTACTGAGATCCTAAAGCAGCTGATAGGAAATAACTGCCATACGATGTCTTGAGACCCTGCTGGCAAAAGTGTCTGTGCAGTGCTGCTAAAGTTTTAAAATGCCTGTTATGTGTCTGTAATTTTTCATTTTCTCTCACAGGTATCATATTAAATTTATAATAACTTGTTTCCTAAAAATCACAAAAAGCTCTTACTTAGAGTTAAGTAGTAGTTAGTTTCATGTGTTGACCAGATTCTTATTAAGAGTTGAGAACACTAAGCATATACTTCTCTTTCTCTCCCACCTCCCTACTATCCAAGCAAACCTGTCTCTCAGTCCTTTCAGTAATAGCATTTTTTTGGCCGTCATCCAAGTGGAAATTCAGAAGTGAGTATCTCTGTGTATGTGTGTGTGTGTTAATATACATGAGTGTGCTATCTTCTAGCCTGCTTAGTGCAGAGACTTGCCTTTGAGATGATATCCTTTGAGCTGTAATGTGGATAGATATTCACCCATAGTTTGGCAATATAAGAAAGTCTTTTCCCCAGAGGACAGAATTCTCTGTTCTGAATTTTAATCTTCTACCCTTTTCCTTTCTTTGATTCTGCTTGCCATTCTACCTCCCACTCTTCAGTTTTTCAATATTACTGTTATTTGAAAGGCAGTGTGATATAGGGAATGGGCCTGCAGTAGAAATCAAAAGACCAGGGTTATGGTCTCAGCTTTGTCATTGATTAACTACATTGCAGCTTTGGGGCAAATCATTTCCCCTCCCAGGGCCTCAGTTTCCCTATTTGTAAAACGAGAGGGTTGGACTAGAAAATCTCTAATGTCTCTTCCAGCTCTAAAATTTTATGTTGTATTATTCGATGCCTTCTTACATTTATGAGCTTCCAAGATAGAAACATAAAAATCATTAATGATCACATAGAGCCACCTCCCACAGTATCTTCTCTCATCTGGAAAAGCCCTATATGTTCCAAGGTCAACACCACCATATTTATATGTCATGATCCTCACTGCTATCATTCTTTTTAATCATTTTCATTTTAGGATTTGGGGATTTTCTGGCAGAAAAAAATATTCCTTGATTTATAACTTGGATTTTTCATTTACTCACAATGTCCAAATATAGACTTCCCTTCTTGGATAAATGACTGGCTTCTCCCTGTGTGCTTGGGCCTTTCATAGCATCCTCACCACTTTGTGAAGTGTGGAGTAGATTTTACACCAACCTCATTTTCTGAGGCAGTGTAATAGCATGGAAAAAAACATATGAATCTGAATTGGAAAATGTGGCCTTGATACTCCCAGCTGTGGAAACATAACTTATTCCCTCTGAGCCTCAGCTTCCTCATCTATAATATAAGGATAATAGCAATGTTGCAGCTCACCTTACAGAAACATGCTTGGTAAACCTTAAGGCACCTAGAGCAGTGGGAGCAATTGGTTCCAGTAGATGGCTGTGTAATTAAAAGTAATGAGAACAGAATTCGTATTAGATATTGTCCCCATCAAAATGGTCATCTTAGCGGTTACACATTAATTCTAGTCATGCTACTATTGTCCAAAATATATCACAAATTGGAGGCACCACATCTAGAATGATGAAGGTGATAGTCCCACAGTCCTCTGTTAATGGATGAACAAGCAGACCTTTTGGAAAGAATATTGCTGTGCTGGAACATTTCCAGAGGAGGATGGCCAGGATGCTGAGAGGACTGGAGAACATGCCATATAAGGACCAGTTTAAGGAATTTGGAGATAAGAGAAGATGAGATGGGAGCGTAATATCTGTGTTCAAGTATATACAGTACTGTCATATGGAAGAGGCCCCACAGAGCAGAACTGGAACCAATGGGGGAAAGTGGAACAGAAGCAGATTTTGGCTTGATAAAAAAAAACTTCCTGAAAATTAGAGCTACCCCTAAGTGGAATGGGCTATCTCCAAAAGTAGTTGGGTTTCCAGTTACTTCACTTGTTGGGGTTACAATAGGTTCATATATAGGTTCAGGTAGTCATTGACCCCAATGGCCTTTCCAGCTCTGAGATTCTGTGATTTCTAAAAGACCTCTTAACTGGGTCTCTTGGAAGGGGATAGCTTTCATTTGGAACACAGGATTAGAGCTAGGGACATTAGAGATCCTCCTTCTAGTCCAGCTCTTTAATTTTAAAGAATAGATTGTGGCTGAGAGCTTAAACGTCTTGTTCAAGATCATATAATGTAGTGAATAGCAGAGCAGAGATTTGAGCCTCTTTTGGCTTTTTCTACTGTGCACCATATTGCATCTTTTAGAATGCATATTTATTGACAAAACCACCTCATCACTTCAGTCACATCTTCTGTAACCTTTCTGGGTCTTCTTAGACCAAAAATATCTTAGTTCCAAAATGGAAATCTGCTTCTTCACCGATATGAGGTTACACTAATGTCAAAGAAAAAAAAATATCCCAGAAAGAGTTCCAGAACCTTCTCATCTCGTCCTGGGAGCCAAACCCACCTCTCTAGTGACAGCAGAACTCCCCAGTCAGGTGGGTGGAGGTGAAGATGAAGGGGAGGGCGTCTTTCCCATGCTGCCTCTGCTAGGATTTGCCCTGAATTGGGGGCCGCCAGCCAGTCCTTCAATATCTGTGGAGTGCCTGCTTTAGTTGGATCATGTGGAAGGGACTCCACTGAGCCCTGGTCCCAGCAATGACTAAAAGTAAGAGACTGTCACCCTAATGCTGATCATCATCTTCTTGGTTATAATGAAAATGATAAAAGTATCAGATGGAAATGGACAACACTGGGTCTCAAAGCCAGGGGGACTGGAGTTCAAGTCCTCTTTCTAACACCTCCTGGATGTGTCCTGACCATGGGAAAGTCATTTAACCCCTCAGTGCCCCAGGCAACCAGCGCTGACCTAGAAAAGGTGATTCCTCACCCAGGAGCTCCCTGTACAAGTGAAATACAGGTCCAGGGTTTGTTCCTCTGCCTGAATTAATAGTAACTGGATCTGTTGAGTGCTTGAAGATTTGCAAAGGGCTTTGTGTTCATTATCTCATTAGAGTTTCACAGGAGCATAGCTAGGTATCACCGATACTGTTATACCCACTTTATAGATTGGCACCTCTCTAAGACTATAAATTGGCAGGAAGTACTGATATACATTAAGAGAGGGAGTTTTCCTCACAAGGATTTACTTAGCCTAGTGAAGTCACAGGTCCAAGTCCTCCCTTGGTCTTCTCTAGACTCATTGTCTCTAGTGTCTTCTTCCTGTGACAAGTTTTCCAGACTCCTCAGTATCTTCTGGATAAACCATTTTGTCAGTATCTCTCTTAAAATGATTTTTGCTGAAAATTGCTCTTTTCAGTACTATTCAACAAATATCAACTAAGTGTGTACGATATGCAGGCACTCCTGCCCTCTACTCTGCACCCAGCAATAGCAGCCTGTCATAGAAAGGGGACTGGGTTTGGAGACTAGATACCTGGGGTCAAGGTTACAACTCCAACACCTAAATAACCAGGTGAGCATATGTCTTAACTTCCATCTCGATTTCTTCACCATAAAAGAGGGATAATGTATGCTACCTCTCTTGCAAGGTTGTTATAAGAGCACTTTGTAAACTTCAAAATGCTACAAAAAAATCTGAGTAGTGTTTGTTGTTGTGTATTTAGATCTCTGCTCAGGATGACCCTAATTTGAGTCCTCTGTACTCTGTAGGTCATCCTCACCACTTTGCCTTGGAACTCCTTCTGAAAAAGGATACAAAGCTGGGTTTGTTGTGGATCTGTCAAGTTGGTAGGACCAATCAATCTCAAAGGGAAGGGGAGATTAACACTTGCTAAGGATTGTGTCCATCAGTAGGTTAAGAACCTGATCATCCGCATTTTCACCTGATTTCCACCCTTATCTCCACAGAAGAATTTAGATTTGCATCTCCACTCTCTACACAATTACTAGTCTCTGGTGAAAAACACAGAGGATTTGTCCTTCACAAACTGGCTTTGCTAACTATTTCCTTGGATTTGGTGCCCTCTACTGGGACAAAAGAGAAAATATTGGTCTGAAGTTGGATTTCCAAGTGCTTGAACCTTAGCCCTGGTCACATCAGTGAGTCCTCCTGGCAAGCTGAGCCTCACTTGCTTTGTAGTCTGGATAAAAATTCTGCCATCTTTCCAAAAGCAGAATTAAGTGCATTTTGTACAGGGACAGCCATGCTAATGGGCGCAGACCTAGGTTCAGACAGAAACCAAGTTAGTTACCAGCAAGTACAGATCTAATATGGACCTCTGAAGGGCCAGCCAATACTTTACTCCATCAGTGCTGAGAGTAGCAGAACTTTGTAGTACCTCAGGGGGCTGCCTGCTTTTAGGATAAAAGAAGGGGATGTCCTTTATTACAGGATGGAATGTGTCTGCATCTTTTATTATAGGCAGTCTTGCTCTTTAGAACACATTAAACCATAGATAGTAATTGAACTAATTTCAGTTACTCCCAGCTAGCTACTTGGCAGTATTCAACTGAGTACAAAAGTGTGCAAAGCTATGAAGCAACCTCTGGTGGGCTCAGAGCATGTCAATAGGCCTCTGGTTCTCCGTACCTCAGTGTAGAATAGCGGGTAAGTCATTGTCTCAGGAACCTCATCTATAGGGTATAGACAGTCCTGGTCCCCTTCTGTTGAGAAGCAATGGTGGACGAGGGGTTGGTAGGTGAATATGGGTATTTTGATATATTAGGCATATTATGTATGTATCAATTAAAATCTAGTAGGGTCTTACATTGTCCTTAGTATTTCTACTGTGCAGCTTTCTTCACACAGTACTTCAGATACAGACCCCCTTGCATAGTCTAAAATGGACCTGCCTTATATAATAGTAATTCATTTATGTAGGACTTTACAGCTTACAGAGTATTTTCATGGCATCTCGTTTCATTTTCAGAGCAACTCTGTGAGGTAATAATAGTTATTGCCGACTTTATAGATGAGACTCATAGATCTTGTGACCCTACTTAAGGAGTTTACTAGATTATATGTTCCATGAGGGGAAGGATCATATCTTTTTTCTTTCGGTGCCTTTCTACAAGAAGTTTCTAATGAATATTTGTTACTGAAGGATAAGCAGGAAGCATGTGATAGACAAAGGGATTAAATCCCAGTTCTTCTGACTCCTGTGTTCTTTTCTGTTAAACCTCATTACCTCTCCCTTTCATAGCAACAGTTTGGTGAATCTTAGTCAGGGTATTAGTGAAACATAAGGAGTTTGTGGGTAATTATTCAGATGCAGTCATTAATAGGCCTGCAGGTTAGCTCAAGCAGGACTCATAGCATACTATTTGAGGTACATTGGATTCATTGACTGCTAAATGAAACTCCAAATCTTTGTTTGAATCTCTAAATGCTACTAGCAAAAGTAGCAGTAGATATTAATATAGCTAGAATATGGGAGGTATAAAATCTTAGCATTTAGAGCTGGCAGGAACCTTAGAGATCATCCCATTCCAAATCTTTCATTTCACAAAAGAGGAAACTGAGACCCAGAGCAGGAAAATGTCCAGAGTCATAGATGGTAAGTAGCAGAACTAGAAAAGCAAAGTAGTGTCATAGAAAGAATGGAATTGGAGTCAGGTCATATGACTTTGGGGAAGTCACTTTATCTGTCCAGCACTCCATGTTGGCATCTCCAAGATGAGGCAGTTAGATTAGAAGATCTCTACAATTTTTTCCTGGTCCATGTTTAAGAGCCTGTTGTCCTGTGACTAAATCCCAGTACTCTTTCTACTATGCTGTATGGCAGCAGTTGGAAATTCTGTGCATCATTCCCTGCCTCCCCACCCATTTATTGCATCTTCTCAGACATATTACAAAACTTCTCCAACTCTTTCTCTTCACAGCAGAGGGGATCATAATTTTGCCTGTAGGAAGCAGCATAGTACATTGGAAAGAATAGTGAACTTGTGGTCAGAGACATAAATGAATCCTAGACTTGCTACCTATATGATTTTGAATAAATTGTTTAAATGCTCTGGACCTGTTTCCTAATCTGTAAAATGATGGAATTGGAAGATTTCTTCCTGCTCTGAATTCTGTGATCTATCACATATTCAGTCAGTTACCAAATGTTGCTTTTTCTCCCTCCACAACATTCACTTATATTAGACTCCTTTTCTCTATTCATATGGTCCCTATCTTGGGTTAGGCCCAAACTTCTTGACTGACCTATTACAGTGGCTTCCTAAGTGGTCTCCTTGTTTCAATTCTCTCCCTTCTCCAGTCCATTCTTTACATGACTGCCAAAGAGACTTTTTTAAAACTCATACTTGTCTATGTCTCTTTCTTGCACCAAAAGTTTCAGTGGTTCTGTATTGCCTCTAGGATAAAAAAGTAAACTCTCCTGTCTTGCTTGCAAGGTCCTTCATGTACTGGACTCAAGCTCTTTTCAATTTCATTATATATCACTCCCCTTTCTGCACCCTGTGGTCAAACCAAAGTGACCTTTTTGTTCTTTACACATGGAAGTCCCATTTCTTGTTTCCATGACTTTCCATTTGCTCTCCCCACGACTAGAATGTATTCCCTTCACCTCATAAAATCCCTCTCTTCCTTCAAGACACAACTGAAGAATCATTTTCTATATGAAGCCTTTCATGATTGCCCCTCCCAGCTTTACCCTGACATCAACCTCTGGTTCCTTTCCTCCCTCCCTCCCTTGTAACTTGTATTTATTTTGTATTTATTCTGCATGTGTTACACACACACACACACACACACACACACACACACACACATTGATATTGTCTTCTTTAATAGAATATAATATGCTTGAGAAGAGGGATTATTTCATTTTTGTTTCATTTGTTTCATTTTTTTCTATTTTTATCCCCCCTTCACCTGGAACAGTAAATAGTAGGTACTTAATAAGTGACAATAGAGCAAGGAATAAAAGGGCTTTAGGAAGGACAGAATACATGTTAGTGATGGTTGAGAAGCCATTCCCTATTGCTTATGCTTCAATCCTGCCTCCCTGGGATGTCAGCTTTGACTCGGAGGATGCACCAAGAGAGGTGGAAGGACGCAGTATCTGCAGGTGAGACTTGTGATGACTTAGCCTAGTATCTTGTATTAACCACCCACTATGTACAAAACATTGTGCTAGGAATGATAGAAAGTCACTACCTTTATGGATCTGATAGTTTATAGAGTAAAAGGATATAACACATGAATAAATATGATATATATGTATATGTGTGTGTGTGTATATATATATATATATATATATATATATATATATATATATAAATGAGTACATGTTAAATATATGAGAGGTACAAATAGTTCATTATCAATTGGAATAATAGGGATAATTTATAAATGAAGTGTCATTTGAGTTGGACTTTTGTCATTATATCTCTGGTACCTGACATAAATAAATCCTTGTTGAATTGAATTGAATTGTTTTTATTTTTTTTAATTTAATTTCATTTTATTTTCAATTCTGAATTCTTTTCCTCTTTCTTCACTCTCCACCATCCATTAAGTAGACAAGAAAACCAAAACCCATTACAAATGTGTATAGTAATACAAAACAAATCCCCACATTAACCCTGTCCAAAAATAGGAAGAAACAAGGAGAGGGGGTGGAGCCAAGATGGCAAAGTAAAAGCAGGAACTTCCTCGAGCTCCCACTCCAACCACATCCAATACCTGTAAACAAATTTTAGAGTTATAGAACTCACGAAGTTACAGAGAGAAACAAATCTCTCAGTGAAGGCAGCCTTGCAGCCTGACAGGAAGGGTTTATTGCACCACTCTGGGAGTCAAACGCATTGCTGCATGAGCCATGCTGGCCCAGACCCAGGGAGGCACCAACCCGCAGCCCAGACCACCCACACCAGACTTCAGGAGAATGAATCACCTGCAGCTGTGGCGGATTCCAGATTTCTCAACCCATAAATGCCATAGAGAAAGTAAAAGGTCAGTGGGGAACCCTGTTGATCCAGGGTGAGAGAAGAACACAGTCTGGCCCCTGCTCCTGGGGTGCTGGAGGTGACAGAGGCTTCAACTGCTGCCACTGCTGTTGTTTCTGACTCCAGGCCTACAGATCATAGGGGGACCAAGTGACTGTCCAGAGGGCATTTGCAAGAATCTTTCTCCTGGCACTGAGGCAGGATTCTCTTGGTTTTCCCTTGGAACTGGGTCACAGTCTTGGGTGGTGGTCCTGGGGAGAGGAAAACTGGTGTGGCAGAGCTTGTTGAGGCTGTGGAGAGAAAGTTCCCCTCACAGTTCTGAGGCAGGTCCCTGGAAAAAACTCTAACAACAACTGTGCAAAACCCCAGAAATTTGCAACACAGCTCTCTCCACTCTGGAAGCAGAATTCTATCATGGCAAAGAGCTCAAAAGTCAAGCAATTGGCTGGCAAGATAAGCAAACAGAGGAAGCTCAGTTAGACTATAGATCCTTTTGGGGGGACAAAGAGGATCAAAACAGAGAACCAGAAGAAGACAACAAAGTCAAAATTCCTGCATCAAAAACCTCCAAGAAAAATATGAACTGGTCATAGGCTCAAGAAGGATTTTGAAAATCTAGTAAGAGAAGTAGAGGACAAACTGGGAAGAGAAATGAGAATGATGCAAGAAAATCATGAAAAACAAGTCAATAGCCTGACTGAAGAAAATAACACCTTAAAAAAGACTAACTCAAAAGGCAAAAGAGGTATAAAAAGTCAATGAGAAGAATGCTTTAAAAAGCAGAATTGTTTAGATGGAAAAGAATTTCAAAAACTCACTGAAAAGAATAATTCCTTCAAAATTAGATTGGAGCAAATGGAAGCAAATGACTTTATGAGAAATCAAGATACTATAAAATAGATCCAAACAAATGAAATAATAGAAGGCAGTGTGAAATATCTCATTGGAAAAATCACTGACCTGGAAAATAGATCCAGGATAAATTTAAAAATTATTAGACTGCCTAAAAGACATGATAAAAAAAGAGCCTAGACATCATCTTCCAAGAAATTCTCAAGGAAAATTGCCCTGATATTCTAGAACCAGAGGGCAAAATAGAAATTGAAAGAATTTATTGATCACCTATTGAAAAAGACCCCCAAAAAGAAAATGCCGAGGAATATTACAGCCAAATTCCTGAGTTTCCAGATCAAGGAGAAAACATTACAAGCAGTCAGGAATAAATAATTTGAGTATTGTGGAAACACAATCAGGATAACACAAGATCTAGCAGCTTCTACATTGAGGGATGGAAGGGCTTGGAATATAATATTCCAGAGGTCAAAGGAGCTAGGATTAAAACCAAGAATCACCTACCCAGCAAAACTCAGTATAATACTTCAGGGGGAAATATTGACATTCAGTGAAATAGAGGACTTTCAAACATTCTTGATGAAAACACCAGAACTGAACAGAAAATTTGACTTTCAAATATAAGAAACAAGAAAAGCATGAGTAAGTAAATAGGAAAAAGAAATCATAAAGAACTTACCAAAGATGAACTATTTACATTCCTACATGGCAAAATGATAATCATAGCTCATGAAACTTTTCTTAGTATTAGGATAGTTGAAGGGAATGTATGTATAGGAGGATATATGTATGTGTATGTGTGTACATGTATACATAGAGGGTGCAGGATAAGTTGAATATGAAGGAATGATATCTAAAAAATAAAATTCAGAGGTGAGAGAGGAATATATTGGGAGGACAAAGGGAGAGATAGAATAGGGTAAATTATCTCACATAAAAGAGGCAAGAGAAAGCTATTACAATGGAGAGGAAGAACATCTAGGTGAAAAGGGAATGAGTCAAACTTACTCTCATTGGATTTGGCTCAAGGAGGGAATAACATACACACTCAGTTGGGTATCTTACCCTACAGGAAAGTAGGGGAGAAGAGGATAAGAGGGGGGATGATAGAAGGGGAGGACAGATTGAGGGAAAGAGTAGTTAGAAGCAAACACTTTTGAAAAGGGACAGGGTCAAAGGAGAAAATTGAATAAATGGGGGGGGGCAGGATAGAATAGAGGGAAATAGTCTTTCACAGTATAACTACTATGGAAATGTTTTGCATAACTATACATATACAACCTATATTGAATTACTTGTCTTCCCAGTGGAGGTGGGTGAGGATGGAAGAAGGGAAAGAATCTAGAAATCAAAGTTTTAAAAGCAAATAGTAAAAATTGTTTTTTTACATGCAACCAGGAAATAAGATATACAGGCAATGGGGTATAAAAATCCATCTTGCTCTGCAACAAAGTAAGGGGTGATGGGGTAGGACATAAGAGAGAGCAGATTGGGGAAAGGGGCATTCAGTATGCTTGCCATATTGGGGTGGAGGTAGGGGAGAGACAGAAAGAAAATTTGTGATCCAACATCATGTGGAAGTGCATGTTAAAAACTAATACATACATACATGAATTCTCACAACAAAAAAATTTTAATTAAAACAATTTTTAAAAAAAAGAAACAGGGAGAAAGACAACAAAATAAGTTTTATTCGGTATTCTGAGATCAATTATCCATCTGGAGGTAGACAGCATGTTTCATCATGAGCCCTTTGGAATTGTGGTTGGTCATTGTATTGATCAGTGTTCCTAAGTCTTTCAATGTTTATTTTCTTAGGTACACTAATATACTATTTGTGAAACTGTGAACTAGTCCGACCATTCTGGAGAACAATTTGGAACTATGCCCAAAGGGCTATAAAACTGCACACCATTTGACCCAGCAATACAGCTAGTAAGTATGTCTATACCCTAAGGAGATCAAAGAAAAAGAAAAAAGACCCATATATACAAAAGCATTTATAACTCCTCTTTTTGGATTGGCAAAGAATTGAAAACTGAAGGGATACCCATCAATTGGAGAATGAATGAACAAGTTATAATATATAATTGTGATGGAATGCTGTTGTACTATATGAAATGACAAGGATTATTTCAGAAAAACCTGGGGAGACCTATTTGAACTGATGTAAAGTGGAGTGGGCAGAACCAAGAGAACAATGTACATGATAACAGTACTGTAATCAATAGTGAAAGACTTAGCAACTCTAGGTAATATAATGATCCACCATAATTCCAAAGGACTCATGATAAAAAATGCTGTCCCACCTCTAGATGGAGAACTGATTAACTCTGAGTGTATATTGAAACTTATTTGTTCTTACTTTTCTTTATTTTATGGAAACATGGCTAATATGGGAATATATTTTGCATAACTTCATATGTATAATGGGCATCATATTTCTTGCCTTCTTAGTGGTTGGGAGAAGAAGGAGAGAAATAATTCAGAACTGAAAATAGAAATTAAAAATAAGGGGGAAAAAGTGAAGTTGATTATCTTTACAATATTGTTATATAAAATATTTTACTCATTCTGCTCACTTCACTTTGAGTCTCTTCTTCCCAGGTGTTTTCTGAAACCCCCCCACCTTTCTTATTTCTTATAGCACAATAGTATTCCATCACATTCATATACCATAATTTGTTTGGTCATTCCCCTATTGATGGGTATCACATCAGTTTCTAATTCTTTGCTAACACAAAAAGAGCTGTACAAACATTTTTTTAAATATGGGTCTTTTTACTTTTTTATGTCTTTGGGGTATAGAACCAGTATTGATATTGCTGGGTAAAAGGACATGTGCAGTTTAATAGCTTTGGGGGGCATAGTTCCAAATTGCTTTCCAGAATGGATGGACCAGTTCACAGCTTTCTCAGTAGTTCATTAAAGTTCTTGTTTTCCCAAAATTCTTCCAGAGTTTGCCATGTTCCTTTTTTTTGTCATCTTAGTCAATCTAATGAGAGTATAGTACCTAAGATTTGTCTTATTGAATTTCTCTAATTTGTGTGATGTAGAATTTTTTTTTCATACGTTTAGTGGTAGCTTGTATTTCTTGCTCTGAAAACTGCCTAATCATATACATTGTGACCATTTATCAATTAGGGGATCGCTCTTATAAATTTGAATCAGTTTCCTATGGGAGATCTTTATGAGAGAAATTTGCTGCAAAGTCCCCCCTGCCAATTTTCCTGCTTCTCTTCTAATTTTATCTGTATTGGTTTTGTATGTGAAAAAACTTTTAATTTTATGTAATCAAAACTGTCCATTTTACCTCCTGTGAACCTCTCTGTTTCTTGTTTGGTCATGAACTCTTCTCCTTTCCATAGATCCAACAGATAATTTCTCCCATGTTCCTTTAATTTACTAATGATGTCACCCATTACATTTAAATCATATGTACATTTGAAACATATCTTGGTACACAAAATGAGATGTTGGTCTATCTCTGGTGTCTTCCAGAGTATTTTCCAGTTTCCCCAATGAAAATTTCTGTTGAAGAGTGAGTTCTTGCACCAGTAGCTGGGATTTAAAGGCTTATCAGATACTGAGTTACTGGCTTCCACGTGTTATGTACCTAAATTGTTCCACCAATCAACCTTCCTATTTCTTACTCAGTACCCAATGGTTCTGATGATTACAGCTTTGTAATATATTATCAGTTACTGCTAGGCCTCCTTTCTTGAAAAAAATAGGACTTCTTGATTGTTTATAAGTGAGGAAGAGGAAGAATCCAAGTCCAAGATAAACCAAGAATTAGAAATTCTCCCATGCTGGAGGGATGGCTGAGTGATAAGAGCTCCCAAGAGGCAGTATGAGCTTGTAGAAGAAAGAATGCAAACTTTTTAGTCAGAAGATCAGAGTTCAAGGCCTCTCTATGCCATTTGCTAGCGGCATGACCCTGGGCAAGTCACTTAATCTTTCTTGAACTCATTCTTCCCATATGTGGAGTGTGAAATGGGAAAAGGGATTGGTGATTTCTAAGGTCCCCTCCAATTTCATTATGCTGTAATTTTGATATATAATTGACTGGTAATTATTTTACATAGTCAATCCCTCTAGTAACTAAGGGTAATTGGCCAAGAACCTTCTGGTAAAAGAATGTGGGCATTTCAAGGACCATAGCAGTCCATGGGTTAGAAATTAATAGCCAAGGCACCCACCTTGTACCATATTCTATTATTTCTAGGCATAGAACCAGCCTTGCCCCAAAAATCTACTCAGAGCCCTTCAACATCTCCTATTAGAGAAGGAGACAGAACATTTGGACACAGTACAGGACTGAAATAAGCCTAGTGTCTACTTTGCCCATTCTACCAGGCTTGTTTAAGTCTTACTTTCAAATCATTGAACCATAGAATGTCAGAGATGGCAAAGGCTTTTAAGATCATCTAGGCCAGGGGTGGGGAACCTGCAGCCTCAAGGCCACATGTGGCCTTCTAGATCCTCAAGTGTGGCCTTTTGACAGGGTCCAAGCTTTACATAACAAATCCTTTTATTAAAGGGATTTGTTCTGGGAAATTTGGATTCAGTCAAAAGCCCATACTTAAGGACCTCTAGAGAACATGTGGCCTCAGAATTCCTCACCCTTCATCTAGTCTAACCATTTCCAAGCTGTTTTTATTTTAGAATGCCGCCTCTATTCTGACCTGAGTGTGTCAGTAGAACTCTTAAATAGACAGAAGGGAAACTTTATTCATCAGAGCTTGAGTTTGGCTTGAAATCTCCCCAGCTCCATTTGGAGAAAGGTCTATTACTCCACCCTACCTCAGTTCCTTCAGCCTTAGCAAACATGCCCCAAAAATATAGTCCCGTGGCTAGTGGTTCCTATAGCAGTGCTCTAGCATTGTTCGTACCACAATATCAAAACTTTGCCCCTAGACTGATAGAGAAGTCAAAGGCCAAGCCTTCAGGTCTGGGCATTGATTGGAACAGTCTGGAGAGTCTCTCATTCCTATTACACCTATGTAATGGCAACATATGTCAAGGACTAGTTTCACCATTGGCTATCAGGTCACTTAATAGGAGAGAGCCTAGATGGAAATTGTAAGAGAAGCCGGTGGCCCAGAGTGCAGGGGGGCAATGCAAGGAAGGAGAAGAGAGTGAATGGCCAGAAAGAGATGCTCCTGGGCTCAGCCAATGATCTCCAAGAATCTGTCTCTGATTGTAACAGCACCAAGTAGTAGAATATAGCCCAGCATGGCATCAACCTCAGACTGCTAGAAACATCTAGGACCCTGCATATAATGGCTGACTGAATGTGATACTTGTATATTATAGTTACCTCTCTTTCCCCCTCCGTTAGGGGCTGTGTGGTTTATTTCTAGATACACCTAGTACAGTGTCCTGCACAGAAGAGGCACTTAGTGATTGTCATGTTGAATTGAACTGACATTCACTAAACTTTCTTTAATAGTATAATATCAATCTTTTCTATTTTTGGAGAGGGAGTCCTGACCTATTATTTCTTTGGTGTAGGGAATTCCTACCAATGCAGATCAACAACTCTACTGCAGTCCAGCATCTTAAGAGAGTTGCCTGGGGCACTGAGAAGTTAAGAACGTCACCCAAGGTTGTTCCCCCAGAGTGTGTCAGAGAGAGAACCTAAACATGTATCATTCTGACTCCTAGGGTAGTCTGTATAGGCCAAATTTCCTCTTGTTAATCTAGTATCTGAGTTCACCTAAATCATTTCACTACCCTGAACCTCAGTTTCCTGATCTGTAAAGTAAGAAGTTGGACTTGGTGGTCTGTGAGGTCCCTTTCAGCTCCATCAATCGATTGGTCATTAGCCATTTATGAAGCACCTACTAAGCACCAGCCACTGTCCTTCTGGGGATGCAGATACAGAGTGAAGCAATCCTTCCTTGTGAGGAGCTTGCATTGGTAATGAACTGGAAGGAGAGTGATGCCCTTGACGAAAATAGGGAAGTTAGAAGAGTCACTTTTGTGGAAAACTGAGCCAGCTGTTTAAACCTGCATTTGTAAAAGACTTTTTCTGGTCCCATGCCCCAAATCACAATCTAGGCTGCTGTGGCACTATGATTTGGTTGTCTCTAAGAGCCCTTCTAGCCCTAAATCAATGACCCTGGGATTCCTCCCACAGGAAGTTCGAAAGAACAGGCACCCAAAGGAGGAAAGATATCACCAAGCTAGAGGGTGACCAGGGTAATGAAGAGCTTCAACTTCATGGTACATGAAAACTAGATAAGGGGCCTGGACGTAGTCCAGAGAAGACTCTGGTAACATAAGAGATTCTCTCAAGTATTTGCAGGGCTGTCATGTAGAAGAGGTATTAGACTTGCTCACCTTGATGCCAGCAGGCAGACATTGCATAAAAATATATTTCAGTTTGATATAAAAAAGAACTTCCAAGTATTACAAGTATTTTCCAGATGTAAAATGAGCTGCCTTGGAAAGTAATGAGTTCCATATCACTTGAGACCTTAAAACTAAGGAAGGCTACCAGTTGTCAAGTATGTTGTAGAGTAAATTCCTATTCAAGCGCAAAATATATTAGATGACCTCTGAGGCTCCTTTCAGCTGTGAGAGTCTGTGAATATTCTTGAATGTGTAAGTTCTGGTCTTTTTTTTAAATTAGTACAATTAGCTTATTATAACATTTTCATTTTTGTGTGTGACTGAGCAGAAGATGTGACTTCCTCTCGTATTTCTAACTGTTAGGTTCTGATCGCTATGTGGGATCCCGAGACCCATCACGATCAAGCAGCCGGGACCCCTCCTCTTGGACTGTAGAAGATGTGATGAAGTTTGTCAGAGACGCTGATCCTCAGCTGGGACCCCATGCTGACCTCTTTCGAAAACATGTAATTCTCCTCTTGGACTTTTATATGTGTTGGTTTTGTCTTAGCAACTTGCCTATAATCTTTAGGAGGGCAAGCATTATGTTTAAAAACTGTTCAGCATCCTCTACAACAGGGATTCTTAGTCTGGGGTCCAAGGAACCCCCAAGGGATAAGGGGATAGATTTCAGTTCTATGAATTTGGATTGAGAGGGAGGAGGAATTACATCTTTATTTTCACTAAATATATAACTGAAATTTAGCATTTCCATCAGTTGTGAAGGTAGAAAACAAACCGTTAATCCAGAAGCTTCATTAGTGTGCCAAAAGTTGCCCCTGACACACACACAAAAGATTGAGAACCCTTTCCCTACCACCTAGCACAAGTCTAGGTGCATAGTAAATTCCCAGTAATTCTTATTCATTAATTGACTGATTTTTCTTGAACTACACAAGCAGCAGGGGCCCCTCTGATTGGGTTCTAGGTTCTTTCAGCCAATTTAACAGATACTCACTTGAGCATCTGTTAGATGTCCATCCTAGAGCTAGATAGATTCCGTATTCCATAGGGAATGCAAAGGGGAAAGGCCTAGTTCCTACTGCCACAGAGCTTATAGTCTAGTTGGGGAAACAAAACACATACAAAACAACAAGAGAACAATAATAATATGATTTTTCATTTGTGTAGCATTTTAGGGGTTACCAAGCACTTTCCTTACAACAGTTCCATGAGGTAGGTATTACCATCATTTTGTAGATAAGGAAACTGAGTCTTCAAGAAACTCAGCAGCTCTCCCAAAGCCTCACAGTCTAGAAGTACTGACCAGGGTCCACAGGGTCCACCTTTCCTGCCTCCCACAATGCCATTGTCTCATCTTGTGAAAGGGTATATTCATTAATATGCAAATTCTAAATACTAAGAAAGGAACCAATTAGCATAGACTCCAGGAGTCAGGAAAGACCTCCTGGACAAATTAGGACTTGAACTGTGCTCACTCAGAAGGACAGGTAGGATTAGAAGAGGCTAAAAGAAATGGAGAGGACATTCTAAGCCAAGGGAAGAGTGGGAGGTTGATGTGACAATGTGGAGAAAAGCCAATTGCTGGAGAGAAAAGGTAGAATTGGTAAAGTGTGACATGATGAAAGAAGGCCTCAGATGCCAGATAATGACTGCACTTTGTAAACCCTTTAACATAGCATAATGAAGTTTATCAAGGGCCTTGTGCAGGAAGTGGCACAAATTTTGTCATCTCCGTTTTACAGGTGGCCAGACAGAAGATGAGAAAGATAAACTTGCCCAGGGTTAAACACAATAAATAGTGTGGAACCATGATTTGAACCCAAGTTTCTTGACTCCAAGAGTTTAGACTCCAAACACTAAACTGTTAGTGCTAAACCATGCTGTCATAATCAAGGCTGTTTTTGATGTGGTCCTCAGTCAGGTAGTTATTTCTCCATCATTTAAGTTGCCCTGGGGAAGAAGAAGGAAGGACTTGAGATCTGAGTGATCCTTGTGTGGTGCCTGATGCCTCAGGTCAAGACCTTAATGTCTCTGTCTGGTGCTTGCGAGTTCCCATAGCCTGTCAGGTTTGCTCCATTCTAAGGGTACTGTCTCACCCCTCCTCTTAACTCCCCTTTCTCTGGTGGCAGGAGATCGACGGGAAGGCCCTGCTCCTCCTCCGGAGCGACATGATGATGAAGTACATGGGCTTAAAGCTGGGCCCGGCGCTGAAGCTCACCTACCACATTGACAGACTCAAGCAAGGGAAGTTCTAAGGAACCCCTGGAGAAGGCTATCTGTCCCATCTGCCTAGCCCCAGGGGCCCCCATGGCTCAGTCCAGTCCAGCACAATGCAGCACCATTCCGGGGGCCTCCAAGTCAAGCAGGCACCCCTCCCTGTCCCTGTATGCACGCACGCACGCACGCACACCTTGGACCCCTGCCCAGCACCCAGCAGGTTCCTGGAAAAACAGGCCCTGCCCCTGGCCCTGAATGGGGCTATCCAACAATGAAGATGAATAAATAGTCTTGCTCATGGGCAACTCCTGATGAAGACTGCAGAGCCATCCCATTTCTGTGCTGGTGGAAGACTCCAGAGGGGAATGCATTGGATGGCTGGTTTGGCCACCTGGATTCTTTATTCCCAGGTCAGGAATGCCTGGCCTGGCTTCCTTCCTCCAAGCTGGCTTTGTTCTCATGCCACTTCTTTGCCAGTTGTCTTTGCAGAGGGCTATGAGACTCCAGGAGGCTGTCTGAGGAGCAGTCTCCTTTCTTTTTCTTCCCTCCCCTCCCCACATTGACCAGTCCTTTCCTGTCTCCCCCTTCTCTCATTGAGGCTGGTCACTCTGAAATGTGTGCTTTTCCCTCCAATGACATGCTCTTCCATGAAGGGCCAAGGAGAGAACAAGGAACTGCCCATTCGCCTGCTACAGCCATCCCTCTGGAGGGGCAGGGGAGTTTGCTACCTTCTCATCCAGGGCTGGTGCTGCTCTTCTTCCTCCCCCAAAGCTACTGGCCCCCCAACCCTTCCTTGCAGGGAGAGGGTACCTAGAGCTGGTGAAGCAACATATGATTCAGAGGCCCACATCCCTTTGTATTTATTCTGGGTGCTGTGGCCTTACATGGAGGGAATGGACCCAGCTGAAAGGAGCTGAGACCATGCTATTTACATACTGTGGGCACTGCTTTAAGAACAAGAGTACAAGGCCTTGTGGTGGTGCTAACCAGCTCCACTGCCAGTAGCCCTACCCTGATAGGTGCAGACTTTGGGAGTTTTCTATCAAGTTAGCAGCATGGCCTCATCCTACAGTGTCCCATGGGGCCTCTGGCCACCTCTTTCCCAGTGCACCACACCCTTCCCTCAGCTACATACTCCCAACTAATGGTGCAAATGTTTTCTTTTTGTAAGAGTCTTTTCTATTGTTATTTATTTTTTTCCAGCACCTGTGCAGTGATCCACAGCTCACATCCATTCCAACCTAGAGGCTGGGAAGTAGGCAGGAGGAGGAGTGAGACTGCCAATAATCTCCCCTCTCTTTCCCCCCTCCTCCCTCCGCCAGCCCTAAAATGTCTTAGCCCCTTCCCAGAGGACTCAGAAGGTTAAATACTCTTCTTCTGGAGGGACTGGAAAGCCAACCTTAGTCCCCATAGGGTCCTGTAGAAGAGGTTCAAAGGCAGCCCTGGGGTCTACCTCCCTAGTCAGTAGAGAGGACCATTTCCTGCACCTTCCACCTTTCTGTCTTCAGTCCTGATTCTCTTTTACTTATCTGATGAGAAAAATCCCACAAATAAAGAAGGGTGCCTATGGCATCAAGGGGTCCTACTTCTTTATATTCCCCTCCACATCACCCTCTGCTCCTTAGCTGCCTCCCTGGGATTTGGACCAGATGATTTATGAGAACCAAGAAAACTGAAGTGGTAAGGGGGGCCTAGATGGATGTCTAGACTGAGAAGGTAAATCCCTTTCAGATACTCCCAAGTTTGGGGTGGGGGGGAGATAGTGCCACCCAACAATGAACTTGCCTCTAATTTGGCCAGACAGCCCTCTTTCCTCTCTCTTTCCCTTCTCCCCTTTAATTCACCGTTCTCTCACCATCCCCACCCCTCCAACACAAAGAAGGCAATGTGGCTGTCAGCACCTTGGAAGCAGCCTTGCTGCCAGCATTGGTCTCTCCCAGTCCAAGAGTTTGATTTCACAAGCTGTCCATTAACATCATTTGTCACTGGGTTAACAGAACAGAGTGCTACCCATGGTCTCACTGATGCTCTCACCCAGATTCCTTTTATGTCAATTTGTTTATAAAGAAGAAATAAAAAAATACAAGAATGTTGGTCTCTTATTAATCATCACCTACCACACTGACAGACTAAAGCAGGTTCTTTGAATGCCTACTTTGTGCCAGGTGAAAACAGAAGAGCCA
The DNA here is from genome assembly GCA_028646575.1 of Pseudocheirus occidentalis. NCBI lineage: Eukaryota > Metazoa > Chordata > Mammalia > Diprotodontia > Pseudocheiridae > Pseudocheirus > Pseudocheirus occidentalis. Next base: position 56,008,178 of record CM053596.1, read on the forward strand.
TGATACTTGCCCTAAGGAAGTTTACTGTCTAGTTAAGAAGATGCATGACAAAACAGTTAAAGAATAAGTGGTGTGTAAAATGGCAACAAGGAGTTTAGAGATGGAGCAGATCACAGGGGTTTGAAGTAGCTAGGGATGATCCCTGGAGGATGTGCCACTTGACAAAGGACAGATGAAATTTGATTAGATGGAGAGGAGCAGGGACGCATGTCAGGGTGATTTTTTTTCTCATCATAGTGGGGTATGTAGAAAGACATAGACCATGGAGAAGCCAAAAAACCAGCTCTTCTCTGGGATCTGGTTCCATTCAGTTCAGTTCATCCAGCATTTATTTAGCTTTGAAAACAAAATCAACCTAGTCCCTGCTTCCAAAGTGCTTTCAAAATACTAGTGATGTATATATAGATTAGTATGATTCTAGGTAGAATGTGATAGGAGCAAAGGTTAGAGGCTGTTTTAGGGGTATTAAATGTGAAGAAGAAGAGAATACTGTCTACTTGGGCCTCAGAGGTTTCATGAAGGTCAGCAGTGCTCTCCAAAGCTGATCCTTGAATAGAATTTCAGTAAGTGAATTGGAGCGTGGGAGTTGGAGGGAGAAGGGAAAAAATAGAATGTACTGAGCTCTGTCCTCTTTCTTAGGTGATCCCATGAAGATACCCTGGGATCATCTCTGTCTAGATGGTACAGAATCAGGTCCCTTTAATGTGATGAAAGTATGTGGGTGACAGAGAGCTGATTACTGGTAAAACTAGAACCATAAGAAGAAAATATGTTTTGGAGTTGATGAGAACAACTTTGCAATCAGGTATGTATAGATCCCTAGGGGGAAAGGAAGGGTTTAGCATCCTTAGACGGACCTACCTACAATGCTGTCTTCCAGCTGACATGTTGCCTTTCAGAAATCTCAGTGGAACACAGACAGTAGTCCCAACTCCTCTGCTGGTGCCTGGACTTTCTTCTTACTGGGACAACCAAACAAGGTAGGTCTTTTCCCACCACTACAACCCAACCCCATCCCACCCCTAAAAATAAAATAAGCAAAAGACCCATGAGCTAATTTCCCACAGTCCTATGGGATATGGGGCATATAGCTGTTGTCCCCATCCAAAAGTATCCAACAAGCATTTGGTAAAACCTATCACTGGGTGAAGCCTAGTGGGAAGGATGCTTTCTACATGGCTTACCTAGATAGGAGCAAAGCATTTAACAAAGTCAAATGAAAGAGATGGAAAGATTTAGCTAGATATCAGAAGTCATTTGAATGTTGGGGCAGCCCCAGAGAACAGAATTTAGCAGTTTAATGTAACTTTGGAAGGAGTTCTTCAGTGGACTGCCTCAGGGGTCTTTGCTGTTTAGCACATCTGTCAATGATTTGAATAAAGGCAAAGGTGGTCCCTTTCTTCAGGATTTGCCGGCAACACAAAGCTCTGAGGGATAACTGACAAACTATGACCTTTCCCCCTAAATTTGCCCCTCTTCCTGTCTTCCCTGTCTATGTCCATCACTACTTTCCTTCCAGTTGCTTAGGTTCTCACCCACAGAGTCGTGGTCTCCTCTTTATCCTCATCTCCCACATCCAGTCAAGTTGCAATTCTTGTTAATTCTGTCTCCCCAACATATCTCGTATTGGTCTGCATTTACTCACACAACTACCACCTTATCCCAGGCTCTTATAATCTGTTTCCTCGATTCTTTTTCCACTCCATCCTCCACAAAGCTGCAAAAATTGGTATTCTTAAAACATAGTCTAACTATAGTTGCCCCCACCCTCACTGAGAAAACTTCATTGGCCCTCCATTGCCTGGCAGTTTGTTTGGCAGTTAAATTCCTCATCAGTGTGGCTCCTGCCTATCTTCCCAGGTTCACTTCATATTACTCGCTCTCATCTGCCCCATAAGTTCCAGTCTGTATTGGCTTGTTTGCTGCACCCTGTATTTGACAGGCCTCGTAACACTACCTAGAATGCTCTCCTTCATTACCTCATTCAGACAGTTATCAAGCATTTATTAGGCACCTACTCTCTCATTAGGCACTGTGCTAAGTGTGAGAGACAAAAATTAAACAGTCTCTAATGCCAGGGAATTTACATGCTATGGGGTGGGAGGAAGGAAATAATCTGCACACAAATACATATACATGTGTATATATAATGTGTGTGTGAGTGTGAGTGATTGTCTGGGTGGAAACACTAACAGCTGAGGAACAGATCAAGAAAGATTTCCTGTAGTGGGAGTCATTTGAGTAGAGTCCTACAGAAATGAGGGATTTGGGGAGGCAGGAATGAGGAAGGAATGCCTTTCAGCCATGGGGGGAAACAGCTTGGATAAAACCACAGTGATGAGAGAGGTAGTGTCCTGTGAGAAGCAAATAGACAAGTTTGGCTCAATCACAAAATCTGTTAAAGGGACTAACAATAAGTCTGGAAAGGGAGGCTACAGCCAGGGGGTGAAGAGCATTAAATGCCAAACAGAAGAGTTACAGGATCCTAGGAGTAATAAATGGACATTCTTGAGCAGTGGAGGAAGTGGCCACTTAAAAATATCCCTTTGGAAGCTATGTGGGATGTGAAGTAGAGAGGAAAGAGACTGGAGGCAAGGAGACCAGTGAGGAGACCACTTAGACTAACTGGGGCAAGAAACGACCAGGACTTAAACTAAGGCTCTCTTTGAAATCCTAAGCTTTTGACAAGGCTTAGCTCAGGGATCACTTCCTCCGTGAAACCTTTCCTGGTGTCCCCTTCCCCCCACAAACTACTTTGTGTTTTTTAAAATTTCTCTCTATGTCAGTTAAATTCCTTTAGTATGGCATAGGCTTCTTTAGGGGAAAGACTTTCACTTTTATATGTATACACAGGTTCTTGCATGCAGTTGGCACTTAATAGATACTTATTGAATGAACTAATGAAGTCAGGATCCACAAAGACCTTGATAGGCTAGAACACTGAGAACACATAAATACACATTATATATAATGTGCAGATGATATGCATATATATGTGTGTGTATAGATATGTATCTATATATACACACACAGAGTGGTTACAAAATCCGTGTGTAACTTAAAACTTTAATAACTATATGGATGCACATGATAGAAGTACATGGTAAATTACATGAAATCTTAAAAGTTTTAAAGCCATATACAGTTTACTTTTTTTTAACTTTCAGCATAACCACCATTATTTTTATCAGTTTTCAAATCAATTTCCCAAATCAATTCCAATAAAAACTTTTCTCAGTTGTGCCTCAGTAAAAACTTTAAAAAATTAATCCAAAAATTTACAACAGAAATATATAAATTTTTTAAAACAATCAGCATACATGTGCCATTTATATTTGCTTCTATCATGTAAATTTCTAAAGAACCCTGTGTCTATTTTACATACAAAACACACACAGAGTGACAAATGAGTTCTGTAGGTTGTATTGTCCTTCCAGTGGGAGTGGGTGATGAGGGAGGAACCGAAAAAATCTAGAATTTAGAGTTCTACAATCAAATGTTAATATATATATATATATATAATAATTATTATTATTAACTACATGCAACTGGGAATTAAGATATACAGGCACTGGGGTAGGGAGACCCACCCTGCCCAGAAAGTTAGAGGGGCAATGGAGGAGGACATAGGAGAGAACAGATTGGGGGAGGGCCTTTACAGTGGGATTGCTGTTTTGGGGTTATGGGTAGGGAAAGACAGGGAGAAAATTTGTAACTCAAAATCTCATGGAAATGAATGATATAAACAAGAAAATAAATAAATAAAATTTTAAAAAAAGAATAGAATAGTATTCCATCACACTCATATACTGTACTTTGTTCAGCCTTTCCCCAATTGATAGGCACCCCTTTTATTTTCCTGAGGAATTACTGGAATGAATTATTTAAAAGATGATTAGAGAACATCTGGAAAAGAAATCAATGGTCAAAAGAACAAAATAGCCTGAATTCCATTTTTTGGCAGGGTTACTAAACTGGTGGGCAAAGGGAATTGTTATCAATTAGTGACCATCTATTATATGCCAGGCACTGTGCTAAGTCCTTGGGATACAAAGAAAGGCAAAATATTCCTCATTCTCAAGAAGCTCACAGTGGAAAAAATAACACACAAACAGCTATGTATGAACCAGATACATACAGGATACATTGGAAATAATCAACAGAAAGAAATCAATAGAAATAAGGAGGATTAGAAAAGGCTTCCTATGGAAGGTGGAGTTTTAGCTAGGACTTGAAGGAAATCAAGAAATGGAGATAAGGAGGGACAAAAATTCCATGTATACTGTACAACCAGTGAAAATACCCGAAGTCAAGATATAGAATGTCTTGTTTCAGAAATAGAGAAGAACCCAGGGTTACTCTGATTGAAGAGCATGTTGGGGGGTGGGGGAGGGAGAGAAGGTGTAAAAAAACAAAAACTGGAGAGGGGAAGTGGGGCAGGCTCTGAAAGCTAAGTGGAGAACTTAGTATTTGATCTTAAATGTGACAGGGAGACACTGAAGTTTATTGAGCAGAGGGTGACTTAGTCAAGCCTGTATTGTAGGAAGATCACTTTGACAATTGAGTGGAGGATTGAGTGGAATAAAGAGACACTTGAGACAGGGAAGCCAACCAACAGGCTGTTGTAATAGTCTAAGCATGAGGTGATGAGGGCCTGCATAAAGATGGTAGACAGTGCTCAGGAGAGAAGGGTGCATGGTGAAAGAAGTGATTAGAATTAAACCAAGAGACCTTAGCGACCGATTGGGTGTGTATGGGGCGGGGGGAGGTAGGGAAGTGAGAGGACAGAGTTGAGGATGATACCCAGGAAGTGTGCCTGAGTAACTTAGAGAATGGTAGTATCCTTGATGGTAATCGGGATGTTTAGAGGGATGGTGTGTGGGTGAAGGATGATTTCAGTTTTGGACGTGTTTAAGATGTCTACAGGATATCCAGTTCAAGTTGTCCAGTAGGCAGTTAGAGTTGTGAGACTGGAGGTCGAGAGACAGGTTAAGGCTGGATGCTTAGATCTGAGAATTAGAGCATAGAGATGGTAATTAAATCCATGGGAGCTGATGAGAGTGAAGTGGTATAGAGAGAGAAGGGGGCTCAGAACAGAGCTGGGAGGGACCCCAGGGTTAGTGGGTGTTACTTGGGTGAAAATCCAGCAAAGTAGCCATTATTACTATTAACAGTCTTGGACGTGCTGAAGTAAGAAGCTGTACCTTACTTTCTGATCAGAGGAAGTCCTCCCCACCCCCCCCCACCCCCTACCAGCTGTGTGGAGTATAGGAGAGAACCACAGAACCCAAGGCATTGTCACCTAGGGAACCAGCTCCAGGCATTCTGATACACCCTGGGGCTGGGCACCAGCCAGGGTGAGGCTGGTTTTGAGACACCAGGGCACCAAAGCCCCCTGAAATGGACCTCAGCAGGCCAGCTGGGGGTTCCAACATTGCAGACGTTTGATGATGGCAGGGGATGGAGGTGTGGGCACTGCCAGGCTGCTGGGCTCTGGACAGGTGAGCAAGACCAGGTGCCTAGGACAAGTGAAATAGCCTAAGACTTGGATCTTTTGAGGTCTGGGCTTGTAGTGTCCAAATGAAGGAGTGTGGGCCATAAAGAAACAAGAGCATAGGACTAGGCCGACATTGTTGCTTCCGGCTTTGGGGACATGCTGAGTTCCTTAGTAGCCCGTGGGCATTTGCCTTCATATAGGGTAGCTTTTAAAGACACAGACCCTGCCACTTCACTGAGGAAGCTCAGCCCAATCCTGACATTTCCATATTTCTGTGAAATTACAGTAGGGCCCCTGACAGGGAGACACCCACTTTCTATTTCACCTACTGCTGCCCACCAGGGAGCTGAGTGAGTCTGAGCCCCAACTGCTTCTGAGCACTTTAATTTCAGCTGGGGAGTCAGGGCAGTAGGAACTCTGGCTGGACCTTAGGGACAGCTTGTCATGTGTCTGAGAATTAGCCAGGTGGGGGAGGTTTGGGGTAGGAGGAATGATGAGTTAAATGGGTTTTGTGCTCTCATAGTAGCCCTCCTATACCTGATTTTCTGCCCTGCCAGAAAACTTGCCCTAACCATAAAGGCCATTGGAGACTACTGGGTCCCTCTCCCAACCCAGATATCATTCTAGATGAGGCTCCCAGGAGCACTGCTACCTGGGAGGGAGCGGAAACAGAGGCTGGAGCACCAGCACGGAGGGGCCAAGTCTCCTTAGGAGAGGAATGGCGGAAACTTGTTTTCAATTCCATTCAACATTTATTAGCAGCACATACAAGGTCTTGTGCTTGTTGCTGAGATACAAAAACAAAAAACAGGCCACCACCTCCTCCCCAAGGTTTACATTCTACTGAATGAGGGAGGATATATAACACAGATAAGAAAATACCATATGATATGAAGAGGGAGGAAGACCCTTAACAAAGGGAGGGATGAAAGAACACTTCTGCAGGAATGGTGGCACTTGAGCAGAGCCTTGAAGGAAGAATCTGAGAAGCAGAGATGAGGAGGAGGGATGAATTCCAGGCTCAGGGAACAGCCCATGTTCAAAGGCAGAATGTGGGAAGATTGAATGTCAAGTTCAAGAAACAGCTCATAGGGCCAGTTTACCTGATGTAGAAGCTTGTGAAGGGGACTGAGTTTCCAAGCTTCCAAAGCTGGAAAGGTAGGTTGGAGCCAGATTGCGGAAGACTTTAATTGCTAGGCAGGCTCAGTTTGTATTTTATCCTAGAGGTTGTAGGAATCTGCCGAGGGGTTCGAGCAGAGGAATGTCATAGAAGGCTCTCTTTGGCAGCCATGTGGAGGTTGGAGGTAGTCAGTATGGAGGCCAATTAGATGCAATATTACAGTAGCCCATGTGAGAAGTGATAAGGGCTGTTCAAATAAGCCGGGTGAATGAGATGATACAAGAGATATTGTGAAAGAAGAATCAACAAGGCTTGGTAACTAATTGAATATGTTGAGAGTAGGGGGAAGGAGGTAAGACCTTTCAGGTTACAAAACTAGTTTACTGGGAAGGTGGTGAGTTGTCCTCAGTTGAAAACAGGGAATCTTGAAGGGTAGGTTTAGGGAAAGATGATCAGTTCCATTTTAGACATACGGAATTTGAAGTGACAGGGCATCCAGGTGAAGATATCCAGGAAGGCTGTTGGTTACTCTAGGTTGTACAAGACTGAGAGTGATCAGGGCTGAATTTTATAGATTTGGGAGTTACTTATATAAAAATGATCATTGCCAAGTTTACTTTCTTATTTAAAATTTTAAAAATAGGTTTTATTGTCAGCCTTTTGTTTTTATCTCAATCTTTTCTGGCTATAATCATATGGTGATACATGACAATATGACTTCTTTTGTAACAAAGAAAAACAGCTAAACAACTGTTCTAGTGATTATATCTAACAATGGGTACAACATTCTGCTTCCATAGTCCCACACGTCTTTGCCAAGAAAAAGAAAATATATTATCTATTCTTTAGGAGCACAACTGGTTATTACTATTAAAACTGGTTTCCTCCAAGTTTTTTTTATTTTAATAATTTACATTATTGTTGAAAATTCATTATATTTATTGTTCTTGGTGATTTTTTTTACATTTTAGTCTGTGTTGGTTCATTTAAATCAGCCTATGTTTTTCTGAATTTCTCACATCATTTCTTTACTGTACAAAATAATAATCCATTATTCATAAATAACAGTTTGTTCAGCCATTCCTTGAACTGATGAGTGTCTTATTTGTTTCCATTTCTTTGCTACCAAAGAAAAGTACTGCTACGAATAGGCTGGTATGTTATTGGACCTTTCTTTTTGTCCTTAATCTCCTTGGAACATATCTACTAATTGGGTTACTGGGTCAAAGGATATGGGTAATTTCCTTACTTTTCTCATATAATTCTAGATTGTTTTTCAGGATGGCTGGACCAATTCACATTGCCACCAGTACCATATTATGTTTTCCTGTTTTTCCATATTTGAGCCTCCAACATTGCTTTTCCATTTTTATCATCTTTGCCAATTTGCTTTGTGTAGAGATGATAATTGAGCCCATATGAGCTCTCGCCAACAGCAAGAATAGAGAGAGGAGACAGTGACCCAGGACAGGAAATTTAAGAGAAATGAGGCAGAAGAAAAGATACGAGAAAAAAAGTTCACGATCAGAAAAGGAAATTTCAGAGCCTAAAAACCTTGATTTGAACAATATGGTGAGATAGCACATGTGTGTGTGTGTGTGTGTGTGTGTATCAGATGTACTACCTCATGGTTTGTGTGCTGGTGTGAGTCATGGTAGTTAAAGAGGTCCAACTGAGAGCAACATTTCTACAACCAGGAAGTCAGAACAAATCCATAGGGTTGTCCACAAAGGGAGTCTGAACCGCAACTGGCTAAATTTGGTGTTTTTTTGAGAAAAAAACCATGAACTTGTATATATTTGTGAGCATGTTTGGCAAATTTGACCTGAGTCTTGGTGGTTGAAACTCATAATTAAAATATGACTTTGAATGGAAAGAACTTAATTCCTTTAAAAAATATAGTATAGGTCAAGAGGGAGACAGAGTATACATGTGATGAAATCCACCAGAGAGAGGGGAGAGGCATAGGGTAGAGCATCGGGGAGGGGGGAAGGTCAATGGAGAGACAAAAATGATTTTGTTATTGGCATATATACTACACACCACCTGAACGAAAAGAAGAAACCAAAGAGGAGTATAGGGAGCCGCAGATCACAAGCCTGATAGAGGAGCGTAAGACAGTGGTGATAGGGGACTTTGGTTATCTAGTCATCTTTTAGAGTTCTCTCTCCCTAAAATATAAAAATAGGACAGTTAATAACTTCTTGATGTATCTTAATGTTCGTTTCATCCTACAAAAGGTGAAGGGGAAATTGTATATTGGATCTGATTCTTGCTAACAGAATTTAGTTGATGGGATGAAAAGAAAAGATGTGATAAAAATGATAGGAACTTGGGTAGGAAACGAGGAGCGGCACCTCCCTTCTCAGCTCAATGCTGCTGCAAATAAGAGTGTTGGGCCTGCAGTCAGGGAGACTGAGGTTAAGTTTGACCACAAACACTGACTAGCTGTGTGTCCTTGTGAAAGTCATTTAACCTCAGTCTGCCTCGGCTTCCTAAACTACAAAATGGAAATAATAATGGTACCTACCTTCCCGGGTTGTTGAAAGGATCAAATGAGATGATATTTGTAAAGTGCTTCACACAGTGTCCAGTACATTGTATATATTCTAGAAATGTTATCCTTATTATCATTATTATCCTCAAGTTTGTGATAGAAAAAGAGAAAAAGTGGAGAATAGTCTGACATACATCCTAGATTTTGTAGAATCCCAAGGATTAAAATTCTACAGGAGAAGTGAATCCTAGAGGGATGGGAGATGCTCAGAAATGAGCACAAAGAAAAACAATCATGAGGAGGAAAAAGAGGAGTTGTCTGAAAAAAGCAGACATGAATGCACAAGGAACTCACCAAGATTGAAAAGAGAGCAGGAAATTGGGTGACTCTTAAAACATGGCACAGCCCTGTCAAAAGAGCTTAACAAGAGGTCTTGTTCAGGGAATACTTGTTCAGTGTCACAAGCAACTGTACTTGACCATGAGCTATTTAACATTTTTATCAATGACTTGTATAAAACACTTAGATGCTCATCGGATTTGCAGATGACACCAAATCGGGAGGAAAAGACTCACTGACTAATCCTAATAATCAGAAATTTAGTAGGGGTAAATTTAAAATCTTGATTTTGGATTTTTTAAAAAATGAACTCTGTGAGTACTGGACAGGAAGACATGGTTAGAAAGCAGTTTGTGGTTTTTAATAGACTAGGAAAGTTCCATGTGAGCCAGCAATGTGGCATGGCAACCAAAGTGGTTATAGTACGAAGAGAAGCAAAACTTCTACAAATAAGGAGGTGATGGCCTTCCTTTATGTCCCCCGCCTTGTCAGACCTAGGACACTGCAGTATTATCTCCATTTCTAGGCACCTCCCCAGTTAAGAAGGATTTGGATAGGCTTGAGAGCGTATCTAAGACAGGGAGTCAGTGAGAAAGGGCCTTAAAGAGCCCCTGCTCAGGACTGGTTGGATGAATGGGAGATGTTTAGCTCAGAGAAAAGAACACTCAGAACAGAGCTGATAATTGTGTTCAAGTATTCAAGGGGCTGTCATGAGGAAGAACATTTATTTAGACTTGTTTTACTTGGCTCCAAAGGACAAAACCAGAAGCAGTGGGTTGAAATCATAAATAGATATTTAGTGTAGGTGCCAAGAGAAAGCTCCTCATAATGAGAGCTGCCCTTAAGTGGCACGGCACCTCTAGAGGGAGCAGGGCTCCGAGATGGGGGAGAGCTAAAGTAGACAGCCACAGAAGTCCCTTCCAGCTCTCATTCTGTGATCTTATATCTATTAGTTGGTGTATTCTCTCTCTCTCTCTCTCTCTCTCTCTCTCTCTCTCTCTCTCTCTCTCTCTCTCTCTCTCTCTCTCTCTCTCTCTGACTAGTTTTTTATGTATCTGGATATGTGTGTCTGTGTAAACCAACACCTCATCTCTGTAAATAAAGATGATCTTTAAATAAGGGTTATAAGGTACCTTTTGTACAACCACTATGTAAAGTAAAATCATCATCATTTCTGTTTTACAGAGGAGAAAACTGAGACTCAGGTGAAGTTATTTTTATTTACCCAAACCCACACAGTTAGGACATTTTTATAAGAGTGAAGACTTAAACCCATATCTCCTGAGTTCACGCCCTTTGTTTTTCCATTGCATATATGGGAATTTCCATTCCCATACTGTATATGCATATATCTGTGTGAAAGAGTCAGGGTGTACATGTGTAACAATATGATGGGACCAAGAAATGTGATGGTTTGAGAACCCATTCTCATGTCTTTCTTCCCTCCCACCTTAGGGGCCCTCCAGCTCAAGTTGCTGTGTGACCTTGGGCCAGTCTCTTTCTCTTTGTTGGCTTCAGTTTTCTCCTCTGTAAAACGAGAGGCTTCCCTAGATGATCTTCCTTTAAAGTCCCTTCCCACACCAACATTCTGTGACTTAAAGGATTCCACTCTGCTACTTCTTGGGTATGACCTTGGCAAGTCACTTGCTCATTCAGGGTCTTAGTTTCCCTCTCTATAAACAGAAGGGAATGGACTATCTGATATCCAAGGGCCCTTTCTGCTCCTGCACTCTGGGGTACCCCTAAATCTCAGTTCTCAACCAGTGGAAGATTATCCTGTAATTTTAGGGTCCCTGCTTTCTCCCAGATTATCTCCTCTGCCTTCTATTTTGTCCCTTACTTCTCTTTAAGTTAAATCATTGTCGCCAGAAGTCCTGTGCATATAGTCTGTACCTTGCCAGGAAAGCTGGGGCAGGGAAATTTTAACAGGATACAGGAACCCATCCCAAGCCTTTCGACAATGGTGGTGAGAAAAATAATAGGTTTCTGAAGTGCTTTGGATTAGTCTTGGAGGACAAGCACTAAAGGAGTAAACGCCAAGACTTTGTAATTGTAGGAGGTCAGGGGTCAGAAAGTATGAAGGTGTGCATGGTTTTCAGGAACCAAAAAGCATGAGAATCTATGGATATCTCAGTCTTGTTATTTGTTATTAACTCCCATTTCTATTGGCTTTAAGGTCTTCACAACCCTAGGAGGCAAATGTAGGGCAAGCTGTATTGTCCCATTTTATATACATCAGGAAACTAAGGTCTGGGACATTTAAATGATTTATAAACTTAGGGAATTTATAGCTAGAAGAGACCTTATCTCCCTTCAGCACTTGAGACCCTAAAGTAGTAAAGTGGGGGAATCTGTAAATGTCTAAATTCTAATAAATAAGGAAGGAAAAGGGAAGAAAAGAGAAATAATTGGAAATAGATGTCTACTTCAGACCTCAGAGACACCAGGAAGGCAGCTTTTATTTGTATTAGAGCTTTGGCAGAAATCTGTGATAATTACTGATCACAGGCAGCAACTTGTGCCACTGTGACATCCCGTGTCAAATAGCTGTAGCAGTTAGTTTGCCATAAGTCCACCCCAAGAACAGCAGAAGAGTAAGGATCTCACTTCTAGAAAGTATGGAAGGCAAAGAGAATTTTACAGCGATAATGCTATACATTTGTGTTTCAGCTAGGGAGAGAACAGCTATGTATGCTCAAAATGCAACTTATTTTCCTAATAGAGGAAAAGATGAAAGAGAGATAAGATGGTTTTTCTACTCTTCAACCTTTCAGAGAAAAATGAAATATTCTTAGAAAGAATAGAAATCCTTCAGAGAGAAAACCAAAAGGGAGAGAAGGCAACCAGAAAAAACAGAGATGAGCGTTTGTCTGTGTCGGGAAGTTAGAACAGAGCATTGAGAGAAAGGAAGGACCATTGATCCTCTGGAGCTGCGTGACAGGTAGAGGGATGCTTTTTCTGTAGAGGTTAGAGTTGAATCTTCTAAAAAATGAAGCAGTCTCTTGTGCTCCAAAGAACGCTTATGTGAATTCACGGAAGTCGCTAGTGAGGAATCTTCCGGTAACGGGAAAAAGCGTTTGTGACTTTGTTTAGAGGCAGAGAGAATGTTTGTTGACTCCATATGAAGAATGAAGCCGTCCTCCCAGGGTATTTGTCCAGGATTTGACAGAAGCAGCCGAGACGCTTGTTAAGCCTGACTGCGCTGCCCGCCGCTGATGACTCACGGGCGGGACAAATCACACCGCTGAAAGGAATTAGAAAGCACTACTAGGAACTGTGAATCCCGGGGGGGGGGGGGGGGGGAAGGAGGGTTAAATAGAGATCTTGGAATAAGAGAAGGCAATTTCATCATAGATTCAGATTGTTTCCCAAGAAAATGTTGGATTTGAGAAATGAACAACTAGGAGCACCTAGGTGGGGCAGTGAATACAGCACCGGAGTCAGGAGGACCTGGGTCCAAATCCGGCCTCCGACACTCGACACGCTAGCCGTGTGACTTTGGGCAAGTCACTTAACCCCAATTGCCCTCCAAAAAGAAAAGGAAGAAGATGAAGAAGAGAAATGAACAACTAGTTAATATTATAGGGTTTGAATTTCTTGGCTACAGCTTAATATAGGAACGGCAGGCTCCTGGCCTGGGGATGGTAGAAGCCCAATGGGACTGGTAAAAAGAAATGTTCCTAGAGTCTTACAAATCTGATTACAAGGGCTTTAAACTGAAAAGGAAAGGAAAGGAGAAAATCACCCGCATATGCCTGTGACACCAAATACTTGAGAGTATATAACAGATACAATATAGAAAAAGAAGAGCAACAAAGAAGACCACTGATTTACAGGATACAGCAAGAAAAGAGCTGGCAGTGTAGCCTATACACTTCAGATGTCTATACCCTAATGATCCCAAAACGCAAAGTATAGGGGAAAAAACTAGGGATCCTCACGGGGAGAGAGAAATTCAACCTCATAGCTATCACCAATACTTGGTGGGTTGGGTACTTATGATTCAAATATTGCTATTTGTTCCATCTTCAGAAGGAACAAAAATAAATAGTTCATGAGGCATGTATATTAAGAAGATAGACTTATGTAAGGAAATGTACAAAATTGTGAGGAAAGGGAAAGCATTTGGATGAAGTTCCTAGTGTCTCAAAATCAGAATGGACACCAGCTGCCATCTCATCCAAACCATGTTTAGCCAGCAGTCCCTTATGCAGTATCCCCAACCAAGGGTCTGCCTTTAAATATGGGGGCCAAAAACTGAGCACAATATTCTAGATGTGATCTAACAAGTGGAACCAGCATCCTCCATATTCTGGACGCTATACCTCCCATAATAGAACCTAAGATTGTATTAGCTTTCTGGGCTGCCACATGACACTGCTAATGCATATTAACCTTGTGGCCTTCTAAAATTCTTAGATCTTCCATGTTATCCTTTTGCACACATACTCGTGTCTAGCTATGCCTCCCTCGTGTTAGTTTATTTTACAGATGGCATGAAACTGAGAAGAGGTAGCTAACATTCAAATCGCAAGTCAGAATCCAAAATGGGCTTGATGGACTGACTCTCAGAAGATGAAATTTCATAGAGACAGATGTCAAGGTCTATACTCATGCATTTGGTATTTTTGTTTTACCTAAAGTATAGGGAAGGCATGCCTAGGCAATGGTGTGGGGAAAAAATACCCAACAGGATACAGCAAGAAAAAAGCTGGCAATGCAGCCCAACAACTGGGTATTTGAGTAGACTACAAACTCAATATGAGTTAACAGTGGGACATGATAGGCAACAAAAAAGCTGATGTGATTTTTATCTATGTTAAGAAATTTCTAGATTTCTGTGATTTCTAGAAAGGAGTGAGTATCCTGCTATATACTCTGCCTAGGTCAGAGAAAATTTGGAATATCATGTTAAGTTGCCAGAGTCACATTTTAGGAAGCACATCTATAAACTAGAAACAATACCGCCAAGTTCTCCTCCACAAAACTCCTCCAAATAGACTTAGAAAACTGGCAAACCCAATTGTGATGGGAAATCTAGCAAAAGTCACAGTGAGTCATTTGTCCAACCTAGATCAGCATACAGGTGTGAAAAGATAAACAGGTCCATAGACACTGGGAACAGTGTTGGGGTAGTAACATTCTGCTCATGTAGGACTCCAACATCAGATGAAAAGCTGTGCACCAGCCAAGATGAGGTCCCAGATCTCTACTGGAGCATGCCCAGAGCCATACCAGGGCATTGTGATGGAAAGAGGTGCCGAATGGCAGCTTTGTCACCTCCTCCTGGGTCACAGTTCTGAGTCACAGATACAGGGCAGATTGAAAAGGGGATCTGCTCTTGGGGGAAGAGTTGTCTGAGGTAGTGTTCCTGGATAGGGAGACCCTGGATGATGCACTGAAAAAGAAGGGACTTCAGAAGCAAGCAGCAGCTGTGTGACTCAAACACCAGGAGCAGAGGAAGGTCTCTTTTCCAGGATCTAACCCAAATTGCAGAGGAATAACCAGAACAGGAATCCCAGACCAAAGAGAAGCCTACCATTCTGTTACTCTGAACCAACAGAGCTTTCTATCTGACTGATAGGGGCTGAGTCCAGGGGCATTCAACTTAGGCCAGAGGGCCAGCAATCAGACTTTGCCCTAGATCAGAGCACTTTGAGAGCACTGAAAGCTTGCAGGTCCCCAGCCTGTGCCTGAAATTCTGCAATAATACAACATTCAATGCTTCAAGAAAGCAGCAATAGGAATAATCCAAATTTTTCCTCCAGAAGTGCTGTAGAGCCCAGCTCTAACACCAAGCCTGAAGTCAGAAAGTAGACTGAAAGAATGGGCAAACCAAAAAGGAACTCAACCACAATGAGCCATTATGACAGGGATGCTCTTCCAAAGAGGAGAATGACTCTAAAACATCTACAAGCAAAGGCCCAGAAAATATAAAAAAGTTTTTAAATGTTTTTAGTCAATGAAATGAGAACACTGGAGGAAAAGAAGTAGAAGAAAATATAAGGTAGCTATCTCATAGCAAAAGCAACTTGCATGAAAACCAGATTGAGGAGGAAATTTAGGAATCATTATATACTACCTGAATACCATGACAAAAGAGCCTAGATATTTTATTTCAAGAAATATTAAGAAGAACACTGCCCAGGTTTCTTAGAACTAGAGGACAAAGTGGAAAAGAAAGAATCCACCAGTTACCTCCTCAAAGAAACTTCAAAAGGAAAACTCTCAGGAACATCATGAGCAAAATCTAGAACTTCCAGGTTAAAGAAAAAAAATGCTGGGAACAGCCAGAAAAAAGATTGTCAAATACAGAGAAGCCATAGTCCCACACAGTATTGCAGCCAATATTATAAAGTAGCAGGGAACTTGAAATAAAATATTCCACAAGACAAAGGATGTGGTCTTATAGCAAAGAATAATTTACCAGCAAAACTAAGTTTAATCATAAAGGAGAAAAAAATAGGCTTTTAATGAAATCAAGGAATTGCAACCATTCCAGATAAAAAGGCCAGAGCTGCAGAGAAATTTTAAAGTTCAAACACAAGAGTGAAGAGAAATATAAAAAGGTAAACATGAAAGAACAATGATAAGTGACTAAATAATGATAAACTACTTACATTCAAATATGGAAGATAATACATGTATCTTCTCTGAACCCTATTGTCATCTAATTAGATAAGGCCTAGGAATGGTCTTGTTATGGTTTGATGATCTTGAAAAAGGAAGAAAGAGATGGGATGAGGAAGAGCAGTGAAAATTGTAGACTATACAAACAAGAGGGAGTGGGGGAGGCAGTGGACACTTCAACCTCATTCTCATCTGAATTGATTAAAGAAAGGAAAAATACACATATACACGCAAGAGCTGAATACAGAAATAAATCTCACTCAAGGGGGAAGAAGAAGCAAACAGGAGAAGGGGGAAACAGGAATTAGAGAAAGGGTAGATAAATTGAAGGATTGATCCAGAGCAAAATAAAGTAAGTATTCACAAAAAATATCTATAGCTCTTTTTGAAGTGGCAAAGAATGGAAATCTCAGGGACTATCCATAAATAAGGGAATGGCCTGCCAATTTTTAGTATATAAATATGATGGGATAATATTTTGCTGTAAAAAATTATGAAAGAGATAGTTTCAGAGAAACTTGGGAAGACTTTTATGAACTGATTCAGAGTGAAGTGAGCAGAACCAAGAGTACAATTTTATGATTCAGTAAAGGCAAACCATTTTGAAAGAATTAGGAATTCTAATCAGTGTAATAACCAACTATGATTTCAGAAAATAAATTTTAACACATACTACCCACCTCCTGATAAAGTGGTCTAAAAGAGCATAATGAAAAACGTATTGTTTGGATATGACCAGTGCAGACATTGGTTTTGACTAATAAAAATGTTTGTTGTGTTTCCTCTTAATTAGGGAGTAGAAGGTTAAGAAGGCATATTTTTGCTGACCTTTAAAAATGTGTAATTTAGAAAAGACTATTACAATAAACATATAAGAATCATTTGAAGGAACTAGGGATGTTTCACTTGTAAAGGAGAAAACCTGAGAAAGAATAGTTATTCAGTCATTCAGTCATGTCTGATTCTTTGTGATCCCCATGGACTATAGCACATTAGACCCTTCTATCTTCTACTATTTCTCAAAGTTTGTTGTTTCCATGACAGTATCTATCCATCTCATATTCTGTCATACCCTTTTCCTTTTGCTTCCTTTTGCCTTCAGTCTTTACAAACATCAGGGTCTTTTCCAGTAACCCCATTTTCTCCTTATGTGGCCAAAGTATTTTAAGCTTCAGCCTCAGTATTTTACTTCCGGTGAATAGTCTGAATTAATTTCTTTAAGTATTGATTGATTTGATCTCCTTACTGTCCAAGGGACTTTCAAAACTCTTCTCTAGCACCACAATTCAAAAGCATTGATTCTGCAGCACTTATCTTTCTCTATAGTCTAACTCTCACATCTATACATTGCTACTGGAAAAAAAAGCAAGTTTTGACTATTCTGCTTTTTAGTCTCCTGTCCAGATTTGCCATAGCTTTCCTTCCAAGGAGCAAGTGGCTTTTGATTTTATGACTGCAGTTGTTATCTGTATTGACTTTTGAGCCCAAGAATATAAAATCTGACACTGCTTCCATTTCTTTATCCTCTATTTGCCAGAAAGTGATGGATCAACTTGCCAAGATCTTAGTTTTTTGGATGTTAAGCTTCAGGTCAGCTTTTATACTCACCTCTTTCACTCTCGTCAAGAGGTTTTAAAAATTTTCTTCACTTTCTACCATCAGAGCGATATCTTCTGCATATTGGAGATTGTTGGTATTTCTCCTGGCAACCTTAATGCTAATTTTGGTCATCCAGGCTGGCATTTTTCATGATGTACTTTGCAGATAAGTTAAATAAAGTGACAATTTATAGCCTTGTCATACTCCTTTTCCAATCTTAAACCAAACAGTTGTTCCATATTCAGTTCTAACTGTTGCTTCTTGACCCTCATACAGTTCTTCTTTTCTCCTCAGGAGACAAGATGATCTGATGCTTCCATCTCTTTAAGGATTTGTTACATTTTGTCATGATGCACATAGTCAAAGGCTTTAGTGTAGTCAGTGAAGCAGTAGATATTTTTCTGGAACTCCCTTGCTTTCTCTATAATCCAGCAGATGTTAACAATTTGGTCTCTAGATCCTCTACCTCTTTGAAAACCAGTCTGCTCTTGTGGTAATTCTTGGTTCACATATTGCTGAAGTCTAGCTTGTAGAATCTTATGCATAACCTTGCTGGCATGTGGAATGAATGCAATTGTTCAGTTATTTGAACATCCCTTAGCATTGTCCTTATTTAGGATTGGGACATATTAGGACATCTTTTCCAATCCAATGGCCACTTTTGCGTTTTCCAAATTTGTTGGAATATTGAATGCAGCACTTTAACAGCATCATCTTTTAGAGTTTAAAATAAAGTAGTTGGAATTCCATCACCTTCACTAGCCTTGTTGTTAGCAATGCTTCTTAAGACCCATTTCACTTCATTCTCTGGGATGGCTGTCTCCAGATCAGTAACCACATTGTCATGGTTATTAGTGATATGAAAATATTTCTTATATAATTCTTCTGTATATTCTTGCCATCTCTTCTTAATCTCTTCTACTTCTGCTAATTTCCTACCATATTTGTCTTTTATCATGCTTATTTTTTGCATGAAATGTTTCCTTGATATCTCTAATTTTCTTGAAGAGATCTCTTATCTTTCCCATTCTGTTGTTTTCTCCTATTTCTTTGCATTTCTTATTTAAGAAACCTTATCTCTCTTTGCTGTTCTCTGGCATTCTGCATTCAGTCTGGTATATCTTTATCTTTACCTTTTGCTTTCCTTCTTCCCTCAGCTATTTGTAAAGCTTCATCAGACAGCATTTTGCTTTCTTGCTGTTCTTTTTCTTTGGGATGTTTTTGTTGCTGCCTCCTATACAATATCATGAACATCTGACCACAGTTCTTCAGGTACTCTATCCACCAGATCTAATTCCTTTAATATATTCTTCATTTCCATTTCACATTCATAAGGGACATTATGCCTAGATAGGTCATGCCTATATAGTCAGATGCTTTTCCCTACTTTCTTCAATTTAAGTCTGACTTTTGCAACAAGAAGCAACAGTCAACTCTAGTTCTTGTTTTCGTTGACTAGATAGAGCTTTGCCACATTTGGCTGCAAAGTATATAATCAATCTGATTTCAGTATTGACCATCTGGTGATGTCCATGTGCCTTTGGGGTTATTGAAAAAGAGTGTTTGCTATGGCCAACAAGTTATCTTGACAGACCTGTATTAGTCTGCACTTCTCCATTTAGTACTTGAAGGCCAAACTTGCCTGTTATTCTAATTATTTTTTTTATTTCCTACTTTAGCGTTTCAGTTCTGTATGATGAATGTGACATCTTTGTGTGTGTTATTTCTAGAAGATGTTGTAGGTTTTCATAGAACTGAGCAACTTTGACTCTTCAGCATCAGTGTTTGGAGCATAGACTTGTATTACTGTAATGCTGAACAGCTGACCTTGGATTCAAACAGATATTCTGTCATTTTTGAGATTATACCCCACTACTGCTTTGCTTACCCTTTTATTGATTTTAAGGGCTACTCCATTTCTCCAAAGGTACTCTTGCCCACAGTAGCATATGTAATCATCACCTGAATAAAATCCACCCATTCCCATCAATTTAAGTTCACTGTCACCCAAACTGTTTAATCTTGCTATCTCCTATTTGACCACATGTAGCTTACCTTGGTTCATAGATCTTACATTCCGGGTTCCTGTGCAACATTGACCTTTACAGCATCATGCTTTCCTTTGGTTGCCAGATGCATGGCTTTGGCTCAACTGCTTCATTAGTCCTGGAGCTACTTGTGGTTGTCTTCCACTCTTCCCAGTAGTGCATTGGACATCCGACTGAGGCCTAGAATAATTAAATGGCTTGCTCATAGTCATACGGATTTTTTTTTAAATAGCAGAAGTAGAGTCTAAATCAAGGTGTTTGAATGAGATAGAACTCCAGAGGCCGTCTAGCCCACTTCCCCACCCCTTTAATTTTACAGTTGAGGACATGAGTTCTGAACGTTTTTTTTTTTTTTACTTGCCTACGGTCATAGTGTCTGAAGGAGGATTGAAGCCAAGTCATCAGACTCTATAACCCATGGTTCTTTCATTGTATCATGCCTCTACTCACTCCAAATCCTCTTCTTTGTCTAATATTACAGCACTATTTGTTTAGTATAAGAGAAAACATCTAACAATCAGAGCAATATGAATAGGAAATGGGCTACTTTGGGAAATAATGGATTCCCAATCAAGCAAAGACTGAGGGCTACTGTTCAAGTACAAGTCTGACTAGGAAATC
The DNA here is from genome assembly GCA_028646575.1 of Pseudocheirus occidentalis. Classification (NCBI taxonomy): domain Eukaryota; kingdom Metazoa; phylum Chordata; class Mammalia; order Diprotodontia; family Pseudocheiridae; genus Pseudocheirus; species Pseudocheirus occidentalis. The sequence continues at coordinate 56,028,529 of CM053596.1, forward strand.
TCCAAATTCCCTTCCACCTGTGAGATTCATCTATTTCAAGCCACTTACTTTACCTGTAACCTCTCTGGGCTCAGATTCCTTAAGTGATTTGCCCTAGGTACTAGTGGTAGAACTGGTATTCAAACCCAAGTCGTCTGTTTCTCAAGGTCAGCTCTCCTTTGAGTACATCAGATCACCTCTCTCAGCTATTCTGGGGAAGTTTTAAAGTGTCCTCAGCTTTATACTGTTTTCTTTTGTTCTCTAGGACCCAAGCCGGAGCAAGGCCCCACACTGCAGGGCCTCCCCATCAGGCCATCATTTCTCCCCTTCTACCTTCTCCACACCTAAGATTGGGAGCCGAAAGGGGCCAGGCTCAGCTGGGGCCAATCCTTGCTCCTTCCAACCTGTCACTTGGCAGCCTCACCGTCCCTGGAAAGTGTGTGGCCTTCCCCCAGAAAGCTTCCCTGTCCTGCTGGCCCCAGTCCAGGGCCAAGCTGCTCATCTACTTCAGTCATCTCTGAATCCTTGAGACCCAGAGGCACAGACCACAGTCTTTAGGGGTAGGAGAACTGGGGAATGAAGAAGGTGACTATAGGAGAGGAACCAGTGGACATTCTCCAGAACCAAAAATCACCCTTGGAGATGAGCTCCACAGAGCCCTCCCCAAAGGAGACTCTCATGGAAACACCTCAGTGTCTAATCCCCAAAGAAACACTCTGGAGGTCAACTTCAGTAGGGGAGGCCACCCCCAAAGAGACCCCCACAGAGACATCCCAAGGACAGATTCCAACAGAAGAGACCAGAACAGACTCTTGGGAGTCCTTCATGAAAACACTCATGGAAAAGACCTTTACAGAGGAATCCCTAGAGGAGATATCCAAAGAAACTCCCTCAAAAATCCCCAGAGAAACACAGCAAGTAGAGATTCCAGCAGGAGATACCCTATCAGATACCCTCTCCTGGGAGTCCCTACTAGAGATACCTATAACAGGGACCACCCTAGAGGAAATGTTAACAGAAAATCCCATTGGGGAATTTCCCTCCAGGAACTCAAAGGGAGAACCTTCCTTGAAGATGCTGGCAGAAGAGACAGTCTCGAAAGAGAATCTTGAAGGAAGACCCTCTGGGGAGCCCCTCCATGTACAGCCCCCACCAGAAGAGCCACCTCCTGAAGGCCCCCTCTCCAAGATGCCCCCACCTCTGCACACCCTGTATGTGAGCCACTTGAACCCGCAGTTCTCAGGGACAGTACTCTCCTGCCTGCTGCGGGATATGTTTGAACGTCTGCACCTGCCCTTGGAGCGGGAAGCCATCAGGGTGGTAAAGAAGCATCGTCGTGCCCACGCCCTGATACAGGTACCCACCTCGGTAGCATCTAGTACTGTGGCCCAGCAGCTCCAGGAGGCTGCTGAGGAACACGTGCTTCTGAAGGACCTTGTGGCAAGGGGCAAGATGCTGGCAGTGAGTGAGGGCCCACGGATCTTCAGCAGAGAGGTAGGATGGTCAGGGCAGAGCCATGGTGGGGATGTTGGGGGAATATTGGCATCTGGAAGGCACTCTAGGATGCATCTTGAGAAAACCTCAGCCCTAACCCATGCAGTGCTTTGGAAAAACAATCACTTGGGAGAGTTCTGTAAATAATAGAGTTTAACAAAGGCTTAGGATTTTGGTGAGGCATGAGGCTAGCTTTGAGTGGGGAAAAAGACTGCTTCTATAATGGGGAATAGCAAATAATCACAGGACCTACCTCCCCTGAGTGGATGCTCCTATCCTACCTTACCCTGCTATCTGACAGCTGGAGTGATGGAGGCTGTTCCTTGCCTCCTCCCAGACTCTCACCTTGGCTGTTTTGTTCTATTCCCAATTACTCCATCTCTAGAAAAAGGGGAATGTAGACAGAGCTGGTAGGTGGGGGAAGGGGAGTCCCCTGCTTTGTTCTAAGTTGACTGAACCATCAGAGCCCTGCCAGAGCCTGGAGTTTGCATCTGGCAATTCCTGCATTTTGATCCCAACCTATCAGTTTCCTAAGGGCAGAGAGACTGTGATGGGGCAGGTGGAGGGGAGGGAGGGCAAAGAAAGGTTTAGCCATGAAATGGGGAAATAGAGAACAGAGTCATCCAGGAAGGAGGGAGGGCATAGTGGACAGCAGGGGAGATAGGAAGGAAACAGATTTCTAAGGGAAACTTATTCATACAGCTAAAGGAAAGGGAGGATGCCAGTAAACAATATAAAAGTCAAAGCTGAATGACTGTCATATAAAAGAAGGAATGGGGTTGTCCTTCTCAGTCCTAGCAGGATGACCTAGAAACAATGATTATAAAATACCAGGAAACACATTTTGGTTTAATGTAAGGAAAAACTTCATAAAATCATATCTCAGAGTTGGAAAGGTCCTCACAAACCCTCTAGTTCCAACCACATCTGGAGCAGAATTCCCTTATAGTATTCCTGATTAGCATCCATCCAGCTGTGGCTAAATGGGAATGCTTGCTGTCTCCCAAAGGTACACTTGGGGAGGTTTGTTTGTTTTTTTACATCATGCCTCAGTCTTCATTTTAGCAACTTCCACCCACTCTTATAATTCCTTTCAGGTCAGAGCTTGATATGGGATATCAAGCTGCTAACTCCTAGTGTTCCCCACCTCTGTCCTCTGAAAGCTTAAATGCCTGGATGATTCAGCCTTGACACTTTTTTGTAGGCCTCATTGACGTGAGAGGGCTGAGCATGAGTTCTGAGACCAGAGTGATCAGAACTACCTAATTCTCACTATCACCTAAAGAATAATCTGGACCTGATAGGGTAAATGCAATAGAGATCTGGGGGTTTTTTCTGGTGCCAGGAGAGGGACTCAGAAAGCCTGATCCAAGAGCAGGTGTTGGCAGCTTCCTACCCATCCAGTGGGCACTGACCACATGAAACTAAGGCATAGGAAAACTGTCTTCTATGAATCTCATGGAGTTGGCAGAGGAGCCCTCTAAGTATCCCACAACTAGACAGAATCCCATTACAACTCCAGCAAATAGTCATCCAGGCTTTTCTTTGAGACCTCTAAGGAGAAGAATCCCACTGCCTTCTGGAGCATTCCTTTCCATTTTGGCATAGTTCAAAGTTAAAGCTCTTTCCTTAGATCAAGCCAAAGTGATAATAGTGATCACTGAAATTTCCATAGTGCTTTAAGCCTGCAAACTGCTTTGTATGGATCTTCTCATTTGACCATCATAATAAAGCTGTGAGATGCTCAAAAAATTCTGAGGAAGCTGGAGTTCAGAGAGTTGTAAATGCCTTGTCCATGATCATACAAGGTTCTGAGGCAGGATTCAAACACAATTCTTTTTGGTCTTCAGAAGGTAAGGAGTGTCCTTACCTGTAACACTCTGAATCGCATCAATAAGCAACCTCATACTCACACACTTACTTAGGAAGCTTCTTGGGCCCAGACAGGGATACACACAAGCATGTTTGCTTACAGTCTCTTAAGCTCTCCCACCTTTGATCAATGATCAAGCCTAAGAGCAGGATGGGCTGCCTGGGCACAGATAATGTGCCTCTTACCAGAAATCTTTAAACAGACTAAAAGACCATTCTGGGTCATCTGGGAAATTTTAGAAGGGATTCTTTCTTTGGGTGGAAGTTGGAATAGATGAACTGAGATTCCAAATTCTGTGAAGCACTGTAGGGGTTTATGCTGATCTCAGGGACGTGTCATTTGTAACCAAGGAGGTCATCTGGCTGACTGATTTGATTTTATCCCACATGGGGCAAAGCTATGGCCCAGGCCTGAAAGGAATTTTAGAAGTGAATTCAATTGCATAGAAGTTGCTATAAAGCAAATTTAGGCTTGATATAAGGAAAAACTTCCTAGCAGAACTCTCCCACAGTAGAGTGGACTGCCTTGGAACAAGACAGGGCCCCCAAGGAGTCCTATTCGTATCATACCTTTTCTTCCTTTTGAGGAGTATAAAGGAGTCCAAGAAAAGAGATGAGATCCAGCTCATCCTGGATCTAAACACTCCTGCTCATCCTCTTTCCTTGTGAGAGGGGGTACAATGGCCTAATTTCCCTGAGACCTTAACAGACTGCCCCAAGGCTCGGGATTCTGCCAAAATCCCAGCTTGCCATTCCCTCACTTCCACTCCAAGTCCCAAGTTACAGAAACTGGACTCCTCCCCATTCCCACCCCCCCAAGGAGGCCCTTCCCAGGGAAATTCTAACAGTGGAGTTGTCTCTGCTTCCCTGCTTGCCCTTCAAGGAACAGGTCTGGGTGGTGACCAGAAGCCTCCTCTAGTTTATTCCTTCCCAGCGAGAATCTAAAGAGGGGGAGGAATAAGCCTTATCCCAGAGGATATTTCTGGCAGCTAAGCCCCTCCCTGCATGCTCTGGAGAATGGGAACTCCCTGCTTGCTCCCCAGGCCCCCTTCCCCTCCTGTCCCTCCAGAGCTTCCAGCCCACAGATGATGGCAGCACCCACAACTTTGGCTCTTACGACCACAGCCACAACTATGCCTCCCTGCCAGTCCCATCCCTGCCCAGCGCTGGACTTTCATCAGACTGGCCCTCTGCCACCACAGCCTCCACTCTACCTTCCAAGGGCTTCAGACCCCACTCTCCAAGCTTGCCCGGTGCTACTCGCTCAGACAGTGCCATTGTGCACCAAGAGATAGTGGGGCAGGAGAAATTCTTCCAGGGTGCCTTCCTAGGCAATGAAACACGAATTGTGGAGTTCAAGCGCGGGGGTGGAGAATACTTGAACCTGGCCCTGAAGCATCACGTTCGCCGCTACGTCTGTGCCTTCCTCAACAGCGAGGGTGGCAGCCTCTTTGTGGGTGTTGAGGACAGCGGACTCGTGCGTGGCATCCGCTGTGGCCACCATGATGAGGACCGAGTGCGGCTCTTGGTGGATTCCATCCTGCAGGCTTTCAAGCCCCAGGTGTTTCCTGATGCCTATACACTTAGCTTCATCCCTGTGGTAAAGGCCAGGGGCAGTAACAACAGCCTGCTCAAGGTGATCCGCCTCACTGTGCACAGGCCACGGCCCCGCTCAGAGCCACTGCTCTACGAGACCGACCTGGGGGAAGTGTTCCTGCGGCGAGATGGCAGCATCCAGGGCCCGCTTTCTGGCAGTGCCATTCAGGAGTGGTGCAGGCAGGTAACTGGTGGCCTGTTCTTGAGCAGAGCTAACACAGGGCCATAGCATCTTAGAGCTAGAAGGGACCTTGGTCCAGACTCCCCATTTTACAGATGGAGAAACTGAGGCCTGGAGAGGAGGAGGGATGTCTCAACGTCACATGGGCAGTTAGAGCTGACAATCAGACCTGGGCCCTAGGATTCCACTTCCCTGAAATATCTACCTCACCGGTGCTGGCCAGCATTAGTCTAGGCATTGCTTTATTAAACAAAGGTTCATGCCGTGCCTCTGCTGCTCAGCAGTGGGGAGAAACAGCATGTAGATAAAGCCTCCCTGCGTGGCTGCGGCATGACCTGTTTACCCAGGTCATTATTAATATACAATATGGGGAGGCTGTGCCTCAGAGGTGTCAGCCAAGAGCTGTGTGTGTTCAGAGGGAGACGGTTGTTTCTAACCAGAATGTCAGGAACCTTCCTGGAGGAGGGGAAGTCACTGAAAAGCAAAGTGGTGAAACCCTAAGGGGAGGTAAGTCTTCTAGGGGCAGCACCTAACAGACGTGCTGAGGCTTCAGCTTGAGGGCCTACTCAGGGCTTGGCAGTGGAGGGAATGCTGGCCTGGCACCAGGAGACCCAGCTGAGTCCTATGGGCTGGCCATGTGACCTTGAACACGTCTCTTCCTTCTCCATGGACCTTGGGCTTTCAGCTTATAACATGAAGTTCAAGAAGATAGACTAGAGCACTTACTATGTGAAAGGATGGACTTCAAAAAGTAGAGATTGGGTGGGTGTTGAGGGGAGTGGCCAGGATAGTGGGGGGATGGCATGAGCACAGATGGAGAGGCACAGAGAAGGGAGAGAAAGCCCATTTTGGTTGGAACATATAGCAAGCCTATGATAGGGGTCAGTAAGAGAAGGTTGGATACAAAGGTTGGAAGTGGATGGTGTAGATCCTGGAATGCCAAGATCACAAGTGTACATTGGCCTCAGTAGGTTATACTAGGGAGCCACTGAGCGTTCTTGAGAGGAGTGACCTAGAGCAGGGGTCATGCTGAGTGGTACCTGTGAGGATCAGAGGGGGATGAAGGGAAGGTGCAGGCAGAGCAGAGAGGAGAGCCTTCCAGCAGGCCAGGCCAGAAGAGCTAGCAGGCTGGTAGTGGGAGTGCAGAGCTCCACACAGGCTGCCCATCCCTAACTGACTTGTATATCCTCAGAAATGGATCGTAGAGCTGAACAAGCTGCAAAAAAGGGTCAGTGTCCTGACCATGGAGAAGGAGCATCTCCAAGAACAGCTGAATCGGGGTCTTTGCCGGCAGCTGTGCCGGCAGCCTTCCTCCTGCATCTGCTGCATCATGTGACAGGCCTTTACGCACACCCCAGAGGCAGGGGCTGCACCAAACCGCATCTCGCATCTCTTCTGAAAGTGCCCTTTCTACCTGAGCTCCGACTTATGCTCAGGCCCCTCAAGGGGGCAGCCCCTAGGCAGGCTCCCCCACTGGCCCCTCCCCAAGGTTCTCAGCTGTTTGAAACCAGCGCTGGTGAAGTGCTGTACCAGGACAGACACAGGTAGGGGGCATGGAAAAGTCACTGTTAAAATGACTCATTATCAATCCTCCACTTCAGGGGAAACTTCTCTCAGCCTCAGCTCTGAGAAAGCTGGCCCTGCCTGCCAGTTTTCCTTCATCTTCAAGCAACAACATCGAGATCTCGGAGTCCCCTGAGGGAGGAAGCTAGGAAGCTAACAAGCAAGCATAGGTTTGTCCATGAAGCACTTATGTTCTCATGTGATAGCCATCATTAGCCTGCTCCCTACACAGGCCTGCTGGGAATTCTTCTTTGCAAAGCTCTTTAATAAAGTCAATCATATCTGGGCCAGCAATGGTTGTGACTTCAATGACAGCTGACCTGGGTCCCAGATCCAGGCCCACAGGGCAGACTCGACACTCAGACACCAGCTCTCTGCTAAGCAGAGGAAAGGGCGATATGATCTTGTGATGGTCAAAATTCCCAAGGAAGATGCTTTTAGGTATAATGGACCCTTCTGAACTCAAAGAACCAGACTCAGTCCTCTCTTAGACCAAGGAGAGCCCAGTTATCAGTCCCATACAACAAACATTTGCTATGTGTCTTAATTACCTAGCTCATAGCTCTGCCCTAACAAAATTTAGACATGATACTGTCGTGGACCTCATAGGCTGGGGGCGAGGACGGAGGATCGACAGCCCAAAATGTTATCTAAATAACAGAGAGACACAAAGTTAAGTGGAGTCTGAGGTAGATAAGACAGTTGGGTGAGGCATAGAGAACCATGTAAACAAAAAGCACACAGGCCTGAGAGCCCGGGGCACACAGGTTAGCTGAAGGGTAGTGTGTGGAGTAGGGAGGATGAGCAAAAAGGTAGGCTCACTCCAGATTTTGGAGGGCTCTAAACATCAGGCAGAGAAGTTTGAATTTTATAGGAAGAGCTACCATCAAAGATTTTTGAGCCAAGGAATGACATGCTATATGTAAGAAATGTTATTCTGACAGAGCAGGGTACAGGCAAGAAAAGTCTGCCTGTACAGTGGCTATTGTAATAGTTCATGTCAGTGGCAATATGAAGCTTTATACTAAGGTGGCTGAAGTGAGAAAAGAGGAACAGATGCTGCCAAATCCAGATAATTGATAAGAGATGATTGGGGGGGAAGGGGGGAGAAGAAAGATTTTAAACAGGAAACTAAAGGAGAAGAAGTTCCACAAGAGATGGACCAGGTTTAGGGGGAAAGGTGAGTTCAGTTCTGGACATGAATTGGAAGTGCTGGCTTGTCCTGCAGGTGGGATTCTCCTAAAAGCAAATAAAAATCGGTGCAGGGCTTAAGTTGAGGAGGAAGTCAGGACCAGTGGTAATAGATTTAGGAGGTGGCTGAGTAGAAATGATAGCTGAAGCACCAGGAGTGAAACCAGCCAGGTCAGATCAAGTCAGCAAGTCCACAAGGAGCCAGTGGAAGGGAAGTGATCAGAGATGAGGGAGCAGGAGCATATACGGTTTCTGAAACCAAAGGCAGAAAATGTTTGTAGAAGCCAGAAATGGGGAGAATGAAGAACGAAAAAGAATATTGGAATTGACAGTTGTCAATTGGAAGGTCGTCACTAGAGACCTTTGGAAATAATTTCAGTAGAGCAATGTGGGGGGGGGGAGGGGAAGGGTGGAAGTGATCTTAGCAGAGGGTTGAAGCAATTAAGAATTTGTTGTTATTCAGTCATTTCAGTCACGTCCACCTCTGACCCCACTTGGGGTTTCCTTGGCAGAGATATTGGAGTGGTTCGCCTTTCCTTCTTCAACTCATTTTACAGATAAGTAAACTGAGACAAACAGGGTTAAGTGACAGGCTCAGGTTCACACATCTGGTAAGTATCTGAGGCTGGATTTGAAGTCAGGTCTTCCTAAATCCAGGACAAACGCTGTCCACTGTACCACCTAGCTGCTGTGTTAAATAATGCTGGATAGGAACTTTTTCAAGTTTAGTCATAAAGAAGAGAGAGGTAGCTAGATAGGCTATTCAAGGGAAGACCTTTCTAGAACGGGAAGACTTGAGTGCATTTGTAGGTAGACGGGAAAGGGCCAGTGAAAAAGATTTAAGATGCATGAGATGATAGGGACAGGGCCCTGAAAGTAGAAGAAAATGGGATTAAAAGCACATATACAGGAATTAATCAAGCACCAGGACTGGGGGGGATAACCACAGAGAAGGAATGGTGTTGCTATGCTTTAAAGAAATGGACTTGTAGTATGCAGCTGCTTCCTAAAGATTAGGGTCAGGTCATCTGCAAAGGCTGGGCAAGAAGAGATTTGGAACAGGTAACATGAAGGTAATGTCCTAGGGGGCCAAGAAGAACCAAACAGAATTGAGTCCAAGGTGGTAGAGTAGAAAGAGCATCAGCTTAGGGGTCAGAAGGCCTAAGTTCAAATCCCAGTTCTGACAATTACTACTGGTGTGACTTTGAGCAAGTCATAACCTCCCTGGACCCAAGTACCCTCATCTTTAAAATGACCATGGGTGGGATTAAATGATCTCTAAAGTCCCTCCTAGGTTTAGATCCATGATCTATGGAACAGCTTAGGTTACATAACTTGGAATCTCTGAAGCCCAACCAGTACCCAGGTAGCAGTCCTGAAAGGCACAGCCAGCAAGGGAATCATCCAAGTCCACTTGAAGATTTTTCAGGTCTCAGTTTATGACCTTTATGGCCTCTAGGATCGGGTGACTGACACATGTGGACAGGCCCCCATCACTTCCCACCCAGACTACTGCAAGTGTCTTGTTAGGTCTCCCCACTGCAGTCTGTTCCCTCTCTACCCAGCTGCCCAAGGGAAATTCCTAAAGCATGGATCTAACCATGCCACTCCTGCTCAGTGACTCACTCCCTTTCCAACCTGACTCCAACCTATCTGTCCTGCCTTATCCATTCTATTCCCCTCTGCCCACTCAGGTCCTCACAGATGACATTCCCCTTCCCTTCTGTTAATCTGCACCAATTGTCTGTCCCCCATGCTGAGAAGCCCTCCATGAACACCTTTGCCTTGTAGAAGCCTTGGTTTCCTTCAAAGCTGGCCTAGTGATGCCTTTTCCAGGAAGCTTTTCCCAATTCCTCCCTCCCCACCCCCTATTACTCTTTTTTGTTTCATGTCCATGTGCTGTCTCACTGAAAAGAATGTGAGCCCCTTGGAGAGACAGGCCACTCCACTCTTATCTTTGAATTTTCTGTGCCTTAGCAGTAGGAACTTAATAAATGCTTGTTAAAGAGTTTTGGAACCAAAGTTTGCCTCTTTGCAACAGTCACCCATGTTCTTAGTTCTTCCTAGTGGGACCAAGCAGAACATAGAACCCTGTTCCTTCCAAGTGTCAGCACATTGCTGGGAGTCTCTCCTCTGTCCGGTCAGCCACATATATTCATTCACCTGTTCCCTCATGAAGAATCCCGTCTGAAACCCCTTCATGTCTACACTAATACATGGTGGCTTATGGTCACGTACAGATACTTTGTCAGGTGAAGTAAAAAACATATTCATTGAAGACATGACAAGAACTGGGTAGTTTTGTTTTTATTCCATTGACAAAATACACGTAGTCTGGCTAGAGGACTATGGCAGGGGGCAGCTTCATCCATAGTAACAGCACATAAGAAAATAGCATCTTACACTTGCATTAACACCATTTGGGAAGAGCTCCCCTGACACTTTTTTTTTTTAAAAGGCAAAGATTGTTACCCTCCTCCAAGGCCTGAGAAGCAGTTCTATGTTCCTTTTAAAAGCCACCCCTTGATGCAAGGAGGACTCCCCTGGTCTTGAAGGCAGGTTGGAACAGGCAGCCCAAGGCTTTGGGGTTAATGGCATTTCACATGATTCATACCAAGTACATTAGAACCCTGCGGGGCTGATCCCCACCCCAGCTCAGAGCAGATCACAATCTTCCTTGGATTTCTTCTCCCTTGGTGGCATTAGAAAGTCTCAAGTCACCTGGATTATATCATAAAGCATAGCTTTCAAATGGCCCTGTGGTCCATGCCATCCGGAGATGAGGCTGGGCACACACAGGACCTATCAGCATCTCCATCAGTGGCAGGAGAAAGAAACAGTACTTTTTCAAGAAAAGAGCTCCCTAAGCCATCCCTGCCACCCATTGCCTCTGAAGCTTTCCTTCTGTTTTCTTCCTAGGAACCCCAACATACTAATTAGGGCCTGGGAATGGGACAGTGCATTACAGAAGGGAGAGGAAGGGAACATCCAAGTCTACATGATGGGACATGCAATAAGTGACAAAGTTTGGGAAATGTCCTTTTTTCCCCCCGTAATAAAATAATTTTAATTAAAAAAACATAAATGCTGAAAGTGAATCCAAGGCTGTAAATTCCATCCAAGTCCAATGGCTCCCGTGGCAGAGTTGTCCCTGGACAAAAAAAAAAAAAAAGACATCCTGGGGCATCTTCCCCCAAAAAACTTGGCAACAAATCTGAATTCAGGCTTTAGTGCAACAAAGACTCAGAGAGTGAGCCTGGAACCACTGAGAACCTAATCTAAAAGTTCTACAGCAGAGCATCCCTGACAGTCATCTAACTGATGCTTGAACACATTCAAGATCAGAAAGTTCACTGCCTAATAAGAGGCACCCTTTTGTCAGGGAGCTCTAATTGTTTCAAACACTATTCCTCCCTAGATGAAGGTCTGTTTGTCCTGAAGCTACAAGTCTCCAAGGGAGATTTATCATCCCTACCCTATTACCTATTCCCCATGCAAAGAGCCTCTGAGGCATATTGCTAGAGCCTGGTCAGGAGCTCCATCTACCCCATCACATGAATTAGTTCCACTTCTATCTGCTGAAGCATCCTCTGAATGAAGCAGAGTGGGGCAGGGAAAGCGCTCAATTTACCACCTATCTGAGGTTCTCTCTGGGCCTTACAGTGTCCTTATCTTTAGAATGAGGACAAGATATTCTAAAAGGTCCTGTTTTAGCTCTAACATCCTATGATTCCATCAAGTTTAACTTATTTCCAATAGGTAGCATCAATCCTCTAGAGAGCAAACCATCTCCCTCTGTACTTGAGATAGGCAAAGCAAAGCAGGTGCCAGAATTCAGAGATTCAGAGAAGCTAAACCAATAAATATACCCTCCATTCACCACAATGAAAATCTATGAGCAGCTCTTTCAAAAGTAAAGCCTACTGATCTGGGCCCTCTGGCCAAGGAGTCACAATTTCAAACGTACATTCCCTTTGTACTGCCTGGCATCACCATCTGCTACTGCCATATATACACATGAGATTGCTAGTTATTCATCCCAAGCATAAATAAAGGTTCCCAGATGTCCACCCCAGGTCCATCACTTTTTATTGATCACCAATGGCTTCCATGGCTCCCAAAGTCAACAAGGAAATGTCTGACATTCTCACACCAAGTTTTTGTGCAGCACACCACACATGGTATGTGTATGGTAAGAGGCATGTGTCCTTCCTCAGTGCCTTCCTAACTTCTGTACTGGAAAAGATGTGGTGGTTGGACTATCTCTCCAAGTGCCAGAACCAAGTCTTTCTCACCCAGATGGTGCTCAGCACTATCTTGTGCATCATGTGTTTATACAAACCCAACTAAGCAAACCAACGTTGTCAAGGGACATTACCAGGCATCAGTCTTGATTTATCGATGGAAACTTCAACTCGGTGATTTCAGAGTCAGGGGAGCTGCTCCCACTCCGGTCACTGTAGGTATCCCTGCAGAATCCAGAGAATTCTATTAAAGATCTTTTACAAAGGCCACACCTTACCTCACTTGTTCATGGTCACTATCTATTCCAGAACCCTACATCAGTACAGACCTCACACCTTTGCCTCTATCTTTACTTTGCTTCCTAAGGCACTTGTCTTTTAGATATGGGGGCAGCAATAGTATCAGAAAAGATATGACTTAAGGTATGGTAACCCTGTACTCCCCAGAAAACTAAAGTTATTCTGCTGTTGCCCAGCTGATAACTCAAGACTATCTTTGCCACTCAACCTCACTCAAGCCATATCCTTTCTGGGCTTTAGTTTCCATCTCTGTAAAAATGAAAAGGACACATGAAGATTTTCATATTTAGGGATATTTAGGGTCCTTGCAGCAATAAAGCCTTCCCAGGTATGGAGATTGAGGTGCTTCAGGCCTACCTGCTCCACACAGCTGGGACACCACGGCCCAAACACTCTGGAGTACAGAAGAGACAATCAAGTCAAAGAGAAAAGTGCTTTAACAAAGAATAATAAAACCTGGATAAGAAAAAAATCCAGATCATAGGAGGAAAAACCTATACACAAAATTAGAAAGACACCCATGGAATAGAGGGTACATATGTTCTCTTTGGCTTCCCTTCTAAGCTCATCAGCAACCAACTATAAGGAGCCAAACACAAGCAAGGAAGATTCGCACCTAGGAGAGAGTCTGCAGCCTTTCTGGAGATAGTGAGTGAGTCTTCCAGCTGAGGCCAACAGGAGGCCAAAGTAAGGGGGAGATGGCTTGATTGGTCTGGACAAGAACTCAGGATGATACTGAACACCAACAAAAAATGGATGATCTGAAAAACAAATTTAAAAGGACTAGCTTATATTATGAACATTTGTCCAATGAATCACCAAGTCTTGCACATATGTGTCCCCTCGACTCCCACTACCTGTGTTCTCATATTCACCAGGTGAAAACCTGGGCTATCACAGATGCCTCCTAACAGGTGTCCCTGACTCCAGGTTCTTCCCTTTCCAACCCATCCTCAATAATCCTCCAAATGAAACTTGTATCAACTGATAGCAGAGTGAAATGAGAACCAGAATAATGTGCAAACTAACAATACCTTAAAGAACCATAATTTGGAAGGAGCTGAGAACTTAGATGGATACACTAACCAATTATGACTCAAGGGAGTCAGTTACTTAAGCACTACACATACTTTAAGGGTCGCTTGATGGACCTATGGTATATAATCAGGCAGATATCTTGGACATGGCAAATGAGTAAATGTGGTTTCTGGACTATGTTACTTGTTACAGGATTTGTTTTTTTTCCTTTTTATTTGGGGAGCAGCAAGTGTTGCCAAAAAAAAAGATGAAGAAATAAAATGTCATTGAAATACCCAAAGGTAATAAGAATACCTAGGGAAAAAAAATTGCAAATGTATAAACTCCTTAGAGCCTGACAAGCTGTGTTTCTAATTGTATTTTATTCTACTCCTCACTGTAATGTAGAACCACTATTAAGGTCCATGGCATAGTGGATATAGTGTCAGGCCTGCAGTCAGAAGATTTGGATTCAAATCCAGCCTCAGATACTTACTAGCTGAATGACCATAGTGAAGTCACTTGCCTGAAAGCAGTTTACTCAAATATAAAATGTGGATAAGAGCACCTACCTCACAGGGTAGGTTGTAAGGATCAAATAAAATAACATTTGTACAGCACCTAGCAGTGTCCAACACACAGTAAGGACTTAAAGATGGAACAACCCTTCCTCTACCCATCTCATTTCAGCCACAGTTTTCTGATCTTGTTCTGCCATCCAGTTCTGTCCCCCCCCTCCCAGCCCCCCCCCCAACAGGGCCTGAAACGATCCCTTCTTCATCAGTACCTGCACTCACTCTTTTCCTTCAAAGTCATTTCCTTCAAGGCTACTAACCCTAAACAACTAAAAGTTTCCTCTCCCTCACTGAACTCTCTTATAGCATTTTTCTCAGACCACATTTTACTCCTTGTGTTGTGCATGTTTTATGTGTCTTTTAACCCCCATTTTATCTTTGCATCCCCAGTTCTGAGTATAGTGCCTTGTATGTGGTTGAAATTAATGTTTTGTTTTGTCATTTTTTAAATGGATTAATAACCCAGATCTCAAGCCTAGGGAAAAGGGAATAAAGAGTCAACCTCCCTCCACACCCTCTGGCCAAGTTTAATCTCCATTTTGACCTTGCTAGAATATTAAAGATGTTGGAATTAGAATACTGTATTCTCCACAAGACTTTTACACTGAAGAGGGAGCAGAACAAATGTGGGAAGTTATCAACACCACCGCTCTTAACCTCCTGCAGAATTCATGTTTTTTCTTTCTTGCCCTTTCTAGGGTTAAGGGTTGAAATACTTAATAGAGATGCAACCTAAGAGTCACAAAGCCCTAAATAGGTTCCAGTCCTTTTGACATTTACTCCTTGTGGGATCTTACTGGCACCTAAGATTGTAGAGAAGGTGCCAATTTGCACTGGTTAAAGGAATTGTCTAACTGGGAGCTCCCAACACAAATGAACTCACCACTTTCATAATTTAAAACCAAAAAAAAACTTTTTTAATTTTTTAAAAGATATTTTTGTCAAATCTGAAAACTTATGAACCTGAATTAATCCTACTGTCCAAGTCCTTACCCTCCAATTCCACAATCTCCATTCGCTCTCCTTCAACATCTTGGCCCACAAACTTCAAGCCTTGTTCTTCCAAACACTTCTTTAAGACTGGGTTCACCTGGAGGTACAGAAAGCTCCTTCAATGACATGGTACTTCTAGGAAGACAGAAAGGAGGCTGCAGAAGCCCCAATGCATACCTCAAATCGGTGTCTGTGTCTTTCCTCCAAGTAATCAGGATCCCCATACAGCTTTCCTAGAAAGGGCAGAGTGCAGGCTATCGTTTCACACTCTCCTGTAAGAGCCTCAATTGCCAGAATCAGTTTATTTACACAGCCCCTTCCCAGCTCAGCATCTAGGTCTCCATGGACATACATCCCCTTCTAGAGCTCTCCTACTGCTAACAGCACTAGAGCCAATTCCAAGGCTTGATGATTTCTGCCAGCTTTAGACACTCCCAGGGAAAAGAGAACAGAAACAACTTATTTCCCAAACATGTTATTAAAACAAACATCTTGCTTTAGGAAGAGTGCCCCCAAGGCCAATACAGAGGCTTTTGTTCCATGCCAATGTTGATAGGCATCATATCATAGTAAAGCTGTTTTTCCAACAGAGAACCCAATGATATTAGGTGGGCTGTGCCCATTTACTCATGTGTCCAGAGCCTGAAAGAAACTGAGCTGGGGAGGTATGTTCATAGGAGCACACCAGCCTTCACTGCTGTGTGTCATCTTCCTGAGCTGTACAAATATCAGGATGCAGCAGGAAACTTAAGCATAAGAAGGGGCTGCATTGCTTCTCTAGGCTGAAAATGGCAGACAGGACATATTTTAGACCAGTTTGGTGGAACCCCAGTCCAAACCTCATCCAAAGCATTAACTATCCTCTCTTCAAAACCATCAAGTGGTGTTATAGCCTCACACTCAACAATTCCAAAAAGAATTTCACATTACTTCGGAACGCAATCTAGTTGTAAGGGAAGTTTTTATAATGAACCAAAATCTACCTCCACAAAGTTTCCAGCCATAGTTCTGCCCTACTTTCCTTCTACAAAGAACAAGTCTACTCCCTCCTATAAACTAAGTCTCAGCAAGAACCAATCACAACAGAAAGTGGGAGTTCTGTTTAGACATCTTTTCAGCCTCAAGGCCCCTTAGCACTAGCCCAGCTTGCCTTAAGCCAAAGGTTGGCATCAAAAGGAGAAGCTTTTCTTACTCATGATTGAGTTCTTCGTTTGGAAGAGGGTCCTCCTCTTGCCAAGTCTCATGGTGCCACCCATTTGTCCAGGATTGTGTTCTGGCATGTCAATGACCTGGAAATTAGGCAACACACAGGCTCCTTGAGAACATGGCACAGAAGTGGCTATAGAGTTGGTAGCTATTTTCATCCTTTCCTTCCTAGCAGCTTATAGCCACAGAGAGGAACCCAGCTCTGATGTCATGGGATATTAGTGGAGTAAATGACTTATTTCACAGCCTCAGCACAGCTAAAGAGGGTGGGATTGTTTGGTATTCCCATTCATATACAAAGAGGGGTCAGAGGGTCAATATGAGATGCTTACCACAGGATGACTTGTCTTAGGGTCAAACTCTGTTGAATTGGCATCTGTGAAAACCAAAATCCTTCTTTTAGGAGAAGAAATAGTTGCAAGCAGCTCAGTTACTGGTGCTCTTTTAGCTAGAACCCTTTTCCCTGGTCTCAGGAGGTGCAGAGAGGACTATTTCAGAGTAATTCTGCTTGATCCTGTTTCCGAATCTCTTATCAAATGAGGACAATAAAAGTTCCTAAACCTCACAGAGTTGCAGTGAAGACTAAATGAAACTGTATTTTGATAGTTTATTTACAGATGTGACTGTATACACACCTATATTACATATATACATGTACATTAAGCACTACAGACATGTTAGCTATTATTCTTAGCTATTACTAACAAAAGAGAATAACATCTATCTCCTTTTTTCAAATCCATGACTATCTCCTGAAATCTAAGATATGTAGAAGGAAAACTAGGACCACTGCAATGATAAAGCAGCTTTGTAATGTCTCTTGGACAACTTTTGTGTGTGTTTCTTGTAAATTCTGGGAAAGCAAGAAGGTGGGTTAGCCATACCTTGCCAACCCAGAACACTTCGTGAAAATTCAACCACTGCCAGCTGCATTCCTAGGCACACACCTTCAACAGGACAAAGGAGAAAAGATCACAAATATAATTAGTAAAGGTTACCTGTGGAAGCTGGGCTTTCTGGGGGCAGTCCCACCCTGGGGGTCATGATCCCATATAAGACCACAATTTTCTGAGTCAAACAAGGATTGTTAGCCCATGTGATTTTGACCTCATGCCTTAATAGAAAAAAAAAAACCCTGGGGCACAGAGTGGATGCAAGAGAAAACTTCTGACTGTGTCAAGCTGAACTCCAAGACTTGAACACAAGCAGTGTTCTTGCCATAAAGGGTTTTAGAAATTCAAGTTTCCTTCCTTTCATTAAACTTCCTATTTGCAACTAATCAAGCTGAAAATTACTACAACTCAATGCACTAAGAAGCCTTGCAATTAGAGGCAATTTGTATCTCAGTTTAGGAGCAGATAATACATTAGGTCTCCTGAGCACTGTAAAACAACTGTATTTATTTGGGAAGGGGAAGAGGAGGGAGCTTTCAGCTGATATTTCACTCTTCCCAGGCTCTCCTAAAACCCACACACCCCTCCCTTGGGGAGAAAGAAGGTTAAGTCCCAAGCTGAGAAATTCTATTCTAAAAGGGATTTTGGATTTCTCCCAAGCAGAAACAAGGCTTCCTTCTAGCTGTGCTATGGGAATGAGGGTACTTGTATGATTGTTAATAAACACCCATGCTTTATTGATGGGCTCCCAATGGGTACCCCTCCAGCCCCTTGCCTGTTCCAGGTGAGTCCTACATCAATGTTATTGAACCTCTTACCTAAGAAAGGCTTTTTCTGTTTCCGTGCCCAGGAGATAGCTTGAATTTTCCCTTCTGTTCCTCGAACACCAAACCCCCCTGGAACCAGTACTCCACTGCACAAAAAAACAAAACAAGTGCAAAGATAGGCTCTCCTTGCCTATCCCCTTTCCACAGGCTTAACATTCTAGGAACACTAATGGAGACACTAAAATACTGGTGTATTTTGCTTTTGGGGTTTTAAGAAGCATATGGTCTGACAAGGGCAGCAGTGTGGAACACAGTGAGTGGGAAAGGGCACCCGTTGGCCTTAGAGCCAGAAGCCCAGGTTCAACTCTGGGCTCTGCCCCTTGCATAAGCTGTGTGATTTCAAGCCAGTCATTTGGCATCCTCTGTAAAAGGAAGCATTTGGATTAGACAGATGCCCTTCCTGCCCAGATCTGATAAAGTCTCTAAAGTAGCAGTTTCCAACCTGTGGGTCGCAACCCCTTTGGGGGGATTGAATGACTCTTTCACAGGGGTTGAATGACCCTTTCACAGGGGTCGCGTAAGACCATCAGAAAACACATATTTCTGATAGTCTTAGGAACTGAGACACTGCTCCTCTATCTGTCTCCAGGTGGGTCTGCCCTTATGCAGATACCCCCACATACAAGTATTAAAGGGCTGTGGCATTAGGAAGGTTAAGGAACCCTGCTGTGGCTAATGGACACAAAAGGACCCAGGATTTGCAAAGCTATATTTAACTGGCTTCTTCATTTCTGGATCCATGTGGTATCTACTGTGATGCTGCAGAAGCCTCTAGCATCAGTCATTCTGTATCAAATTCCTCTTCGTCAGGAGGAGGCATGTGTTGCTAACACCAGGAAAGCAGACTGTACCTCCTCCCTTCCCCTACCCCGAACTCATGAAGCCTTTGACTAAGCACTGCCTATGACCCTAAGACCTAAGATGTCTTCTTAAACCCAAGGCACAAAGCACTCCTTACTTGGCACTACAGAGTTTCTGCCAAGCTTCATGATACCGGACAGGTTCTTCTTGTAAAGTACTCGGTTCCAAGTCAGCTGAATCTATATACTGGGGGAAAAGTCAGAAAAGGGGGACATTTAAAAGCAGATGTATGAAACTAGTGGTTTGGCTTTGCCATGACTTTTGTTTCATATTTTCTCCTTCCTAACTAATACAATCAGAAGTTGCCTCTCTCCTGCAGACTGTAACATCCCCTTAATCTGAGATTTACCTATGCTAGCAGGAATGAATAGAGCACTAAATAATGGGAGCTGGCCAAGGAGTGTAGGCGGTCAGTCAAACACTCATTAAGAGCCTACTATGTGCCAGGCACTCTTCTAAGCATCTGCCTTCAACAGACTCACAGTCTAACTGGGGGGCGGGGGGAGGGGGAGAATAAGAATGACCAGAAAACATAATGAACAAACCAGGTATGAGATAAACGAATTAAAGGGCCAGGAAGTGCTTCCTCTAGAAGACGGAGTTTTAGTTGGAACTTAAAGGAAGCCAGGGAGAGATCAGTAGTCCGAGCAGGAGAGGAATGGAAAAGAGGAGAGAAAGCGCCTGGTGTGGGAGGGGAGGGGTGGAGCTTCATGAGAGGAGTGCCAGGGGGCCTGCTGTCACTGTCCCGAAGAGCATGGGGTAGCATGAGGCGTGAGACTGGAGAGGGAGGTGACATGATGAAGGGCTCTGAGTGTCAAAAAGAATGTTCTGTATTTGATCCAACAGGCAAAAGGAAGTCACTGGAGCTTGCTGAGTGGAGACACGGAGCTGGAGGGATGGGAGGGAGGGAAGACACAGACAGACTCACATTTTAGGAAGGTCACGTTAGTGGCCAAATGGAGGATGGATTAGAGTGGGGAGAGACCTGAGGCAGGCAGAGCCACCAGCAGGCTGCTATAATGGGAATATTGCAATAGTCCAGGCATGCGGGGATGAGGGCCTGCTCTAGGACAGTAGCGGTGCTAGGAGAGAAGGGAAAGAATTCAAGAGATGTTGCAAAGGTGGAACTGACAGGTTCTGGCAACAGCTTGGATATGTGGGTGAGACAGTGAGGATCCAGGGTGACTCCTAGGTTGTGAGCCTGAGGGACTGGGAGGATGAGGATATAGGAATCAGGAAGTTAGGAGGCCGGGAGGGTTTAGGGGAAAAGATATCTACTGGACGTTCAGTTCAAGATGTCTGAAAGGCAGCTGGAGATGCTGCAAGACTAGAGGGCAACAGAGGGATTAAGGCAAGATTAGTAGATATATCAGGACTGTCAGCATAAAGATGGTGATCAAAGCCATGGCAGTAGAGGAGCTCTGCAGAGAAGCCATTCAGGTGACAAGCTGTTTCCTTCACAAAGGTCAGCTCTCCTGCCCCACATCCCCAGGTGCATGCACAAGTCTCTCAGTGACCTAGCTCTGTGTGAAGTAGGGGAGCTCCAGCTCTGGGGAGGGGTCCTCCTTGGTCCTGGGCTCCTAACAAAAGCCATTTCTCTGCTGGTGCCTCATGGTGGGCTCTGCTGTCATTCTTGGGGGCTGGGAGGAGGAACCTGACCATTATGGCAAAACCAAAAAATGGATTTTGGAGAAACAAACTCTACCTGAAGGAGGTTAGCAGTTGGGAGAGGGGCTGCAGCATGTCAGGAGTACATCAGCAGCACATCAGTGCTTTCTGCCAGCCCAGGCCTGTTCCATTTCCATGTGCCTCTTAAACCTGGTCGCCTGATACTTCCTGCCCCCTAGACCTATCCCAGAATTACCTCTCTAAACTTCTTCCTTCACTACTATCTCCTGAAGATCACCAACTATAAACTGAATGCCCAGTGCCAACCCAAAACCTAAAATTCTTCCAGAGAAGGGAACAATGCTCCAAAGAAGATGAAGGGGCAGCTAGGCAGCACAGTGAATAGAGCACCAGCTCTGGAGTCAGGAGGACCTGAGTTCAAATCCAAACTCAGACACTTGAACACTTAGTAGCCAATACTTACTAGCTATGTGACCTTAGGCAAGTCACTTAACCCCACTTGCCCTGCTCTCCCCCCTCCAAAAAAACAAAAATAACTAAAAAATAAATGTTTAAAAAAAGAAAATGATGAAACAGGTCTCTTTGAACTCCCATTTTTTTTTTCCACCCTCACTCAGAAGCAAGGGTTAATTAGCCAAGCAAAAAACACCAAGCAATCCACAAGCCCAGCACTGGCTTCTGAACATCCATGGGGTCAGACTCCACACATCCCACACAGAGTTTCTTGCCAGAGCTGGTCTGGTCAGAAGACCTGGGTTCCAGTCTTGACTCCATCACTGACTAGCTGTATGACCACCAAGTCACTTCTCCACTATGAGCCTATTTCTTCAACTTTAAAATGAGAATAGATTTACCCTACTAGCACAGGATAAAAATAAATGACATTTTAAGTCACAGTACCCAAGAGGATTTAAACCCAAGTCCCTCTTGCAGCTGAGTCCAGTACTCCTAACCTAAACCATCCTGTTTCTCTCTCTAATTGCTAAAAGGGGAATGAGAGCTGCATGCACCTGGAGTCATAGGAGCTGGGTTGGAATCCTAGCCCTGACCAAGGCATCTGGTCTATATGACCTCAGCTAAGTCAGGGATATAACTTGTCTGGGCCACTCTGCCCTTGGGCATAAACCTAAGGAGTTGAACCAAATGATCTCTAATGTCCCTTTGCTCCTCTGAATCAAAGATCCTGTCTCACATGGGTGTGCTGAAGAAAGAATGGCAAACTGGAAATGCTACAGAAATAAGATTTTTTTTGAAGGTGGAAGCTATTACTACTGGGCACTGAAATCTTCAAAGGTCCTCCTTAACACTAAACAGCAAGCTTAAAATCCATGTCTTTGACACTAGTTTAAGGAACTTTCAATGAGTCCTTGACTGAGAAGACATCTCTATAGTGTAGGCCATGAGCCTCTCCATGTGTATTCCCCTCCCCTCCCATCCCATCCCATCCCATCCCATCCCATCCCATCCTCCCACAACCTCCTCACCCACCTTTATCTCCAGCTTGTGGTTGATGGCCAGGGCAGAATGTTCCAGGGCTTTAATTACAGAGGCATAGGAGTCTGAGAACTTGGTGTATTTGCCAACTAGAGCAATGGAGCAGGTTTCTAGCAAACGATCATACCTGCAGATCCAAAAGCCAACACTAAACACAAGTACATGGGAGGAAGAGGCAGAAAGTAAGTCCTGAAACAAGAGGTGCTCAGTATGCCAGGGGAGAGGGAAAATAGGTCTGACCCAATGTGACTGGGGTCATGGAAGAGGTCAGATGGTGAGAGCTCCCTTGCTTGGCCCCTTGGCAGCAACAATATAAAAGGCAGTCTTGCAGAGCTCATTGGGGAAAATGGCTCTTAGATGTGGACAGTCCTCAGTATTATCTCCAAAAATGGGCAGCAAACAGGAAGTGGTTTGGGCAAAGCCAGTGGGTGCAGAGGGAAATTCTAGTGCGAGTCCAGGAAGCCAAGCAGATTCTGGGACTGACCAGGTCGGGGACTCAGTATCTTAACTAGAGTTTGGAAATCAAGCCAAAGTTTAGAAATTAATAAGACAAAGCCCTGGTTCCAAGAGGCAACCTGATAATAAAAAGATCCCTGAATATGGAGTCAGAAGACAAGTCTGAATACTAACTCTGCCACTGCCTACCTTTATGACCTTAAGCAATCACTTAACCTCTCCACAGGTGAAGTAAAATGAGGCAGCAGAGTTGCTCTAAAGGATGGTCTATCCTAGGAAACCAAGCCAGGTGAGCAAAGCCTCAAGGTCCAGGGCCAATCCTGCCTTCTTCGACCTCTGACTAAGGTCTACAGCCACATCTCCCTCTAACTACCAAGGAGTCACTAATTTAGTTTCTGAGGCTTCTAGAACCAAATGCTTGTGCTTTTTGGCCTATATTCAGGATAGCTTACTGCCACTAAGAACCGTTTTTTAAATGACCTTCCAGGGGTGCTAATAGCTTGTAGTGCCATCTTCGAATAGACAATAGGGGAAATGGGAGGAACACTAAACTGGGTTGGAGCCCCAGCTTCTCCTCAAACATAAAATTAGGTTGACTAGATACCTCTGGTTCCCTGTTTCTCCTAGCCCTAAAATGGCTTAATTCAAATTCTAAATGATATTTGCAGGGTAGACAAAGGAAAGCATGCACAGCAATCCAGGTTAGTGTTTGGAGGTGTAAAGAATCTCAGGTCATCTACTCCAACCACCTAGTTTCACAGAGAAAACTGACGCCCAGAAAGCTTCAGTGACTGGCTGAGGATCACATGTAGTAAATGGAAGAGGGAGACTTACACTCAGCCTTCCAAGGTCTTCAGCCTTCCAAGCTAATGCAGCTCTCTAATGCAGCTCTAATCTAGCCCAACAGTAGCCCCTAGATTGTTCTTATTTTCCCTATTTCATAAAGATGCCTTTCTCTCTTTTAGTAATAATCCTCACCATCAACAACTGTCAACTTGTCCTAGTGCTACCATAGTTACAGTCCTTGTGTCACCCTTCCCGCCACCCCGCCCCTCCATAACCAATCCACCCCAGCATTCAGTCTCAAGCCAAAAACCCCCATGGTCCAATTGAAGGATTACAGACAAGTAATCCCAGAAGGGAAGGAGGCCAGATCAAGAAACCTTACCTGATCAAATAAAATCAGCTCTGAATTCTAACGTGAATTTCTAAAACCTAAAACCATTCTCACATTGAAAATAAAACTTAGGCTGATCTCAACAAAGGTCCTTAAGTCTCAAAGAGCTAGTTATTATCCAGTTCCTATCAACAAAATGAACAAGTGGCTGGTACATTTAAAATGTAACCTGATTAAGTCTAGAATAGGTTTTCACCAACAGAAACTTTGATCTGATCTGATTCTTTCAGGTGTGTCCCATTCCAATAAATTCAGGCTTGTCAAAGCCTTCCCCAGAGTTGGGAAACATTTAGTTGTGGGTTAAAGCTCTATTGATCCCTTTGTTGAGTCTTTGCTTTGTTCCATGTACCTTTATCTCAGTAATCCACACTGCAAATTCCTTAACTGGTCACAGATGAATGGATGAGTATAAGCCCTTAACTGTTACTGCAAAAGCAACTCAAAAAGGACAGAAGGTCAGGAATATATTCTCCATGTTTGTTAAGCACATCCCAGGGCTCCAAACACAAGAAAAATTCAAGAAGTCTACTTATTAGCTCTTCCTATTACAAAATTTCAAAGACACTTTATTGTGCAAAGTGTCTGAATGAATGAATTTCTGGGGAAAAAATGAGCAACAACCATAAACAAAGGGCCTTAGATTTCTTTTCTCAAAAAATAAAAAGTGACAACGGAGCAAGTAAGTGATTACAATTTGATTACTCTTTAGTGATACCAGCCGTGGGATATAAGACAGAAATAAGACTGGGTAACCAAAACTCTTTCTAGTTGTGACACTTACCTGTCAGCCATTTCCTTCCACTTCATCAGCATCCTTCTTGGTTGCCTCTCAATTGGAAGGTCAAGCCTTCGAAGGAAGTAATCCACAACACCCTGTTCTTCTAGTAACAGAGGGACCCGGTAAATGGAAGAAACATCATGGACACAGATCACCTGTTAAATACAGAGTCAGTAGAATTTTAAAATAAAGCATAAGAAAATCAATAGGGATGGCTGCCAAGGGAACATCATCACAGTGGTTCTCAAACTTTGTGGTCTCAGGAACCTCCCTTTTCCACTCTTAAAAAACTGAAGACATCCTCAAACAGCCTTCGTTCATGTGAGTTCTATCTATATTGGAAATTTTAAGATTTATTATAAAATCATTAATTCATTTTAAAACAATAAATTCTTTAAATTAACATAAATAATTTGTGATAAAACTGTATTTTCCAAACAAAAAAAATTACAGTTTAAAAATGACATTATTTTACATATTTTTGCAAATCTCTTAAATGTCTGGCTTAAAAGAAAATAGCTGAATTCTCATATCTGCTTCTGCATTCAACTGACGGCCACATTGGCCAACACACAGATATGTTTCTGGAAAAGGGAGAAGTACTTTAAAAGACAAATAACATCTTAGTATTATTATGGAAATAGGTTTGACCAATCTAGAACCTCCAGGGATCCATGAACCACATTGAGAACTGATCCCAGACTGATTTTGTTTGTGGATTTGTTTTTGTTTCTGACAAGGTAAAAGCGGCCATTCTTTGCCTGACTTCTTATTCCACCTTGCTGAATGGAGGTTTCCTAAGTCAAACAGACCTGGGAATGCCCGTAGCTTTTAAAAAGACCAATGTCTCCCACTACTTTGGGGCCATCTCCAGTTGTCTTGATCTGTATGTGAAAACTGAAGCCAGATGGCTCTGGAGGAGAGAGTGAGGCAGGTGACTTTACAGCCCTCCCTCACTTACATTCAATTCATTTGCACGTCATAGCATCCTTCTGAAGCAATGCATTCCATTTTGGAATAGTTCTCAGAGATTGTTCCTCAATCAAGCCTAAATAACAGAATATCGGACCTTGTTTAGGGCTTCCAGGTGTGCCACATGCTTTATCTCAAGTAGTAGTAGAACAAGGTTAACATCACCCCCATTTTAAAATTGGAGAAATGGTTCAGAGGTTCAGTGCTTTGCCCCTAGGCAAACAGCTCCCTAAGTGTCAGTGGTGGCATCAAATACAGTTCAGACTGGGTCCAATTCTAGCACTTTACCCACTACGCCATGCTGCCTTGCAAACCTGACACCCTGCACTGTTCCCTAGAACACCTAAAGGTAGGTATCTCATCGCCCCAAAGTTTGTTCTACTGTAAATTAAATTATTCCTTCAATCTCATATGGCATAATCTTGATGCTATTCACTATCCTGGTAGCCCCTTTCAGAATTCTCTCAAATTTATCAATTCCTTCCTAAAATGTGATGTTGAGAACTCAACACAACATTCCAGACTGGATCCAAGTAGGGCAGGTCTGACTCTGATATGAATGAATGAAGGAAGGAAGGAAGGAAGGAAGGAAGAAAGGAATGACAAAATATTGAAGTGCCTGGTTCCATGTACTATATACTACTACCTAGTCTTTCTTGGTTATTTGAACCCAAAGTTGGGCAGTTATGTGGTACAATAGACAGAAAAGAGGCCTTCAGGAAGACCCAAGTTTGAATCCTGCCTCAGACATTATCTTCATGATCTTGGGCAAGTCGCTTATCTTCTAACTCAGTTTCCTCATCTGTAAAATGAGTGATAAGAATACCTATTTCCCAGGATTGTTCTGAGGACAGAATAAGAAAATATTTTTAAGATGCTTTGTAAACCTTAAAATGTGATATAACTACTTGTTAATAACAAGCCTCAAACAGCAGAGACCTTTCAGTTCTGCTTTCGTAGAGTTAAGTTTAAGTGTCCCCTTTCCAAGACAAAATGAAGTAACCCTTCCCTTACTGTGATAGAAATCTGATTATTATTTCATGTATGCTTAGATACATGGTATTTGTAAAGGGCTTCTGATGCACGGGCCCCTAACTGATTTTTTTCCCTAATTAGGTGTTTAATTGGACCTAGTGGTTATCAGTCTGGACCAGCCTCAGAGAAGTAGATTAATGGAACTGGGACAGGAAGAAAGGGGGGAGAGGGGGGAAGGAGAGAGGGGGGAAGAAGTCTAATAAAGAAAGAATCCCCAAAGAAGAAAGGGTTGCCTTAGAAAGATATAAGTTTTCCATTAATGTAAGTCTTCAAAGAATTTAAATGGCTAGTGAAGTACAGACCCATTAATGAGAATTAAAGAGCTGGTCCCCTTCCAGCCTCGGGGCATTTCTTTACATACTATACTAAGGTTGCATCACAGCCCTAGAGAAAAAAGAAATTTATGAACCTACTTCTCTGTCAGGAAGTTAGTCATTTTAAGTCTGGAGAATTGGCATTTCTGTCTGGGTGGGGGGGGGGGGGGCAGATAGAAGAGAGGATCAGACTGAGACTGGTAATGCCTTGCTCTCCAAAGTATAAAGTCCAATTAGATGAATGTAAAAAATATCTTGCCATTTCTATTTAATGCTAATAAACCACGTACTATCCTTCATAAGGAAAAATGGCCATATGATTTCTTTTTCTGGCTACAATGACAGACTTTCACTAAAGTTAACAAAGCTTTTTCTTCCTAATTAGTCTGAGAGAAAGATAGTACAAGGAGTTACTAGGGTGCAGAGATTGCCTTGCTCCAAGCTACACCAAAGGCTAAATGGACTGCCATGAAAGATAGTGGGAGCCTCCTACTAGAAATTCTTCAAGCAAAAGTTATCTGACCACTTATCTATGTGGTAAGAGTTGGAACGGAAATCAAGTAGCGCAAGCCCTCCACTTTAAAACTGAGGAAACTGAGAACCAGAAAGATTATTAATCAAAGCAAAAATAGACGGACTAGTTAACATCTGAAAATTGCTTCATTTGATGACAGTTCAGGAAAGCTGATTTGTCTTGAGTAAAAAGACCTGAGTGGAAGAGCCAGGAAGAAGTCGGTCAGGTCTCCTGACTGCTAGTCCAAAGCACTTCATACCCCCAAGGTCACCTAGCTAGCCAGTGGCTGAGATGAACAACAAAATCTCCTACGCTGGCTTAAAAAATTGTTATGTTAGATATAAAAAGTCACACTGTGTGTGTGTGTGTGTGTGTGTGTATACACACACTATATAGAGCTCAACTCTATCCTTGGATATCCATATCCTTAGAACTACAGAAAATGCAGATGTTTTTTATTATTGAAAAACTACAGGAAGAGATTTTTTTTTTTGGCTTTTTGGAGGGTGGAAGACTGGGCAATTGGGGTTAAGTGACTTGCACAAGGTCACACAGCTAGTAAGTGTTAAGTGTGCAAGCCTGGATTTGAACTCAGATCCTCCTGACTCCAGGGCCAGTGCTCTCTATTCACTGCACCACCTAGCCACCCCAAGAGATCTTCATGAAAGTCAAAGTCAATCTATTATAGAAGGCTAAACCTGATTCAATTCAAAGTGACCCAAACTACTGGCAGAATTCACTAGGAACAATGTACAAAAGAAATTACCACTAAGGTATCCAATTATACTGAAATTTATATACTTCAGTTAAACTCATTTATCTCTAAGAATAATAATCTACCCTTGATTTACTCTTACCCCAAGTATGGCCTACAGACTAACAGAAGCTAAAACAGTCTGGTCTCATCCCTCTGGGCCATCCCTTCTGCTACCCAGACAGAGGAAATCTGAAGTAAACAACTTTGTATCCATGGTGCATAAAAGCATCTCACATGGAGCAAACAGTTCGCTAACAGGGAAGCTGGACAGCTTTTCTTACCCCTCTGGAATGCTTCAGCAGTTTTACTCTGAAAGGTTATAAATTCCATCAAACCCCATAGGCAAGTACATAAACACAATCCAAAATTAAATGAGATCACTTTAAACACACAAAATCACAGAATCTTAAGGCTGGAAGAGACCTTAAAGATCACCTAGTGGTTCACTTCCCTTCATTTTATATATGGGGAAACAGGCCCAGAGGCCCCAAGGTCAGATCCTGGCAGTCCCTTACACCAATCAAAGGGACCCCTTGAAATAACTTGGGTGGGAGTTGGTCAGGGCAACAGCAATGACCCCTCCACTAACAGAAATAACAACCTTTGTCCCTATATTTCACTAGCACTCTTTGCAAAGGACTTTTTCACTCCCTACCAGCCTCATATCAGTAATGTGAGATGTATACTGTACAGTTATTTGGAAGTTGAAGGACTTACCCATGGTCATGCAACTACTAAGTGGAAGGGGCCTTCTAATTCCAAATCCAGCATTTCTTCCATTGTAGTATTCCATACACAAAAAGGGACAAAGGTCCCCTTAGTCAAGTGTGTATAGTTAAAAACACAGGAATTCTAGGAAACTTACCGTCTCAAGCCATAAACTCTTATCCTACTCAATTTCCCAAATAAGAGGATCTGGAACCAAACACTTACTTGCTCTGGTTCGACATGACAGAACATGGATATCTTCTCCTTCACTGAGGTGTCTAGAGGATTGGAGCATCTGCATACCACCTAGCCCAAAAGATGAGGACAGGGTTTAGCAGAGGAAATTAAAAACACAAACATTGTCATTCAGGCTGATACAAAAAGGTATCATTCCATTACATACAGTGTATAAATGGCCCTACCAGGTTCTAGAGAAACTTGAAAATGTCCCCTTGTCTCTTTTCAGCTAAATTTCACACCTCCAAAACAGAAGGCAGATCAAGAAATGAGAACCCTAATGAAGACTCTTAATGAGCTACAAGAGTAAAATGCCTATTACTTTTTAGTGATATTAATAGAGAAGAAAAATCAGAGAGAGGCAGTACACAAAACAATACAACACTAGCTACAACATGCTTTCCAAAACACGTTCTGTGCACTTTGAGTGGGAAGGCGAGTTCTATGTAGGAAAATCAGATGGCACTCATATACTGCCCTCTATAAAATAATACGACCTTTTGGGGAGAGGAATAAGATGAGGTTTAACATCCACTATTCTGCTCCAAAGTCTGCCCAATCCACCTTTATCCTAGGGGTATTCTTCAACCTCAATCCCACACAAAATTAATATGGAAAATGTTGCCATAAAATATAATGTCACTGAAGGAAATTTTATTATCAACAAATATACTTAACACTCAAGGACCTACAATATTTTTAACGTGTGCAGTTGATCCATACCAATACAGTTCATGTCCTCTTTGTGCCTTAGTAATGGCAGTCAAACATTCTGGTGATTAGGGTATTGTGCACTTAGTTTGGCTGGCCAGAGGCAACGGACCCTGATCAAAAGTCCACGGCCAGACCCACACTCAAAATCTTTCTAGCCTGATAAAATATGCTACTAGGGGCAGTCAGCACAGTGGATAGATTATCAGGCCTGGAATCACTCACCTTCCTGTGTCAGACATTTACTAGCTGTGTGACCCTGGGCAAGTCACTTCACCCTGTCTGTCTGTTTCCTCATCTGTAAAATGAGCTGGAGAAAGAAACGGCAAACCACTCCAGTAGTTTTGCCAAGAAACCCCTAAAATGGGGTTATGAAGAATCAGATACAACTGAAACAACAAAAAGATATGCCACAGCCAGAGCTGGTACGGAGCTTCAGGTACGGGGCCATGCATACCAAGCACGTGTCAGACAATTTTAGAGGACACTCTTATTAAGAGGCATTAAAATTATCCCATCCCACCAAAAAGTTTTTATTTCTAGCTAAGAAAAAACTTAGCCACACATTTAAGACTAAAATTTAATCTTCTGCAAAGGATTTAGAAAAATTACCAAATCTGGTGAAAGTCCAAGTCCTCTGAGTTCACGAACACTATTCTGGGTAGGTTTAGTCTTCTGTTCACCTGTAGAGCTTGGCTGTTTTACAAGAGGGAAAAAAAAAGATGTTTTCTTTATATATGGAAGTGAAAAGCTGACATTTTCTATGTGCTAAAAGTGTGAAGATAATATGCATGGTTCTCATTTGCTCTAATAGCCAAAGGAATCAGGTCTTTCTCTTTCCTTTTACCTATGAAACAGAAAACAAAAATCAAACTACCCCCTTAACGCACAAACAGCCCCCTCCACCTTCTCAGGCTCCTCCTGAAGTTTCCAGAACCTCACCTGAGGAACTAGGCTGACATGAATGTTGCAGAAGTTTTCTCGTTTAACTTTGAATTGAAACTGGCGGAAAGCTTCGATGAAATGCATGCTTTCTATATCTCCTACAGTCCCTCCAAGCTGGAAGCACAAAGTCATTTTAGAAGCACATCATTAAGTCTTCCTCAATTTACCCATTCCTTTCCTCTCTTTTTTGAGCAGAAGTTTATTAAAAACCTGCTATTCTCTCAATCAAATAAGCTGAATTAGCCATGGATTCTCTGAGAACAGTATACACTGTCAATGATCAGGAAAACCACATTTCCCTGAGCTGTAAGGTCACTTATTTTGGACAAGATTTTTCCCCAAGACTATTCTGGCTCTCTGTACACCTATGTCAGGGAAAAACAAAATTAGGCAAGACAAGGAGACAAGTGATCCTCTATGGGAAAAGGTCAGTCACAAAGAAAGCTGTCTAATTTTCATCTCCCAGGTTAGCCTTTAACTTCTGACTGCAGAACACAAACCAAGAGAGCTGGAGCACTGGCCTTTTCCTACCTTTGAAATTACATTGAGATCACAGTAGTTGGAGTAATTATTATTTCTTATATTAATTAATAATAATAACATCTCAACATTTCTATGGTCAAAGTAGCTTTTACCATAAATGAGATTTTTATTCAAGAAAATATCTACTATTAATACTTGCTTCTTGTACTTCAGAGCTATGATGTTATTGGTGTGCACACTCTTTCTACCAATTTCCCTGTGCTTTATGATTTAAAAGAGGTTTCACATTCCTGTAGCTCCTCAAATTCCAAGATTCATAATTTCATTACTGTGGATACCCAGGCTTTGTGAGTCACTGTGGTTAAAACAATCACCGTATGGCCAGTCTCACCTGTGACTGGTCCTCAGAGAGAATGCAAAGCTTCACCCAGACTCAAAGCCTTTCCAGAACCCAGCACCACTTCCACAATAAGAGCATCACTAAGAGAGCTCCCATCTCTATTTAAAATGTACAAAAATGTACAAAGGACTTTTCCATACAGGGAAGCAGGTGGTACAAGTATCACCATCTCCATTTCATAAAGGAGGAGCAGTGACTTGTTCATGGTAACATTTGCGTTACAAGCATCTGAGGCAGCAATTCCAAGGCGTGACTAGTGCTACCTTCCTTTCAGGTGAAACAATATACGGATAGGCAGGAGGTTTCAGCATTTCCACTGGAACTTTGTGCTGGATGTCCAGGGCAGGCTAGGGAAATATACAAGATAAATCTGTGCCCACAGGTGGCCTAGGACTAAGGAAGATTAGAAGAATGTACAAACCTCAATCACACACACTTGAGGTTTTATGCCATCTTCATCTACAGGAATTAGTGCTTGTCTCATTACCCACTCTTGTATTGCATCTGTGATATGAGGGACAACTAGAAAAAAGAAAATATGTGCAACTTAGACTTTTCTGATAGCAACCATGCTAAGCTATACAGATGAATTTATTTTTGAACCAAGTTATTGAACTTTATCTGCTCCTAGTAAATCAAAAGGTGGAACATAAAATATTAAAGAATCAAATTCAAGCTAATTATGCACAGGTAAATAAGCACATCATCAAATCCTTAAGCCCATCCATCCCCTCAAGGCCATGTCATAGCTCTGCTCTCACATGGCTGTCCTACTACATCAGCCTTCCCCATGGTCCGCCAAGATGACAATGTTCCAACCCTTTCAAGTGGGGAGTACTACTACTACAAGCACAGTTCTTTAGCTCACCTGTCCAATTTCTTTCCACTTGGCCTAGCCTAGCTACCACTATGTTCCAGGTTTATAAGGCAAGTAGAAAATCACTTTACGGAATAATAAATAGGCTAAAATCATTAATTCCTTGGTACCCAAATGGTTTAGCTCATTTTCTCCAGAACCTAGAAGAATGCCATCACACCTATGATGAGATCAAGGGCTTTGGAGTTCTAAGGAACCTCAAAGATCCAGTCTAGTACACCTTTATTTTTCAGTAAGTATCAAACTAAGGCCTAGAAGTTAAGTGGTCACATAGGAAAGGAAGTGTTGATCAAAGATCCAGCATAGCTTCCTCAAGAATGTCAGACTAAGCTCATTCCCTTTGGCAGACTTCCTAGAGGTTACTAGACTGC
Organism: Pseudocheirus occidentalis; assembly: GCA_028646575.1. Lineage (NCBI taxonomy): Eukaryota > Metazoa > Chordata > Mammalia > Diprotodontia > Pseudocheiridae > Pseudocheirus > Pseudocheirus occidentalis. The sequence goes on from CM053596.1 coordinate 56,061,179, forward strand.
CACACCTTTTCAGTGTTCTAGAAATGATTTACTTAGATTTTAAGAAAGCATCTGACAAGGTCTCTGATGTGGGAGACAGAAAGATGGAGACTATTATAGTACAGTAAGTGGATTCAAAATTGCTTCAATGAGTTATTTGTTCAAAGATTTTAATGACAACATGTAATCATGAAAAAGTAGAAACAAAGTAAAAGCCCATCAACAGGAGAATGGCTAAACAAATTGTGGTAAACTGATGTAATGGAACACTGTAATGTAATTAAGCCTGACAAATACAAAAGAAGACAAAGAAATCTGGAAAAGCTTGTGAAATAATAATGCCAAAGCAAAAAAGAACCAGAAGAATGAAGCACATATTACTAAGACCACATAAAGGAAAAAGGACAAAGAATCCTGATGAGGTCTTAAGAGAAAATCAAGATTGACACTTTGGATTTAAGTTAATCAATAAAGAATTATTTGGCAAAGTTAGCAGTGCTGATGTTCAATATTTGGTTTTGAATAATTTAAAGGAAAAAAAAAAATCAAAGAACTGCTTGAACATCCCAATCAAGAGAAGTCAATGGGCAACAGTAATACTTTGACAACACAGAAGGCAATATCTGGTCGAATGCCCTAGTTTGGAATGCATATGTTAAACATGTTTATCAAAGACTCAGAAAACGGAATAAATGGCATGCTTTCAAATTTGCAGGTGATAAAAAGTTGGGGAATATTACTAACATTTGTATAACAGTCAAAATTCATAACAGTGTTGACTGGCTAGAATACTGAAAAGTTGAATAAAATGAAGTTTACAACATTTAAGAAATCAACTTCACAACCAAAATCCAGAAGAGGTGGTTGGACAGCAGTTAATCCAAATAAGATTTAGGAGTTTTAGTGGACTGAAAATTCAATGAAACAATATTTGTGATAAGGATGCCAAAAAAAGCTGATCCAACCTCAGGCTGAGGCTGCATTAAGAAAAACAGTGTTAAGCCAGGTGTCAGACCCCCAGTCACAAAACTCCCCAGTGAGGCCCAAACTAGATTAAAATGTAATTGGGAAATGTTTAACAAAATAAATAAAAATACAATACAATCTAGATAATGTTAATTTGTAGTTTTCTAGGATCTGTTTGTACTTGAGTTTGACATCACAATTAAATAGGACCAGGGAGGTAGTCTCCTGTTATGTCCAGCTGTGGGGAGGGTGTCTGTGTATGCAAATTTTAGGAAGGACATTAATAAGCTGGAGAGTACACAGTGGAGAAAGACAACCAGGAACAGTACAAGGTCTAAGTCATGGCACATGAGGATCATTTGAGAGAAATGGATGTTTAGCCATAAAACTTGGGTTTGGGTGGGCTTAGGGGTGGAGAACAGATAATGCTGTGCTTAAATATTTGAAAATCTGTTGTCACATGGAAAAGAAATTAGATTTGTTGTGCTTGGCCCTAGAGCAGTGGTTCTCAACCTTCCTAATGCTTCAACCTTTTAATAGTCCTATGTGGGCGTGTCTGCATGTGGGCAGACCCACCTGGAGATGGATAGAGGAGGTTCCTAAGACCATCAGAAATACGCGTTTTCAAAATATGCAGTTTTAGATAGTCTTAGGTGACCCCTGTGAAAGGGTTTTTCGACCCCAAAGGGGTCATGACCCACAGGTTGAGAACCACTGCCCTAGAGAGCAAAACTAAGAACAATGGGTGGAAGTTTCAAAGCAACAAACTTCAGTTTGATGTTAGGAAAAAACTTCCCATTAGGGCTGTCCAAGTGAAATGTATTGCCCTAGGAGTAGTGAATTCCTCCTTCCTGGAGGTTTCCAGCAAAGAATGAATTACTGTACACATTCTGGAAGGGATTCTTGTTCAGGCATGGTTTGGATTAAATGGTCTCCTCTGGGAAATTCTGTTGGTTTTGGATTTGACCAAGGCCAAAGAGTACTATGCAAGTCTGAATCTGATAACATATGGCAAGATGTACATTCCGAAGCTCTGATCCCATAGCCAGTGTTCTTCCTATACTATGTTGATAAAAATGCTCTTCAGTATAATACAGGTCTTCAAAAAGGTCCTTCGTGACCTACATGCTATGGACTATCATCTAGTCATGGTCTGGACCCAAAAGAAGACAGACTACTTAGCAAAACACTTGCCTCTAGGCTCACACATTACAAAGAGTATTAAAGTTATCTTCCACTGTGAGATACTTCCACGTATTATCTAACTTACACACCCCATCTTTTATTACCTTTACTCAGCCACCTTCATTGTTCTACATCCATCACTGAATTTCTGTATAAAAGGTATCTGGGTTTAGATGAGTTAAGTTAGTCAGGCTCCAGTGGTAGCTTCAGCTTAAGATAATGCCATCCACAGCAGGAGCGTCTTTCATTTTTGAGGGAACTCAGACATAACTAAGAATAAGCTTTACGTGATTAACATGCAATGAAAGGGAAATGCATTATTTCTAAGCCATTCAGTTTCACCTTATCCCTTGAAGGAACTCCTTGATATTACCTTGAAACATCTGTACTGGAACCACAAAAAGAACATGAGCACTTAAAGACAAAGCAGGCTAAGAAGCTCTCATGAGGAGGTTTTACATAAGCCATCATCTACCCCTTGAGGTAACACCAGTGCTCAGCAGGGCTCTGCAATATCCAAGGAGTCCTTTCTGTTTTCAGACAGAGAGGTGGGAGATATGCCCAAACCCAAAGAGATAGCTAGTATTACCATGGACCGCAAACCAAGGGAGGATCCAGCGTTACCTTGGACCTCAAACCAAAGGGACACCTGTTACTACCTTGGACAGTTTTTCCCAAGTAGTCTCCTTTCCGTTCCTTGTTAATAACATATTGGTAAATCTTTCCAGTGGTCAGGTTATTGTCCTTGGTGAGACGGATGTCAAGGAACCGTTCGTAATTGCCCAGGTCAAGGTCTACCTCTCCACCATCATCAAGCACAAAAACTTCACCTGAGGAAAATGTTGGAAAACTTGAGATTAGTAATCAGAGAGTACCATGGCAGTGTGAACAGAAAAATCCTAACACGTCTCTCTCACAGAATAGTGGCGAAACATCATTGGACAGGAAAACAAAAACTACCCAACAGAGGGATAAAGGGCCTTCCTCCAATGGACAAACATTCCTTCTCCCTCTTTGTAACTTTGTAAGTTCTCAAGTACACCATGTATCCATTTATTAGAAAGTAAGTCCCCAGAGGAATAGTATTGTTTCACTCTTGTCTTTATAGTCTCAGTGCATGGCACAGATGAAAGTATTAAATATCTGTGGATCTCTTGGAAGCATATACATAAATTCAATCAACAGCTCCCGGAGTGACAAATGTCAGTCATGATGGCCTGGCTCATTTCACAAGAATTTGATACAAAAATTGCTACTGTCTCCCATCCCCTCTTTAAAAAGGATACCAGGTTATAGATCAGAACTCTGAAAAGTGCACGTGATCCAAGATTTGGCAGAACAAGCAAGCAGCAAAGCAGAGCCTGACCAGTATCCAAGTGGTCATTTCTGTGGGCTCTCCCCTCCACCAAGGCATCTGACATCTTATGAGATGGCTTTATCTTCCAAAAAGTCCATCACTTGGTGGCTAACCCTCTTCCAACTTAGGCAGGCTGCTGCTCAGACAGATACATGGACCATTTCCAGACCTGTACTCACAGCTTCCTTTTCCAGCTTGACAGAAGCAGGCAAAACCTCAAAGAGCCCAAAGTCATTTTTATGCCACAAAAGGGCATCAAAAGAGGGCTTTAGCAAAATAGCTAAAAATGCAATTTATATTTTTACACACCAAGATTGAATATTAAATAGCTCGGATATCATTACAATAAAATTCTATTGTCAAAAAAAATTGTCAGTAACTACTATTTCTAAATATTCAACAGGAGGAAAAAAAGCTGACCTCTAGATGCCACCAGGAGCCCCCCTAGAGTCCTACTGCTTTTTAAAAACCCTTCATAACTTAGCTCCTTCCTAGAGTTCAGTATAGCTCACACCTTACTTCCCTCAGTGTTTAGTGACAGCAGTTTCCTTGCTGTTCACAGAAAGAAGATAGTTCATTTCATCTCTTGGCTCCATGCGTTTTCACTGGCTACCCCCAATGCCTACAATCCCCTCCCTCCTCTCTGCCTCCTAGCTGCTTCAGGTAGGTCCCAGATAAAATCTGACCTTTTATAAGAAGCCTTTCCTGACCCCCCTTGATGCCAGTGCCTTCCCACTAAAATTATCTCCAATTTACCCTGTCTATTTGTATATCTTCTCCTCCATAAGCCTGTGAGCTTCCTGAGGGGTGGCCTGTTTTTCCATTTCTTTGTATCCCTAAAGCTTAGCACAGGGCTTGGCACATAGAAGGAATTTCTTAAATGCTTACTGACTTGACTCTAAACTAATAAACTGTACTAACAGTGTTATTTGGAGCAATTAATTCAAAAATACTTTTTGGAAGTGTTTGACAAAAAAAAAGATGTTATAATCACGCTACCAATTCAACAGATTTACAGCATGTGGAAAAAACCCAACTTCAGTCAGCTTTCACATGTTTTATATGTATATTCACTGAGATAATCACTTAGCTCCGGCCTAGGAGTTATAGCAAGTCCAAATCCAAACAATAAGGTACTTATGTAATACTTTATAGTTTGCAAAAGCACTTTAAAAATATTCTCTCATCAGAGATTCACAGTAACCCTAGAAGGTAGATATCATTATCCCTACTGTGCAGAGGAAACTGACGTGACCTGCCCAGAATCACACAGCCAGTAAAAGGCTAGTAAAAGGCAGGATTTGAACTCAGGTCTTCCTGAGTCCAACTACAGCACTGTGCCACCTCACTGTACCACAAAAGGATTCAAGGACTCTGAGATTGTGTCTGTTTCTTTTCAATAACCTCTTGGTACTGCTTTTCCTAGGACAGTGCTAACTGGACTATCCATGTAAGGAATAAGCTTACAAAGAAAAGGAATAACATTTCCCAGAAACATTCCTCAAGACACTATCCAAATTACCCTGCTATAGAGGAATTTTATATTAATTACTATTCCAATAAGTAGACCTGGTTTTTATGTTTTTATTCTGAGGACTTTTGTTCTAGGAGACTCTGACCTATGTGCTTCAGAGTAAGAGGGTACAAAGCTTTCAGACTCAGAGCTAGCTGTGTGCTATAAAATTTAATCCTGTTGTATTCTGAACAGTGTCATAATCTATGGACAGTCAATGACCCAGGAAGTGGTGAACCTTCAGCTTTCCACCTTCCTCAATTCCAAATGCCTAGCTTCTTAAATTCTTAAACATGTGGGCTCTACTTTTTAAATTCTGGGTCTGAAAACTTTCAGCTGTACAATGTGTTAACACCAAACCTAGCCTAGCTACAAAAATCCACCCTTCAGGAATTCTGCCAGCAACCCTCACATTCAGCTACCAAAATGAACCTTCCTGCTTCAGCTCCCATAGAATTCCAAATCTTTGAATATCTTAAAACGTAGGCTCTCTCTGACCTGCTTAGAAAACATTCTGCTAGCCAGAGTACCTGTAACAACTCAACAGGTTTTTAAAAAGACTTTTTCCTTATATTCCTACACAGAAGTACAATTAAAAAAAAAAAGAATGAGTATGTTGCTTACCGTGTTCATAAGGGGAGAATGTTCCGGCATCAATATTGATATATGGGTCAATTTTAATTGAAGTTACATGTAAGCCACATGATTTCAAAATTGTCCCAACACTACTGGCAATGATCCCCTTTCCAATTCCTGAGATAACACCACCAGTGACTAGAATGTACTTCATTTTATTCAAAAATACCTGAAAGAGGGGGAAAAAAATCTTTTTTAGAATAAAAATAAATAATTACAAGGGAAGAAGGGTTCTCTAAGGAGTAGGTATCCAAGAATCACAGGGAAGTGATACAATATAAAAATGAAGGCCATTAAAATATTTTTAGGAACTCAAATTTTTTTTGGAGAAAATACTATACTAACATGATATAAAATTGAATTGCACTCCACATTTGATTAAATAGGTACAAAAAAAAGTACAATGAACTTATTATAGATTTTCCATAGTTTCTGACATCTGTGGTTAATTCACCAGAGAAACAGTTCTAAATATTTGATAAACAATTTAAGAACTGAGGACTTGAGTATACTATGGGAGCCAAACACTAATATACTGTCAAATACCCACTGACAAATTTTCCTTAAAAGGAGATTCAACCAACAGTATGGAGTAATGCCAATGCCCCACTAAACCTTCAAAAACCTAAAAAAGCTATTAAGCCAAATTGCAATGCATCACCCAGAAAACATAACAGAACCAGATTACATTCCCAGAATTTTTTATGCCAAGGTATGAATGTTCTAACATCAATATTAATATATAGATCAAGTTTCGTCGAAGTTAAATAAAAGTCACATAATTTCCACTGATGCAGATCACATCCCCTAAGCAATTCCCTAGACAATCTTGAAGGACTGCATCAAGAGGAAAATGCATTATCCTGTGCTAACCTAGTAAGTGAACCTCTCTCAATTTAGCTAAGCTGATCCCCAGTTGAGACACAAAGTCCAGTGCTGGCCCATACTAAAACTTATTATTTCACTGGGAAAGAGACTTGCTTTAACATTCTAAATGTTATTATAGATAATATAGACAAATGTTATTATAGGCTATACTAGAAAAGATGTGGAGTGACCAGGATGCTGAGATGGAGAAGCCAAGCCAGATAACTAGAAGTGGGATGTGTAGCCTGGCAAAAGAAGGCTTTAGGGAGGATGTGAGTATATGATAGAGCTACACAGCTTTACAAAAGCTGTCATGTGGAAGAGGAAATAGATTTTTTTTTGTGCATGGCCCCAGAGGGCAGAACTAGGAATAAAACCTGTCAGTTACAATAGGTAGATAAAGGTTTGAAAAAAAGGGGAAAGCTTTGAACATAGGGCCATCAAAAAACAAAACAGGCTGCACAGAGTAGTAGTAGTCATCTTAGTAGGCTTTTCTTTCACCAAAAAAATTCAAGTAGACACTGGATGGCCAGCCAAATTGTCAGCAATGCCCTGATAGGGATTCTTGGCTACTAAGAGCTAGCATTTCTGTGATTCTTTAAAGTTTGCAAAGCACTTTATCAACATTATCTCATTTTATCCTCATAACAACCTTGGAAGGTAGGTGGTATTATCGGGTTCATTTTACAAATGAGGAAACTGAGGCTGATAGGGTTACATAGCTAACATGTTGGGTTAGATCTGTTGGCTTCTCAGGTCCCTTCTAACTCTACGATTCTATGAGATACAAACCTGGAATTTAATTAAAAAGACAGTTCTGGGGCAGCTAGGTAGGGCAGTGAATAGAGTGCTGGCCCTAGAGTCAGGAAGACCTAAGTTCAAATCCAGCCTCAGACACCTGACATACTTACTAGCTGCGTGACCTTGGGCAAGTCACTTAACCAACTGCCTTGCCTTCCCCCCTCCAAAAAAATTAGCTCTTTTACTTTAAAAACAATTAACTTGCCATAAACTTCCCTATAATAAAAAGATCACAGATCCCAAGAAAAATAGAATCATCAGTGTATGCATTTAGAAAAGTTTTGTCCCTAATAAAACAAATTTACACGCAGTAGAAGCAGAATTTTATTATTCTTAATATTAGCTTAGTCTTAGTTTAAGCCTCAGTTCCAGTTTACTTGCTTACTATGCATACATGCACAAGTCTCTAGACACACTGAGCCTGTTCCCTCAATAAGATGGTGTTAATCATACTTGTATTAACTATGCCAGTAGGATCTTGTGCGGTTAAAATGAGATGAGTATATAAAATGTTCTGGAACCATAAATACCTCAAAGGTTTGCTAAGAAGAAAGCAATATTTAAGACCATCAAGGGATAAAGAAATGAGCTACTATTGACTAATAGTGGCTATTTTAAATGGATGGTATGTGATATAGTGGATAAAGTGCTGGAATCAGAAGATATGAGGTCAAATTTAGCCTCTGACACTGGCTCTGAGCAAGCCAGTGTGGCTTGTGGCTCAAGAAACTCCCAATATCAGAGTTCAATTCCTTTTTCTTAATTATTAATAACAAACACTGATGTTTAAGTAGCATAAAAACTGTATTTTACATATACTATCACTTTTGATCCTCTCAGTAACTAAGTACTCTAAGTATTATACCCATATTCCTTTCCCAGGTCATCTCATTAATCAACAATAATCACCAAGCACCAAACGTGTCAGACTCTTCTCTTCAGAGAACTTATCGGACTTACTGCTAGTGTCAGAGGTGGGAATTAAACCAGGGGCCCCTCCTGATTCCTAATATAACACTCCAGTCACTAAGAGAGCTGGAGGAGGCATCTAAGTGGGGCTGTTGGTAAAAGACAACCCAGCTAAGGGAGAGCAAGTCCAAAGAAGGTAGAAGAGGACAGGATGCAGAGATGGGATGAGATGAATGAGTATCAAAGAAAGGAGAATTCAGAGGCACAGAACTACTCCATGGCATCACAGAAAGTTAACCCTGCTCTCGGGCTGCACCAATTTCCTCCTGAAACAGGCAAAAGTGAAATTAGCAAGAACCAAGCATCCTCACCCTTGGAAATCTCGACCACGGCAAGAAAACCACCATAGAACCTACCTAACTCAATACCCTCTTCTGAACAGGAATTCCCCATACTTATCCTTGGAGCACAATTAGTCCAGAAAAGTAAAAGCCCTGGACTGAAACTGAGGGGTCCTGGAGCAAAGGCTTGAGAAGCATTTTATCATACACACTAGTAGCTGTGTGGATTTCAGCAATTCCCTTCCACACTCTGAATCCCTTTCCTCATTAGCAAACTGTTAAAATCCTTCTGGGTCTAAGTACTACGACTCTGGGTCTTGGTAAAATCTCCACACCTATTATATCACCTGACACCCACAAGAACCCTGAGGGGGAGAGAGGCAGATCTGGGCGCTGTTATAATCACCGTTTTACAGAGAGGCAAACTGAGGACCAGAGAGGGGCACTGACTTGCCCAAGCACACACAGCAAGTTGGTGACAGACCAGAAACTAGCACCCCAGCCTCCTGTCTCCCTAAACCCGGGCTTTTTCGGGACAGTTCCCGGGGGTTCAATATGAAGTGGGGTGGGGCTGAGAGAAGGGGTGGATGGAGAGGGTCCGTCGGAGTGGTCTCCCCTCCCACTTCCCCCGCAGCTCTCGCCGCCGACCGGAAGGAAGCCGGGCCCCCAAGGTTCCTAGACCCCGGTGGTGGCGGCCACGAGGCCGGCGTGAGGAGCCGCCAGCCCGCGGCCCCAGACGGCCCGCCCCCTGCCCGTTACGCAAGCAGTCCATTGGACAGGAGGATAGGCCACCTGGACCCCAATTGGCCAGGGAGATGCCCGTCACCGAGGCCGGGGAAGGCGGTGGGGGGGTGAAGGGGTTGGGAGGGAAGGAGAGAGAAGGGAGGGAGGATGCCGGGCGCCGTATCCCGGCGCTCCGAAGCCGGTTGCCTTGCTCTGCTCAAATCAGCCAGGCCCGGCCCTCCCGGTCCCGGCTCCAGCTTCGGATCCCAGCTGGGAGCAAAGTGAAGCGCGGCCCTGCCTACCAGACCGTGGCAGCTCCAGCCCTGTCAGTGCTGCCTCCTGAGTATGATCATCCGCGGTCGCCGCGCGCAGGTCACTGAGGAGCCGGGCTGGCCGTAGCGGGAGTCTTTGAGGGAAGGCGGGCGCGAGGCGGTGCGCGCGCACAGGTCCCGGGGCGACGGGCGGCCGACGGAGGGGCGGGGCCCGGAGGGACAGGGAGGGCCTAAGTGCGCAGGCGTGGGCGGGGGCTCCGGGTTTACTGGTAGTGCGGTCGAGCGCCCGGGGAGAAGGCGGGGCCCGAGGAGGACCTGCCTACCTCCACCATCTCCGCCCTTCCCTTAAACGCCCTCCAGACCTCGTGCCCCAGGTACTTATGAGTGTCGGGCTAGAACTAAGGTGCTTAGAGATCATCATTCTAGCCCCTCCCCGGATAATGAACGGGTCGTGACCTCTATGGATACCAAAGGAAGCGTAGTCTCTGCCCTCAGGAAGCTTACCTTCTAATCTCCGGAAACTCTTTTTAAAAGGAGGGTCACAGGACAGGGGTCCCCTGGAAGGGCAGCCCAGTGGCCTAGAGGAGAGAACGCTTAGCTCTCTCTGAGTCAGGAAGGCATGAGTGCAAATCCAGCCCAAGACACTAGCAGTGTGACCCTGGGCAAGTCATGTCACCCTGTTTGCCTCAGTTTCCTCATCTGTAAAACGAAATGGCAAGACCACTCCAGTATCTTTGCTAAGAAAATCCCAAATAGGATCCAGAAGAGTCTTGACATGACTGAAACAACCAAACTACAAATTCTCTGGAAGATCACTAGGATGGTGTGTGGAGATGTGGGCAAACAGCTTGACAAACTCCAAAAACAATGGCAATATTGATTTGATGATGGTTCTCGAATTGCAAAGGAGGAAGAGGGAGCATCTTCTTTCAGTAGTTTATTTCCCATTTGCTGTGTATGCAGCCTGTTTGTACACACTTCCCTGTAGTTCCCCACATTTGGTGGTGAGCTCTGAGAACAGGAGCTGCCTTCTACTTTTCTCCCAGCACTTAGCAGGATGCTTACTTAATAAGCCATGAATAGATGCTCATTAACATGAGGAAACTTGGACCCAGAAAAGGTCAATGACTTGCCCAGAGTCAAACATTCAAAATGGGGGAGCCAGCACCCAAACCCAGGGCATTTTGAACCAACTCACTTAGCAGTTGTTTGCTCTTGAAAGAACACGTAGGGTAGGGCTAGGTGTTTGCTAAGTTTCCTTTCAGCTCAAAAGCCTGAGATCTCCCCTCACACCTCACCTAGTGCTTTGTTTTTTGGGCCTTTCTGATGCACTTGTATAAATAGTGAAAGACCTGTGATTATTATTTTTTTGTTTTGTTTTGTGGTGGTGTGGGAATGACTTCTGGAGCTAAACCACAGGGAGCTGCCTGAAGCACAGAGAGTGACTTACTGGGATTACCTAGCTGGCTGTCAGAGGTGGGACTTGAACTCAGGTCTTCCTGGCTCCAAGCCAGGGTAGTTAGCACGTAATCTTGTGCAGTAGTAATAATGTTGTTTGGTTGTGCCTGACTCTTTATGACCCTATTTGAGGTTTTCTTGGCAAAGGTTCTGGAGTGGTTTTCCTGTTCCCTCTCTAGCCCATTTTACAGATGAAGAAACTGAGGTAAACAGGATTAAGTGACTTGCCCAGGGTTACACAACAAGTAAGTATCTGAGGCCAGATCTGAACTGTGGAAGATGGGTCTTCCTGACACCAGACCTAGAGCTCTACCCACTTCACCATTTACCTGCACATTTATGTAGCACCTTGTAAAAACCTTGTGAGTTGGATGATATTATCACTTTCACAGGAGATCAAAGCTCAGTGACTTTGATAAGGTTTTTTTTACAGATAAAATTGAAACTGTTTAGAGGTGACCTGGTCAGGACAAGCATTTGAGATGGAAATGTAAGCCAGGTCTTCCCAGACTCCCAAGTCCGGCACTCACTTTATTCACTCTTTGACAATGCTAGAATATGCTTAATTATGACTGTGTCCTCATTCCCTCTCCATTCTCAGCTCCAAGATGGCAGAGAGCCTGTTTCATATAATTTTGTTTTACTCCCTGTACACCTTGCCCATTGCTCTGGATATAGCACTCAGCAAATTTGTACTGATCCATTGCTTCCTCCCAGAGCTGAGACATGGCTCTTTCCAGATCACTCTCGGCTTTAGGGAAGCCCGCATTGCTACTATGTTTGGACCAGGGACGGAACAGCCATTACACTCAACAAAGTCATTCTTTTCCACTCCCACATTTTGCAGTTTTAGTGATCCTACCTCCACAGCATCTAATGACTCCATCCCTGTCTTTCTGTTCTCAAAGGCTGGGTTCAAGGCCAGGCAGGCCTTTATCACCTCTCCCCTGGATTATTACAAAGCTCCCTATTATGATAGCTTCCCTGCCTCAAATCCATCACCTTTCCAAGCCATCTATCACATCTCTGCCAAATCGATACACACTTGAGACACAGATCTGACTGTATTACCTCTTTTCCAGAATCTTCAATGCCTTCCTGTTGCTACTTGGACAAAATGCGAAGTCCATAGCCTGGACGCTTCACAGTCTGGGTTCCACCTCCCTTTCCAGCCTTATTTCCTAACATTCTCCTTTACCCATTTTCTGTTCCCATTAAATTGACCTGCTAGCTGGTCCCCATATACTGCCTTCTACCTTCTAAGTTGTCTCTCATACCTAGAATCCTTTCAATCCTCAGCTCCTCCCCTTAGAATTCAGATTTTTCTTTACAACCAAACCCAGGAGGCCTTTCTTAATCTAACAGAGTATCACCCTCTCATCTGGAAATTATTGCACTGTATATACTATGTATTTACTTTCTTGGGAACATGTTCAACCCTATTCAACTGGATAATCATTTAATAAGTACCTACTACTTGACAGAGACTGTTCTAGACCTTGATATACAAAGACAGAAATGAAACAGGAGTTTCTAGAATGCCGGAGCCCTCATATTTCTGTTTTTGTCTTTGTAGTCCATTATTTAGTACTTGGCCTGTACATAGTAAGTAAGCACATGAAAAATACTTTTTAAATTGAACTGAATTGAGTTGAACTGAACCTTCTATGATCCTACTATAATAGCCTTCCCATTGGTCTCTGATTGGAGGGTAGAGCCATGAACGCCAAACCCTCTATTTTTTCTATTATTCACCTCCCCAGAACTTAGCCTGCCATGTAGTAGGTGCTTAATTGTTGGCTAACTGATCTTCCTGTGTCCTTTCTCCCCACTTCTCCTGTCCTTGTATTTGTACCTAGGTACATCACCAGATCATCTCCCTAAAGCAATAGCCTTGAGCCTGTATCCTGGGTTAGGAACATTTAATAGCTTCTTACTGGTTACTTGGTTAAACTCCAAGCTCATTTCCTGGAGACAAACCAGGGGCCTTAGGAATGTCAGTGATCCTGATGCTTCCAAGCCTACTTCCCTAACCACCACTGAGGGCAAAAAATTAATGAAGAGGGGGCCCACCTTCTTCATCATCACGAGAAATAATTGTTCGCCACTTACCAGCAAAAAGCAGAAAGGTAGAGAAAGCCTGGGGGTGGCAGCACCCTCCAGATGTGCTTCTAATCCAGCTCTCTCACCCCTCATTCGGGGTCTGCTGATGATTCTCAAATCCACCTATGCCACCCTAACCTCTCTTCTGACCTCCAGTCCTACATCTCTAGCTGCCTAGTAGACATGTCAAATTGGATGTCCTATAGACATCTTAATCTCAGCACATCCAAAACTGAATTCATTATCTTTCCTCAAAGACTCTTCCCTTCTTCCACATTTCCCTATGGTGGTCAAGGAAGCCACCATCCTGTCAGTCACTCAGGCTGATAACCTGGGTGTCCTACTTGGCTCCTCTCTTTCACCTCCAATAGCCAATCTGTTGCTAAGACCTGTCGACGTCACCCTTGCAACATCTCTCCAATATGCCTGCTCTCCTCGGATGCTGCCATCAGTCTGGTGCAGGCCCTCATCGCCTTGTGTCTGGACTGTTGCAGTAGCCTGCTGGTTAGTCTCTCTCAAGAAATCTCTCCCCACTACAGACCTTCCTCCACTCAGCTGTCAAAATGACTTTCTTAAACCACAGATCTGATTTTGCCACCCACCTCCCCCTACTCAGTAAACTCCAGTGACTCCCTATCACCTCCAAGTTCAAATATAAAATCCTCTGCTATAACCTGCCTCCCCCCTTCCAGTCTTCTTAAACTTTATACCCTTCCATGTACTCTTTGGTTCTGCTCTGCAGACCTTCTCTCTGTTTCTTATGCAGGACACTCTTCCATGGCTAAATATTGTACTCTTGTGGAACATCAGGCCTACAACGGTCTCTTCACACTTTTGAACTGGGTGTCCGCAAGTATTATTGGTAGGTACCACATTTTAGGAGGGCAAATGAAAAAGCTGGAGCAAGTTAAAAAAAAAAAAAGGTGGCCAAATTTATAATCTATTGTATGAAGTTTTTTTTTAATGTATCACAGATATTTAGCCTGGAGAACAGAGGACTTTTGGGCAATATTTTGCCTATCTTCAAATATTTGAAGGACTGTCATGTGGAAAAGGGTCTGTGTGGCTCTGGGGTCGATGGGTAGTAACAAGGAAAAGATTTTACAGAAGAGTTTCTTAACAATTAGGAAATGCTGTCCAAAAATAGAAGGGCTGCCTCACGAGACTGTCCATTTCCCATCACTGGAAGCTGTTCAAGCAGAGAGTGGGCCGACCACTTGTGTGGCATGTTGTGGATTGGATTCATGCCTCAGAAAGGATTTGAGACAACTTGCTGGAGTGAGGGGAGACAGTCACTGTTTGGAGTCAGAGCAGGTAGCTTTAAATCTCACTTCTGCCTGCCTCATAGTACCTGTATAACCTTTGATCCCCAGTGTCCTCATCTGGTCAGATAGGTCTGGATAAAGAAAAGGAGAGAATTGGACCAGATGACCTTTAAGGTCCCTTTCAGCTCTAAATCCTATGCTCCTGTGACCCTCTGAGTTCCCTTCCAGGTGCCAGTGCCCTTGATTGCTCAGCATGGCTTTACATCTCCTTTGCCTAGCTCATTAGCTTCAGAATCCCCAGCCCTGGAGTCCCTGCAACCCTCCAGTGTCCCAGAATTCCTGGCAGTGAAGAGAATTGGAGGAACCCACCAGCTATAAGCTCTGGCAGTCCAGAGCCTATTGATGATGAGTAGCATTTTTCTAAACCCTTTAAATGTTTGGATATTGAGTATTAAAGACACATTTTCAGATGGGACTAGAAGGCACTCTCCCAAGTTTTATCTGAAAGGGTCCTCTGATCATTATTTGGAAATCTTGTGCAAGCAGTTGGGTGCTAGAGCCAGCTTAGGCTGATTCACAAGCACCTCTAGCTGAATTTTCAGGGTTAGTATTAGCCACATAAACCACAAATTCTACACATCAGGACTTGATTTATTATCTTGTTGATAGCCTAAACTTAATAAAGTGTTGGAGGAGATTTTAATCATGCACATTAAACCTTAAAGTGTGTCCTATGCACATTATTTTTTTCCTGTAGAGAGTTGATAAACAATTTCCAGTCCATTGCTCTGGGACAAAGTAACCTATACCTGGTTCTTCACAATGACATCAGAGTAAAGAAGCACCTTGTTTGCACCTTGCTTTGGATTCAAAGGGATAAAAACAACCAGTGTGCCAAAAGATAAGGAATTTGATAAAATGACCCCGGAGCCTACATATTTATTGTTCAGACTTGTGTGAAGCCAACCTACTATAAGGGCCGGGCTGCTTCTTCATATCACAAAAGCAGAGGCTGAAATCAGGCCTGATTATTTATGATAATGACAACAATAATTGTAATTAGACACATTTCTATAGCATTGTAAAATTTACAAAAGGCCTTCCTCAAAATAACACTGTGATAAATAGTTATTCCAAGTGCTTACTACCCCCATTTTATAGTTGAAGAAATGTACCCAGAGAAGTCAAATGCTTTGCCCAGGGTCTTCTACCTGGTAAGTGATAAAGCCATGATTCACATTATTAACACACTGAATCTGAAAAATGTAGTTAGTCAAAATGAACAAAAGAGCTGGGAATAATGATTCTTGCTTCCAGGTTCTCCCTCTTTCTTAGCTTTTCAAGGTCAGAAGTCACATAGAGCATCGGGCTGCTTGGGGGTCTCATTTGAGTGGCCCCAACAATAATGTTAATATGTAGCTATTTAAATCAATGTGACCCCGAAGGGATGTGTGTGTGTGTGTGTGTGTGTGTATGTATGTGTGGAGGGGGGGAGGCAGACAGAGACAGAGACAGAGAGGACAGAGAGACAGAGAGAGAGGGAGAGAGTAATGGCCTGTATTTCTAACTGATATTGACACCACTAATGTAGAGGATGCCTGGATTAACCTCAATCAATAGGTCAGTCAATAAGCAAAATCCACACATAACTAAATGCAAGCTATATATGAAATAAATACAAAATAATTATGGTGAGAGTAGTTAAGAGAGAGAGAGAGAGACTATAGCTACCAAACCAGAAAGGGCCTCTTGAAGGAAGTAGCTCTTAAGTTCAGTCCCAGGGGGATTCCAAGCAGTGGAGGTGAGAAGGGACAGCATTCCAACCCTAGAAAAAAGCCTATGCAAAGACATTAAGGTGGCAGATGGAAGGTTTATATGTAGGGAACAGCAACTAGGCCAGTCTGTTTGGAATGTAGACCATGTTAGGGTAATACATAATCAGCCTTGAAAGATAGCCCAAATACAGATTATATATTTTTTTTCCTTCTATAAAAAATTAATTTTTAGTTTTCAACATTCACTTTTGTAAGACTTTGAGTACCAGATTTTCCCTCCTCTCTACCCTCCCACCTCCCCAAGATGACGTGCAATCCAGATTATATTCTAAAAGCAATGGGGAGCCTCTGAAGATTCTTGAGGGGCAGGATGGCATGGATAGACCTGTACTTTAGGAGCATCCGTTTGGCAGCTGTGTAAAAGATGGACCAGAGAGAAGAGAGAGTGAAGGTAGATAGACCTAATAGGAGGCCAAAGGTGGAAATACAGTCCAGAGGTGATGAGAGAGAGAGAGGTTTCTGTGATATGATAAAATCCAAAAAGTTAAGAGTTCATCCTGAATGAATGAATAATGAATCTTCATCATGGTCTTGACAATTTGAGACTTGGAGTCAGAAGGCCCTGGATTTTGAGTCCTTCCTCAAATACTTAATCACCCTCAGTCTTGGTTGGACTTGATAATCTCTAAGTTCCTTGTAGCTCTAAATCTATGATCCTATGATCTTATAGGATGGATACTCCTTCTAACAATGAAGCATGCTTTCTCATTCTGTTAAACTCTTGTCAAAGAAAACTGGAAGAGATTTTTGAGGTTATTGAGATCAACCCTTTCATTATATAGAGGGGGAGCTTTGGCCCAGAGAAGGTGTCCAAAGTCACACATGAGAGAGGTGGGATTTTAACTGAGATTCTGTGATTAGCTTTTCCCACTGAATAATGCTACATCTCCATAAAAGTAATAATGACCTATATGATAGTAGTAATAAAAATGAATAATAATAATAAATTAGACAGGCATTGAGATGAGGAAAAAAAGAGAACTGGAATGCAATGGATTCCCCATCAGTCAATCCTGACCACCTCACTCCTCTCCAAAATTGCTTTGGGCCTAGCTGAGGAGGAAAGAGAATTGGGAAGAATAGCAAGAAATGGCAAGTTTGCTATTGGCAGGATGGGGAAGGGTAGTCCAGAGCAGTCTGCACCTATTCAGAAGTGGGTGGACACAGCTAAAACTAATCTTGCTCTTCTCCTCCCACATCCCTTTAGTTCATGTCTTTGAAGAATTCATAGCTAGAGACTAAGGAGTCAGAGAATAGGACAGACAGAAACAGTCTATGCCTTTTCATTTCCTTAATTCTACGTGTATCATTTATCTAGTGTCTAACACTGTATATAACCATCTGTTGTATTTTTGATGTTTATCTGTCTCTGCCAATGTCATACATTAATTATAATATCCATGAGGATAGAGTCTCTGCCTGTTTGACTTGCTTTGCCTAAATAATGACTGTGTATGGCAAATGCTTTGAAGCTATAAACCCAGTTCCTACTCCCACTGATGAATTAAGTCCCCAGAACATAGCTATGGTGTCCTCTCAGGGATCTAAGGGTTGTTCTGAAGGGTTAGGTGGGTGACATTCTAATGCTATATAGATTGTGAGCCCCCACCTATGTGTTTCCCACTGTAATTATCAGTTAAAAATCATTTAGTCAAGCTGACTCAGTTTTTAGAAAGGGGTATTTACTAAAGTGGTGTAGGATGAAGAGTTGTTACAAATCATCCTTGCACCCCAGAATCTTTAACACAGTCTCTCCCACAAGTACATACAGAGTCCAAGGGAAAGTGAGTTCAATCTGAGAGGGCATCTGTGGCAAAGGAGTACCTCACAGTTCCTGGTTGGTGGAAGTCTTTTTTCTTCCTACTATGGGGTTCTCAAGAAGTTTCCCTTAGGCATGGGGTAGCTTTTGTACTGGGCTTTTTCAAGAGCATCTTCATCCAGTCTTTGGCTCCAGATGCAGACACTGCCAACAGCTGCTGCTGTAGATGGGGAGATGAAAAGTCCAAAATCAGCCAGATTCTTTGAAGCTTGCAAGGGCCTCCTTTGAAGAAGATTGGGAGTAGGGTGGGGTAGGATGGGGAAGAGACCAAGGCTGAGGCCTAAGGGCTCTCCTATTTCCCCCCACCCCAGCAACTCCTTCTCATGAGGTTTAACTGGAACACTCTGTCCTTGTTCACTACTCCCTAGAATATCTCTCAAATAATCCCAGTTATAAACTAGCCTGATCATTTATAGGTAATTTATAGATAATCCCTGTCAGGGGTGGGGAACCTACAGCCTCAAGGTCACCTGTGACCCTATAGGGCCTCAAGTGTGGCCCTGTAGGTTCCCCAACCCTGCCCTAGGACATGAATCAATTTCCTCAATCTGAGAACTCTTTTTGTTGACATCATTTCAGTTTAATTTCTACATCTAGAATGCTCTAGACTTTTCCACATTTAGTTTGAATGCCTTTTATTTATTTGATTCAATTGAGATGAGTTCCTGCCACTTACTTTAGATGGGAGTGATTCACTGGATTCCACCCTTACATGTGTATACAGAGCAAGAGGAAATGCAGTGTTTTGGGGGTGGAATATAAGAGATTGCTATAGAAACAGACAAAATATTCCTTTCTGTCTGGGGCATTGTCATAGCCTCCTGTTTACGTAAAGTGTTTTATAATTCTTAAAGCAACATTAAATAAAACTCAAAGGGACCTTAGAGGTCATCTAATCCAATGCCCACATTTTACAGATGAGGAAACTGAGGTCCAGAGAGCTTCAGAGTCACACAAGCAATAATGTCACTTTTTAAAAAAATTCTTCCTTCTTTCTTTCCTCTCATATTCAGTCAGTTACTAAGTCCTACAGATTCTGCTGCATGGCATTTTATTTTCAGAACCATCACTTTGCTATAGGTTCTTATTGCCATTCATCTGAACTTTTCAGTAACCTCCTAAAAGGTCCGTCTGAATAGGTTTTTTTACACATGTCATTCCATTGTTCTGAAATCTTCATTGTCTCATTGTGACCTACCAAACATTTCACATGTCATTGCTTGTCATTCAAGGCCCTCTACAAACTGATGCCATCTTACCTTTCTAGTCTTTGAACAATTATTCTCCTGCCCTCTCAGTCTTGGTGCCTTTGTCTGTTTCTGGAACTGATGGGGTACAGGCTCTGGGAAACCCCCTTGAACTCTGAATCTTCCCACTTGATGAGGCATTTGCCTGAGGCCATAAGCCTTTCATTATAGCTAGGTCCAAAACTCTTACTCTTACTAGCCTAGCCCTCCATTGTCCAGCTACTTCCCACCCTTGATCCTATCAAAATATCTATACCCAAATCTGTTACCCTTAAACTAGCCTAGCCCTCCATTGTCATCTCTGGGTAGTCTTTAGCTATTTCCCACCCTTAATCTCACTGCTGGAGTCTGACCTCAGTCTCCTCAAGATCCTTCTTAGATTCCTCCCCGAAATCCTCCTCTAGACCACTCCTAGATCCCTCCCACAATCTTTTTGTATATAAGATGCATTTTGCCTCCATGAATGGGCTTAGAATTATCTAGCACAGACTCACTCTGTGTCAGATTATTCTGGCCTGCTTATCAATATAAGCTTCACATATACCTGGTGTGTTGGTATTTTGGGGTCTCAAGCACCCCTAAACCTCAACAGAATGACTCCTTTCCCTGGCTTTGCCTATGGAATCCTGCTCCTGAAGGCATTGGAGTGTAGTGGACAAATACCAGCTTTGGATTCAGAGGACCTGGGTTCAAATCCTAGCTGTGCCATTTGCCATCTGTACAATCCTGGGCAAGTCACTTAAACTACCTGTGCCTCAATATCCTCATGTCTTCCATAAGAAGGTTGAACTAGATGACCTCTAAGGTACCTTCCAGCTTTTAATCCATCATTTTATGAGCCATTCTTTACAATCTAATTAAATGCCTCTTCCTCTGTGATGGCGACCCTATTCTTTGCTGTCAGTAACAATCTTTACCCCATGCCCTTTCATCTCACATAGCACTTTGGTTTGTACTCCTGTAATTCACTTATCATGTAATATGGTATGTTATCCTTATCTAGGTTGCTCCCTCTTAAAATACAATTTTAAATCCCTCCCTCTGTGCAAAGCTTTTCCTAAACCTCTGAGACATTAGTGTTCTCCCACTGTAGCTACTGTGGATGGAGAAACAGATGGCAAACCACTCCAGTATCTTTGCCACACAAATGGGGTCACAAAGAGACATGCTAAATAACTACTACTCTGGAAGTTCATAGTTTATAACTCAGTTGTGTTAAGAGATAAGAAAGAATATTATGAGATTGTTCTACTCTGAAGTCTCGCTTTTACCCGAATCAGAGACTTAATCTGTCTTCATTGAGTAAAGACTGTCTTTTTTGTTTTTTTCTTTCTTGTGGTTTTTCCCTTTGGTTCTAATTCTTCTTTACAACATGACTAATATGGAAATATGTTTAATATGATTATACACATATGGCCTATATCAAATTGCACCATCTTGGGGGAGAGAAGGAGGGAGAGAAAATTTAAAACTCAAAATCTTATAAAAGTAGATGTTGAAAATTAAAAAATAAACTTTGTTTTAAAAAAGACAGTTTCAAGGGGCTGGATCAAGATGGCGGCATAGAAGCAGGAGAACTCCGGGAGCTCCCCATATAACCACCTCAAATACCTATAAAATATGACTCTAAACAAATCTTAGAACTTCAGAACCCACAAAATGACAGAGTAACAAAGCTCCTGCTGAAGGCAGCCCAGCCCGGCTCATTGCAGCACTCTGGGAGCAAAGCCCAGCTCCATGCAGTTTTAGCCCTGGGCAGCCAAGACAAGCCATGGCTGGAGCTTTCAGGAGAGTGGATCAACTGCAGCTATGGCAGTTTCCAGAATTACCAACCCATAAGAGCCAAGAACAAAGCAAAAGTTTAGTGGAACTTGGCTAAATTTGGGGGAGAGGGTCTGGCCAACTACCTCCAGAGCTAGAAGCAGTCTGAAGCAGCATCCCTGCAGCCACCTCCACATAGCTGCTTCAGAGCTCCCAGCCTGCCGATTTCAGGGGGGAGGGGAGGTCAAGCAATCATTCAGAGGCTAAGTCCTCTTGCTTTGACCTGCCTGGATTGGGATTATGGTCTTGGGTGGTGGTCCTGAGATGTGTGATCAGTGAGCCAAAGATGGTAGGGGCTGAAGAGACGGAAGCCTCCTAATAGCTCTGGAAGCTGCAAAACCCCCAGAGATTTGAGACAAAGCTCTCACCTCTGGAAGCAGAGTTCTACTAAGCCCAAACATCAAATAACTGACTGGCAGCATGAGCAGGCAAAGGAAGCAAAACAAGCTCAGCAATCCAACTTTAGATTCCTTTTCTGGGGACAAAAAGGATGAAAGCATGGAATGGGAGGAAGAACCCCTGCACCAAAAGCTTCCAAGAAAAATGTAAACTGATTACAGGCTATAGAGGAGCTTAAGAAGGATTTTGAAAACCAGATAAGAGAAGTGGAGGAAAAATTGGGGAGAGAAATGAGAACAATGCAAGAAAATCATGAAAAGAGAGTCAACAACCTGACTGAAGTAAATAACACCTTAAAAAAATAGGCAAAAGAGGCCCCAAAAGTCAATGAGGAGAATGCCTTAAAAAGTCGAATTTGCCTGATGGAAAAAGACTCTCAAAAGCATTCTGAAGAGAATAATTCCTTCAGAATTAGAGTGGAGCAAATGGAAGCTAATGACTTTATGAGAAATCAAGATACTATTAAACAGATCCAAACAAATGAAAAAATAGAAGGCAGTGTGAAATATCTCCTTGAAAAAAACCACTGACCTGGAAAATAGATCCAGGAGAGACAATTTTTAAAAAGACAATTTCAGGCAAAAATCTACTTCTCTGAAACTAAAAAACTTAATCTTGATGGAGTGATAGAACCTGAACCCCTAAAAACAAAAAGACCAAGTCTCTGAAAGCAACCCAGCCCCCAACTTTCCCACCCTGGTACTTCGGGCTATAATCTTTTTAACTGTCATTTCACCTCTCCAACCCAGCCCAGACCACTCACCTCCTTTCTTGTCTGAGCCTGGCCCACCCCAGGGCATTTACTATTCCTTAATCCCATCTGGACCCTTTCTCTGTTGCCCCTAGGGCATCCCAGGCTTGGACACCCACTCCTCAGTTCCATCCAGATCTTCTCACTATCTTTTCTTGTATATAAGTACTAATATTACCCCAATTAAGTCACAGATTTCCTAGGAATCTTGCCTGCCATTAAATTCAGATTCACTTAGAATCTAGTCTGCTTCTACTGGCATCACAAATAAACCTTGCTACTTTTACTGAAAGAGGGTTTGATGTGATGTAGTTAGGGTTATGGGTGCTTGAGACCCCAAAATGCCAACACGCAGGGTTCTGCCAAATGAATTCAACTCAAGTCTTCTCTCAAAGCAAAGAAAAGTTTATTAAAAGTTTGTCATATTGGGTAGACTTTTAAGGAGCCTACGTATCTGTAAGGCTTGCTTTGGGCAAGCAGGCCACAATCATCAGACATGGAGTAAGTCTGTGCTAGGTCCCTCTATGGTGCTCTTACACCATATGGAGGGAAGATGGGGTCTTATATACAGAAATGTTGTGGGAGGAATCTAGGGGTGGTCTAGAGGAGGACTTTGGGAGGGTCTTCAGGAGTCAGATGACGTCAGATTCCAGTAATGAGTGATTAAGGGTAGGAAGTTCCTGGAGGCTACCTGGGGCTGACAGACAATGGTGGGCCCGGCAAGTTCAGGGGTGGAACAGGAGGATCAAGGGTGGGAAATTGCTGGACAAAGGAGGCCTAAAGACTTGGGCAGAGCCACAACTTAAGGTCCCTGGCCTCAGGCAAATGCCTTATGTGGGAAGATTCAAGGACAGCTCAAGGGGGCTCCCACAGCCTGCACCTCATCATTGGTGGTCAAATTATTTTGAGGCAAACTCCCTGTACCCTTGCATTTAGGGGTTCCCAGCACCCCAAAACACAACAATCTTATTTAAAAGTGGAAATAACTTTGTTTAATCTGCTGAAAAAGTATCTCGGTGAAGAGGGTAACCAAAGAGGGTTAGGGCTGCCTGAGACCCCAAAATACCAACATGCTGGGTCCTGCTGAAAGAATTCCACTCTTCTCAGCCAAAGAAAAAGTAAAATTTATTGAAAGATATGGGGTAGACTCTTAAGGAGCCAGTCTATGCTAGGTTGTTTTATAGAGCTTTCGCTCAGAGCAAGTCTCTGCTAGGGTATTCTGTGGCACTCTCACAGAACAAGGACACAAGTCTGTGCTGAGCTATTCCAAGGCGCTCTCACAGAGATGGAGGGAAGATGGGGTCCCATATACAGAGGAATCTCTGGGTGGTTCAGAGGAAGAGCCTGGGGAGGGTCTTTAGGAGGAGTCAATGTTAAGTCAGACTCCAGTAGTGAGTTTGGGGAGGGACTTCAGGTGGAGTTAATGAGATCAATGTAAGAGTGGATTGATATTTTGATAGGCTCCAGGAAGGAGATGGACAATAGAGGGCCAGGCCAGTTCAAGGGTGGGAACAGGAACATTAAGGGTGGGAAACTATTGGAACAAAGGACTTGAGCAGAGCCACAACTTAAGGCCCATGACCTCAGGCAAATGTCTTCCCTGGGAAGGTTTACTTTCCTAGAGTCTGTACCTCAAAAGATTCAAGGGGCTCAAGGGAGATTCCAGAGCCTACACCTCGAAGAGGTACCCAAAGAGGGCCAGGGCTGCCTGAGACCCCAAAATACCAACAAGCCGGGTCCTGCGGAAAGAATTCCACTCAAGTCTTCTCAGCCAAAGAAAAAGTAAAGTGTATTGAAAGTTCAAGTTTGCCATATGGAGCAGACTCTTAAGGAGCCAGTCTATGCTAGATTGTTCTATGGACCTTTCACACGGAACAAGTCTGCTAAGCTATTCTATGCTGCTCTCACAGAATAAGACTTTGCTAGGCCATGGAGGGAAGATGGGGTCTTATATACAGAGGAATCTAGTGGTGGTTCAGAGGAGGAGCCTGGGGAGGGTCTTCAGGAGGAGCCAATGAGGTCAGACTCCAGTAATGAGTTTGGGGAGGGACTTCAGGTGGAGTTAATGAGGTCAATGCAAGAGTGGATTGATATTTTGATAGGCTCCAGGGTGGGAAGCAAATGGACAATGGAGGGCCAGGCTAGTAACAGAGGTTTGGGCCCAGCCACAGTGAAATACTTATGGCCTCTGCAAATGCCTCCCAAAGATTCAATGAGACTTCAAGGGGTTTCCCGGAGTATGTACCTCAAAGATTCAAGGAGAGCTGAAGAGGGGCAGGTCCCAGAGCCTACACCTCATCATAGGTAGCATTGGCTAGAGCACAGGGCCTGGGGTCAAGAAGACCTGACTTCAAATCCGACTTCAGACACATACTAGCTTTGTGACCCTGGGCAAGTCACTTAACCTTGTTAGCCACCTGTAAAATGAGCTGGAAAAGGAAATGGCAATCCACTCTAGTATCTTTGCAAACAACAACAACCAAAAAATTCCCAACCCCAAATGGGTTCGTGAAGAGTCAGACACACTGAACAACAAGGTTATTTCTTTGTTTACCTTTGACCTGATTGAAAGGGAAGTGAATGGATAAAAACTGAGAAAGCATTTATTAAGCACTTCTTGTGTGCCACGCATCTGTAAAGCTAAGGTTACAACAACTACAGATAAATAAGACATTCCTTGCCCTCAAACAGTTTCCATTCTTCTAGGGGATGATCACACTTTTAAGAGAATTGGGGTTAGAAAAAAGTAGAGAACATGTGGTTTAGAAATGGTCAGGAAATAATCCAGTGTCTGGTTTTGGATAAGGTGAAAGTTTCTGTATCAAAGCTGACCCCTCCTGGGCTCCAGGGGCAGGAGCCAGAACTCTTGTTGGGGGAGGAGTAAGGTCAGAATGTGGGTGGCAGAGTTTGGTTCTGGTCCAAGAAGTGGTATGTGACCTGATTCCAAGCAAGGTTAAGTGAAACTTCACTTAGAACCTGGGCTTCTGAGTTCTTTTTTTGGTGGGGGAAGAAGGAAACCGGGAGGGGATTGTGAACTACAGAGGAAGCCGTTGGTTTCAGGATATTTTCTTTTAGAGCTTCAGCTCTCAGCCAGTTGTGTGTGTATGTACGTGTATGTGTGTGTGTGTATGTGTGTGAGAGTGAGACAGAGACAGAGACACAGAGAGACAGAGAGAGAGAGAGATTATAAATGGCTAATGTCTTGATTTCTTTTGCTTCTCTCTATTTACTGGTTAAAAGGGAAGTCTTAGGGTGAATGGGGTACATTCTCTGCACCCTCTGTGAAGACTCCTCAGAATGAGAAGGGAGAGAAACTATCTGGAAACCAGAGATAGACTTCTGTAAGACTGGACAGGCCTGAGTCCTGGGTTTACACAACCTAGGACACTTCCTCACCTTCCCTAGCTGTCATAAGCATTAGGCCCCTTTCAGGAGTTTTTGACCTCCACCCTTGCTTCTCACCTTTTCCCCTCCCTTGCTCTGGCGGTTACCAAATAAGGACATGGATGATACCTTGTCTTCCTGTCCCACCTCCCTGCCAATAGGAGATAGTGGTGGGCTTCTTTGTTATCTGCCATTGGATTCCACCAAGAGAGCCCACCTCCCAACCAGTGGGAGAAGGGACAGTCAGGGGTAGGTGGTTTGACCACCTTTGGGTATAAATTCTCATTCTGTCTTTTGTAACAAGACTCCTCTCCTTGATCCCCGCTCTCTTCCTTTGGGGAAAGAGAATAAAACTTCCTATTCCTTCCTCAAGATACCTCTGACTTTTCATTTTTCTTGGGTAGGGAATTTTTGGGGTCCCATACCCCACACAAGAAGGCTAGATGCTAATGCTTTGTTAGTTTAAACTCAGTTTGGGAATGAATTATGGCTCTTATAAGTTGTTGGTAGAATGTAAGTTCATTGAGAGTAGAGCTATGTCCTTTTTAAAAAATCTTTGCATCCTTCAGTTTTTAGGTCAGCCTTACGCTCGAACTCAGCTGTTGGTCATCTAAATGTAATATCCTTATTCAATGACTGAGTGGACATAATACTGGAGGAAATGAATGTCTTCTGTCCTGGCATCCATCCTAAAAATAAAGTCAAAGATAGCAGGAAGTTGCAGCTAAATGGAAGAATATTTAACAGGCTGTCTTTCTGCCTGGGGTGGCAAATAGATAATTCAGAGAATCTAATTTTTAACACGTCCAAAGTCACCAAAGAACATCATTCCAAGGGATCTTTTAGTCAGTTTGCTTTATAGTACTTATAATGTCTTTGCAAAAAGACCACTATGAAAATAATTAGATAGACAGATAGATAGACAGACAGACAGACAGACAGATAGCCTGGCTGTCTCAGCCTTTAAACTCTCAAAGCAGTTATCACCAAAACTGCTTGATACTAACTGCATGAGTCAGCACACCTTGACCAACTTTTTCCATTTACCGGTCAAGATAAAGGGGCCTGCCTCTAGAAGTTGAATAATTTGTAGCTTTTTTCTATATCCTTGCCATGTTAGATCCAAATAAACCTCCTTTTGTTAACTATTATACCTCAAATCATGCCCTAATTGAACTTAAACTAACAGGATACTGGCATCAGGCCCTCCCTTAGTACATTACTTTTAACCAATAATTATACGTCAGCAAAACAAATCAACTCATTGACCATTTTTAATATTTCTCTCTCTGCTTATATGTATGTGTGTTTATTGACCAAGGAGAATGATTAGATTGTTGTTGCTTGTCCTTTGTTTTTGAAGAGGAAGAGGATGGTGGCATCAGGAAGGCGATGTCATGACTTGCTAGTGAATTTAATTTGAGTGAGGCAAGGCTATATACAGCCTCACTCTCTCCTCCCGAGCCTTCTGGGTCCAGTAACAAGATTTAGACTAGGATGACTGGAGATGGCCCTGGATGTGGTGGAGACCTTGGCCTTTATAATTTAAGGTCTTTCCCAGGGCTCAATTTGTTTAAGGCAAGGCCTATTCAGTGATTAAAGCTAGTTAAGAAATGAGATTCCCCCCCCTCCAAAATGTCCTTTTTTTTTTCTGACCAGAAATCCCTTCCCAGGTAAATAATCAAACATAGTGGAATAGTATTCATTCAATATAAACAAGGACAGCAAGTACTAGGGTAAGAAGAAGCCTGTTTGACCACAACAGCCAGGAAAGCTAGAAAGCAATCTGGCAGAAAGATTTTCATCAACCATTTAAACTATATAAAAAAACAGCTCCAAATGGATGAAGGACATCAATATGAAAGATCAATAGTATAAAAAGATGAGAAGAGAATGTACCTTTCATCAATATGGCTAAAAGAAAAATTCCTAACTAAACAAAGGTTAGAAATGACCCAAAAGAGCAAAATGGACAATTTGTACGATTGTACAAATCAAAAAGCTTTTGCATGAGCAAAAACCATGCAGTTAAAAAGGAAACAGTTAAGTAAGAAAAACATGTAGCAAATTTCTTTGATGAATATCTGATATCCAAGATGAAAAGAAGTGAGAGAAACATATGAATTATTCCTGATAGAGAAATTTTCAAATGGAGAAATGAAAGCTATTAATTACATATGAAAAATGCTCCAAATAATAAGAAAAATGCAAAACAGAAGATCTCCAAGGTATAGAATGAAATGCAAAATAGAACATCTCACACTAATCAGAATGGCAGAGATGACAAAAGAGGAAAATGACAATTGTTGGCTGGGCTTTGGGAAGATAGGCATGCTAATGTGCTGTTGGTACAGCTCCTGACCTAATTATTCTGGAAAATTATTTGAAAACATAACTCAAAAGTCACCAAACTGTATGACTCAGTGACATAATCACAAAGCATATGTGAAGTCAAGGACAAAAAATTTTACAAATTTTGCAAAAAATATTACAAAAATATTTACAGCAACATTTTTTGTTGGAGCAAAAATTTGCTCAGCTTAGCTGTCCTCTGATATTTTGTTCCCAATTAGAAATTACATAGGATATTTTACTGGAATGTATTATTATTGTTGCATAGATAATCAGTGATAGATTCAGAGAAACTTGTAAAAGTGTATAAGAATTGATTCAGAGTAAAATGAACAGAACTTTTTTTTTTGAGGACCACAATAGTGTAAAGGAAATAACTTGAAAACCCTTTTGATTAAAGCAGTTATAAAATATGGTTTCATAATGTCTGATGATGAAGCCACATCTTGACAGGGAAGTGGTAGACCAGAAGTATGCAATAAAACATACATTATTATTATTTCTTTTTAGGAATGCAAAATGACGATTGTATGCCACCATGGGGGGGTGGGGGTGGGGAGGAAGGGGAGAAAAATCTGAAACTCAAGTAACTCTGGAACTAAATCTTGTAATCTAAAAGTAAACAAACAAGTCAATAAAATAAATTTTTAAAAAATGCATAATGTCTTGATTTGTTTGGCTTGTCTGTGCTTATTAGTTAAAATGAAGGTAATAGGGGAGTGCCAGATGCCAATGCTGTTAGTTCATGCTCAATTTGAGTAGGAAATGAGGCATTTGTAAATCATTGAAAAGTTAACAAAAGGAGGTTTGTTGTTGTTTATTCTTTTCGGTCCTGTCAGACTCTTTGTGACCCCATTTGATGTTTTCTTGGCAAAGATACTGAAGTGATTTGCCATTTCCTTTTCCAAAAGAAGGCTTATTTAGCCCTAATACAGCAAGGATATAGGACATGGATATAAGGCCCTAACTCCCTCTTATCTCAATTTGGAAATTGTCCATTTAGCAGGACAGGGTATGCTGACTCTTGTGATCTTTAGACATCCATCAAGTTGGAGGGATCCTGTTCATACTCTTAGGTGATCAGGAACCTGCATCAAGGGAAGTGAGCCAACTGTTTCCCTGTAACAGTTTTATTGCCTTTAAAGGAAAACTAGGAAAGGGGAATGGAATCCTAGATCTGTCACAGGACTCCTTTTACTTGATGGAGGCTGAGAAAGTGTAGTGAGAGAAATTGCACAAAAGAAAAAAGAATTTCAATAAAACATTTAAA
Organism: Pseudocheirus occidentalis; assembly: GCA_028646575.1. NCBI lineage: Eukaryota > Metazoa > Chordata > Mammalia > Diprotodontia > Pseudocheiridae > Pseudocheirus > Pseudocheirus occidentalis. The sequence goes on from CM053596.1 coordinate 56,090,432, forward strand.
ATACATAGAAGACAAAAAGTTCAGAAAGGGACACAAAAAGAATAATTTTGTTACTACTTTACTAAATTCAATAAATACTTAAAAACAAAATCAGAGTTTAAAAAAGGGTTTCCGTGGTGCAGTGAATAGAGCACTAGCCCTGGAGTCAGGAGGACCTGCCAAGGCCACCCCTCTCTTTTTACTGTTAGGAAATAACCCTGTTTTCCAGAGCTAAGGCCCAGGAAGCAAGCTGTGCCCTGAGCTTGGCATAACAACAGTCCTTTGCACTCGCCCTCTAGATGAACACTGCTGCAACTCAGTCACAGAACTGATGGTCCCTAAGCTCAGGCAAGCTCCATCCAGCAGGCCAAGACGTGAAGCCCTTCGGCAAATGAACTTTTTGGTATTTTGCTTCCCCGCTCTTGCTATCCTACACTGTTTCATTCTTTGTCTAGGCACAAACATAGAAATCAAGGTTTAACCACACTGCCTTGGGTCTCCCTCTAGAGGAGATCCCTATACATGTGTCTAGTTTCCCTCTCCCAGCAAAATCAAAACTTTTTTGTGTATAATTTGTGTAAGCTCTTTAGTGTTTTGGGAGTTAACAGTGGTTGCAAAACCTCTGTGACTCTTTCAGTTGTTTCTTGCCAGAGTTGACATTTGTAATAAAAAACATCTTTAAGAAAAGATCACTATGAAAACTATTGCAGCTTATGAACCAATATACATTGCCAAAGATGAAGAGGTGGAGAAATTCTATAAAGAACTAATAAGACAATTCAAATTCAATCAACATACACTTTGACAAGAGGCAGTATCACATAGATCTGGCATCAGTATCAAGAAGATTGGGGTTCAAGTCCTGGCCCTTGACACCAAATGGCTGAGTAATCATGGATGAGTCAGTGAAAGTTCTAAGTGTGGTCTGCCTTTTTTTTTTTTTTTTTGGCTTTGGGTTTCAGGTAATTGAACAGTAATACTGAGAGAGACTTTTCAAGAAAAATTTACCAATGTAAATCAATTGCCATCATGGAAAGACCAAAAGAATCTAAAGAATGCCTTTGTCAGCAAACACTTGACTTGTCAAACAAAGAAATGTGGCTGCTAAGTGCAACACAGATTTAGGATTGAATCCTATTTGTAAAATCTTGTGGGAAAAGAGAGTAGAAAATTATTAGTATCACTACATATAACAGAAAAAAGCAGGTCAGAGTAAAACTAGTTTAAACAAAGCTTGTCAATAGACCCAGCTAAATAAAGTCAACCTAAGGGTATTTAAAGATAAAATTGGAACTACTAACTGGTAGTACAACAATCAGAGGAAAGGTGGAGAATCTATTTGTACTAAAGGCAAGTGAGTGGGGCATAGTTTGGTATGGATCAATTAAGGGAATCCTTGGTCATTTGGATGTGTTTGCCTAATCACTGTAATGAAATAACAGCGTGTGGATACTTGGTTTGGAAAAATCCAAAGAGCACCTCTCCAAAGAGTATGAACATATCCCCTGTTGCTTCCTGACAGGGAACTCAAAATCGGTGGGCTGACATCTATGTGAACGGATTATAAAAGAGAGCTAAAAGCCCATCTCTGTCTCTGTCTCTGTTGCTCTGTATTGTTTTCACTGTCTTGGATTCAGAGAAGACAGATCAGCGTGCACCAGAGCACACACATATCCTAGGGTGGAGAAAGGATCACCTATGCCTATGAGCAGTTTCTTTCTCTGCAGGGATGGCTGATAGTGATTTGTGGTAGAAGTCAACGACAAGCGTAGAGACATGCTTGCATGTGGCTTGAGAGTTCTTGAGAAAGGACTATTGCGCCTCTGCAGGCTATAGCAGCCAAGCCACTGACAGATTTTTTTTTTTTTGCAGAAGTATCAGGCAGAGGCATGATGAGTTTGTGTACAGCCCAACAGGGTAAGCTCCTTGGACGTCAGTCATGAACCCCAACTCATGTTCAAGATGGAAATTTTAAATTCCCTAATAGAATTCAAAGGAAGACAGAATAAAACTGAAATCTACTCTTCTAACCAAAGAAGGGAGATTTCCTAGGCAGTGCCTCATGAATAATCTCAAATGAGAAAGTTATCAAGTTTGAGAGCTAAGGAATTGGACCTTCTAGAATGAGAAGCTGGATTCTAGCTTGTTGGAGAAAGAAGACAAACATTCAACCTAGTTCCTTCTTAGTGTCCGTGGGTTATGAAGACAGTTCAAGTTTGATGGGAAGGAGATTACTTGTTCGGCAATTCTTCAAACTTTTTACTCTCTGTGGGGAGACTAAGCCATAGGATCGTTGTCTAAGTTTAGAGGAACGATTCAGGGGTCCTTGGGAAAGATGGATTTACCTGAAGGTTAGAAGGCTTCTGTGACCACAACTCCCAATTCATCTCCCACCTGAGAGGGGCCAACAGACTTTTTGAGTTCTTTAGTTGGTTTCTGCACATGTTTTAAGGCTCCTCTAAGTTCTTACCATCCTCCACATGTTTTGAATGGAGTGAAATAAAGCACTTGCACCCAGTATGGCCTTGTTATCTGGAGTGTTTCTGTGGGAGCTGGGGATACTCTTTTCCCTTAGGTAAACCTAGACACGAACTATACCATGAAAATATTAGTAGAGCTCAGTACTTTACAAATATTATCGAATTTAATCCTGACAAGAAAACCCTGGTAAGTAGGTGCTATTATTGTTGTGATTTTGCAGTTGAAGAATCCAAGGCAAACAGGTGAAGTGACTTTTCTTTTTAAAAAAACATTTTTTTAAATAGTATTTTTCCTCCAATTACATGTAAAAGTGATTTAGACATCTTTTTAAAGTTTTGAATTCCAAATTCTTTCCTTCCCTCCCTAAGATAGTAAGTCATCCGATATAAGTTATATACATGAAATTATGTAAAACATAATCCCCATATTAGTCATTTTGTGGAAGAAAACTCAAAGGAACAAAAAAATGTCAAGCAGTTTGTTGAGGGTCCCACAGCTAGTATATGTCTAAGGCTAGATTTGAGCTCAGGTCTTCTTTACTCCAGGCTCAGGGCTCTATCTACTTCACTTTCTGCCTATCTCTAGTGATAATGATCCTTTGGGAGTCAGACACCCAGTATTGATGAGAGCCTAGAGTCTTGTTAGAGTTCTTATTAGAAAATCAACTACTGACTCATATACCTATTTTCAAATCAATATAACATTTTTTGTGAGAATAATCTATGCACTGAAAGCTTCTCTGATGCAAGTAGTAAAAGGAAATGGGGGAGGCTTCATAAACAACATTATGCAGTTCAATATATCAAAAGATTTAAAAAACACAAGATTCCACCATGCTTATTGTTTGTTGACTATGAAAACATTGGATTCTGTAAAATACTTCCTTAAAGACTCTTCCAACAGTCTCTCCCATGAACACATCAAAATTATACAAGTTTCCTTGAGACACATAATGACAAAGATAACCTTGTTTATAATTCTCTTTATTATTAACATCAGGAGACTTTCACTAACTACTACTCCTGTGGCTCCTCCTTTTCCTGTTTCTCTCCTTATCCCTTTATTGATCAATTATAAGTCATAGAGGAGAAACTCATCCCTAAACCCTTTTGTTCTCCCATGGTCCTCCTCAACCCTATACCACCCATCTCTCAATCTAACTTTTTCCACCCCTTTCACTCTGACCTCTGAAATTTCTGTTCCATAGTGAATGAGCTTCCCTTCATCCTACACTGCTTTCTCTCACACTTCTTGCATCTATTAGCCTCCATTAAGCTCTGGTTCCTTTTTGGATGACACTGTAACCCTTACCATCTTCTCCAACAGTGGCTGTATTTTCTCATGCACCCCCCGCCCCCAAGTACAATATTCCTGGAGGAGGAGTCAGAATATTCTAGACTCCCTACTGCTATTTGCAGACTCTCCCTTTACCTCCATAACCCAGCAAACTGTGCTCCTTTCAATTCTACTCCAAAGTTGTGTCTCTTGTTCACCATTCTCCAGTTCGTTCTCACTCCTTTCTCAGGAAGTTCAGCACCTGGCTCACCATCTTCCACAATACTCAATGTGTCATTCTTGTGCTTTTGTACTGGCTATCATTTTTTTTAATGTTAATTTCTCATTTATTTTAAATATTTTTTTTTCTTTTTAAATTTTGAGTTCCAAATTTTCTCCCTCCCATTCAACCTCTCTCCCACTGAGAAAACATGCAAAATGATATAAATTATATATGAAATCATGCAAAACATATTTCCATTATAGTCATATTGCAAATAGATAAATAACTGAATGAAGAAAGAAAGGAAGGAAGGAAGGAAGGAAGGAAGGAAGGAAAGAAGGGAGGAAGAAGGCTGTCTTCCATGCCTAGTATATATTCTCTCTTCGTCTCCACCTCACAGAATCCCTTTTTTCCATCAAGATACATTCAAGCAGCACCTTCTACATAAGGCTTTTCCTGGTCCTAACAATTGCTTCTGTCTTTCTTCCTAAATGGCCTTATATTTAATGACTTATATTGATTAGTATTTATTATCTTCATATTTATTCTGTATATACTTATATATGTAATTCTTATCCTCTCTAAAACAATTTAAGCTCCTTGCAAGTAGAGATTGTTTCATTCTTTCTATTTGTACCCCTAGTGCCTAGCACATAGTATGTACTTAATAAGTGCTTGTTGATGGACTGAGGCTCCTCTGCTCCCCACTACAAATATAGATCAATATCACTAATGAATATTGATGCAAAAAATACTGAATAAAATATTAGCAAATAGTCTCATGCAATACATCCAGAAGATTATTCACTTTGGCCAGATCATATTTATGCTAGGAGTGCAGTGATAATTACATTAGGAAAGCTTTAAATGATCTGTTAATATAAAAGAAAAACAATAAAAAGCCCATGATTATATAAGTAAATGTTACAAAAACTTTTTACAACATATAATGCTCACATATTAAATAGATAAAAAAGCAGAGGAATAGATTACTCCTTAACATTATAAATAAAACTATTTAAAACTGAGAGCTAACATCATTTGAAGTGATCATAGAAGCATTCCTAATGTTATTGGGGTTCAGTGCCACCACAATTATTTGATATAACTCTAGAAAATGCTAGCGATAGCAATTAGACAAGAAAAATTAATAGAGGTATTAAGTATAGGCAAAATTGTCTCTATTTGCAGATGATATGATAGTTTCCTTAGAGAATCCTAGAGATGAAAAAAAGATAAAAACTATTGGTAACTTCAGTACTGTACAAGGTTATAAGATTAATCCCACAAAAATCATCGACTTCTTTGTATATTACTAGCAAACTTAGCGGGAAGAGATAGAGAAATTCCATTCAAAATAACCACAAAATGCAATATAATAAACCTTGGAAATAAACTTATCAGCAAACTCAGTATACACATGAATATATTTCTAAGCACTGGACAAGAAATAAAGACAAATAATTTTGGAGAAATTCATAATTCATGGTTATGTCATCTCATGTCAATATAATAAAAATCACAATGCTTTAGTGGAGGATGCAAGGATATACTTTGTATAACTAATTTTGACTAAAAAATATCAAAGTACCTTTACACTAACAGAATAAATGCCTCTAGAATTTGAAGAGAAAGAGTTAATTGGGGGAAAAAATTCTGTTTAGCAACTACCTCTGATATCAAAGATACGCCTGACATTGAGCCATAACCTAATAGAGTTACAATATGATTCACCAGTTTTTAAAAGAACAGAAAACTATCAACAATCACACAAAACAACACTTCAAATTACTTTAAAAAAAACATTTTTAATGCTTCATTTTATATCCATGAAATTGGCAAATTTGACAAAGGATGAAATGCTAAATGTTGGAGAGTCTGTGGGAGGACAAGCATGCCAGTCCACTATTGGTTAAGCTGCAGGTTGGTCAAACCATTCTGGAAGAAACATTTGAAATCATATTTTAAAATTGACTATACTGGTTGACCCAATGACGTCACTTCTAGGCATACACTCATATGCAACATAAGAAATAATGAATAGGAAGAATTTGGAAGCATTTTTAACTGATACAAAGAGAAGTAAGCACCAGAGGCAGTAGCAAAAGAACAATTTACACAATGAATGCAATCATATAAAGGAAAAACAACATTGAAAGACTTTCAAACTCATCAGTGCACAGTCTATCAGAGTTAAAGCACGCCTATCACCTCTCAGTAGAGAAGTTGTGAATTATAGGTGCAGAATCAGGAATATATTTTAAGACCTGGGTAATGAGTTGATTTATTGTACATATGTAATGGTGCTTTGGAGCTAACATCATTTGAAATGGAAAAATGGAGCAATACTTGGAGCATATTCAAGTCACCTAATGTGGAAGCACTTTGCTTCTCTGTATTCCCCTACTACATGGGTGAAAATGGCCCCATTTGATTGACTATGTAGCTAGAACAGGCTTGTCTTTAAAGTTCCCCAGACTAGCACTCTCTTTCTGATTGAGTTCAGAGGATGAAAATCAGTTTACTCACAGCATGGATGCCGTGAAATGAACCTGTGAGAGGAGAAGGACTTTCTTTCCCTGCTTGACTCCAAGAAACAGGTCTTGGAGTTTCTGTTATTCTGTGTCAGTGGTCCTTCTCAGGTTCTAAGTGAAGGCAACAACATCCTATCCCAACTTTCTCTCAGACCCAGGAGTTTAAGCCATGGTAACCTTAGAGCCAGGATTCCAGTGAGGCTGTTGCACCTGGCCAGCCCTACAGAGACACTCTGAGAAGCTAGGGTGGCCTTGTGCTCAAGTGAGGTCTTGGACTTGGAACTTGGGGCCATGTTCTACAAAAAGTGAGTTAAACTGTGAGACTAATCTCCTTTCCCTAACCAGAGAGTGAGGTGGTATGTGTGTCAGGGAGTAAGTTTACATATTTCTTTATTTTTATATTTAAAGTATTTTTTTTTTACAAAAACTAATCTGTAAGTGGCAAAATGTGGGGTTTAGGTGATTCAATCCCTGTATTTGAGGAAACGTTGGTGGGAACTAGGTCAATTAGCAGAGAGCCTAGACACCCCTAAATTTCTTAAGAGTACCAGAGACCCCCAGGAAAGGGTGAAATTTAACAGATGGCCTTTAGACAGTGGAGGTCAGGGTAAGCAGTGTTGCACCTGATTGTTCATTCATTATTGTCCTTTGTAATCAAAGAGGATCAAAATAACATGACTATGTTAGGGTTCAGTTGTACAGTGTATCCAGCTCTGGCTGATAAAACCAATCCAAACTCAAAAGGCTCTGGCACAGGTCAGGAACAAAGAGTCCATATGAACATTTGGGGCGGTGATGCCTAAATTTGCAGACCTCATGTTTCTTTTGAGCCAGTGCAATTCTTTGCTCATAGTGCACAATACTTTCTTTGATATGTTTTCTTGGTATTAATCGTTAGGCCAAAATTAGCACAAGCAGCAGAGAATCGATCCACACTTTGTTCCATTTCAGCTTCAGAGGCTGCATTGAGTGCACAGTCATCTGCAAACAAAAAATCATGCAGCATCTCTCCTTCCATTTTAGTCTTGGTTTATAGCCTTTTCAAGTTAAATAATTTACCATCAGAGCAGTAGTTGACTTTGATGCCTTTTCTTCCTTGTTGAAGGCATCCATCAACATTGCTGAAAACATCATGTCAAAGCATGCTAAAAAAGCACACAACCCTGCTTCACTCCATTGGTGTTGGGAAAGTGTGAGAGCATCATTCATTGTCTAGAACCTGGGCAAGAGTGCCATAATGAAACTGTCATAAAATATTTGCAACCAAATTTTTCCATGATCTTCCACAAGCACTCATGACTGACAGTATCAAAGGCCTTGGTCAGATCAACAAACATTGTGCATAGACCTCTGTTCTCCTGGTATTTATCCTGGAGTTGTTGGGCAGCAAACACCATGTAGACTATTCCTTTGCCCTTTCTGAAGCCACACTGGTGTCAGGTAGATGACCATCTTCCAGGTGAAGGCTAAGTTGATTAAGAAGAACTCGGGCAAGAATCTTGCCAGCACTGACTCCTCTATGATTATCACAGGACAGCCTATTTCCTTTTCCTTTACAGAGAGGGACAATGGAGACATCCTTGATCTCCATATAACCTGGAAGATGACCCCATAGCCTGGGCCACCTGTATGCAGGGGTTGTGACTACAGCTCCCAGTTAGCTTTTATATGAGCAGGGGGCCCCTTGCCTTCTAAATCTTTGCTGGAATAGAATCAGCACTGGGTTCTTTGCCACATTAAAGGAGCCTAGTGGCATTGAAAACCTCTTCTTTAGTTGGAAGTTCTGCTAGAGAGGGAATGACTTCAACCTGAGATATATGGTTAGTGGCTTCAGCATTAATTGACGATGGTTGGTCTGTTGAGAACACTATGGGAGTTGTCTGCCTATTTCTCCCAGATCATGTCCTTATCACTGATCAGTGTGGACTCCATCAGCACTGAACAGTTGAGATGTATCATAGGTCTTTGGCCCATAAAGAGCCCTCAGGGCATCGTAAAAATGCTTTGGATCATTACTGTCAGGGTAAAACAATTTTGTTTGCCTTCTTACTGAGCCAAGAATCCCGAATTTCTCCACGCTTTGCTTGTACTTTACTTTTGATGCTGCCATCTTAGAAATGGATGAACTATTCTGTTGATAAATCTTGTAGAGTTCTTGTTTTTCATTTAGTAGCTTCTAAATTTCCGTATCATTTTCATTAAACCAATCCTGATGTTTGCAAGTGTTCTAACCCAGCTAAATAAACACATTACTGTATACCATATCTCTGAAAGCTGCCCACTCCTTTTCTGCTCCACTGTTGCCTCAGTGTGTTGGCTCAGCTTTCCCTCCAAGCCAGCAATAGACTGTTCATGCCAGGAGAAGTGCTTTAATCTGTTGATACTGAGTCTTCTGATAGTCATCTTGCCTTGGGGCTGCCATTTTGTTAAATATGAATATTTAACTTGGAAAGAATAAGTCTATGATCCTTCCAGCACTCTGTACCACGTATCACCTTCACCACTCGTATTCTGTCCGTCTCTTCTCCTTACAATAACATAGTCTACTAAATGTCAGTGTTTGTTGTGAGGGAGCATCTACAAAGTTTTATTGCATTTAGGTAAATGAAAGACAGTGCTGGTGATGAGAAGGTCATAAGATACACAAGGGTTTAGTAGTGACCATTGCTGCATTCCTCCTAAAGACTCCCTGCCATATCTGATAGTCTATGCCTACTCTGGCATTAAAGTCAACCAGAATTACAAGCTTGTTTTCTTTCAGCACATTGATGGTAAGGGTCTCCAGGTCTTCATAAAATTTTTCTTTGACCTCATCAGGGTTTATCATGGAGGGAGCATAGGCACTGATGATACTGGCCTGGTGCTTTCCTACAAGTGGCAACCATATTGTTATAATCTTGTCATTCTTTCCTTTTGGGAGGCATACAAGTTTGTGGACTAGATTAGATTTGATTGCAAAATCTACACAGCTTCACAGTGTTTCTCATTGTGGTATCCATTCCAGAAAAAAAAAAATGTGTATCTACCTCTGACTTTGAGAAACTGGTCTTTTTTTGCTAGTCTTGTTTCACGCGGGGCTATTTAGATGACATACCTGCTGAGTTCTCTTCCAACAAGAGCTGTTCATTTTTCAGGTCTACTGGATTTCATGTTAAACATAAGTGTGCACACATTTCATATTCCAATGGTGCATGGAATCATCTTCACAAAAGTTTTTGTACATTTTTTTGTGTTACCACTGCAGGGTGAGATTCCTGTCTGCTGTGGTAAGCAGGCCAGGGTTAGGAGAAGCAGACCATTTTTAGGACATCTTTTCTAGCCCCTTCCTTGTGCCAGAAGGTAAGCAGTACAGTACTTGAAAAAGTCTGCTCAGACACCCAGGAGGCAGCCAGTGAGAAGATGACCCCATAGCCTGGGCCACCTGTATGCAGGGTTGTGACTACAGCTCCCGGTGTGTCTGCACCTGCTGCTTCATCACTAGCCCATCACCACAGGACTGTGAAGTAGGCAAGATACTAACATAGTAAAATAATAAAGTAGCAAAATAGTTTAATAGTACAATGGTATGAGTGATGTCTTCTGACTCATATATCAATTTGATTTTAAGTGAGTCAGAATTGCTCCTCCCTCTCTCTTCCTGAGTCATCAAGATTACTGGCGACGGCTTGGATGTGGATATGGAGTGGATGGCCTTGGCATTGTTCATGTCTATCCAAGCTCTAGGTGCTTCACGATACCTGCTTTAGCCACCTTCGTGGCCATTGCAACAAATTATTCTTATCTACCTATTCTGCCAGGGAACATATACTTGTGGTAGACATCCCTTTAACTCACTGACAGACTTGAAGCCTGTCAGATTCCCTCAACTTTGTTTACCTTGTCTTCTGGGAGGGTTTACCAGGGTGTGCTTACTGCACACCTATGCTACAACTTCTTGGAGCCGCAGGTGAAAGTTGGGTGGCAGGTGAACCCCGAAGTCAAATGAGCATCTTTTATACCAGAGGTACTAGTCCTCCCTGAAGGTCCCATACACCCCATGCAGTACTTGATTGTACTTGTTACAAGGGAGAGTTCCTTTGGGGGAAGAGGGAATCACTGGGAAGTGTCAGTAAAGATTTTTTTTTAAAGAATATCAAAATGATTTTTAAAAAATTATTTTAATAGCTCCAAACTTTCTCCTGAAATAAAGGCTTATCTTTTTAATACCAAGAGTCTACTTGTGTTGATGTATAGCTAAGAATCATGGAATACTCTAATCTCTGAAGAATCAAAAATCAATTATCACTCTGAGAGCAATAGAGAAGTACATGTAGTATGAGCAGACTGCACCAAACAATAAAGAACTATAAAGGAAGAATCAGAGTAAAAGGTGTCATCAAAGAAATGTATGGTAGGAAAAGAAGATGGGCCAATCATGTAGTGAGTATGATAGTTAACCAATAACTATCCATGTGTTCCATTCTTAGGATACTTTAAGACATCAAGAGAAAGTGTGGAAGATCCCAGCATGATGTGCAAACTTATGGGAAGACATGGACATGATAAGTTGCCCGAGATGGAGATCATATATCCTTCTGAGCGCCCTTTCTTACACATAAGGTACCTAATAAATGTTTAGGTTGAATTAAATCCTCTTCATCTTCGTAAGCAGCTGATGTTTCAATAGACAGTACACTAGGCCTAGAGTTAGGAAGGGGTGAATTCAGATCCAGCTTTTTTGTTGTTGTTGTTGTTTTGCCTTTTGGAGGGGGGAATGCAGAGCAGTTGGGGTTAAGTGACTTGCCCAAGGTCTCATGGCTAGTAAGTGTTAAGTGTCTGAGGCCAGATTTGAAATCAGATCTTCCTGACTCCAGGGCTCTACTCACTGCACCACCTAGCCGCCCTCTCATTTTTCTCAATTGTATAATGAGAATACTAATAACATCCACCTCATAGGGTTGTGAAGACCAAATGAGATAAAATTTGTCAAGTGCTTAGCACAGTGCTTGGGCAGGCACTTACTCTCTTTCCTTCTTCAAATCATTCTCCTCCTTAACTTCCTTATTTCTATTTGGGAAACAAAATTCTCCCAATCTCCTAAACTCAAGGCTTAAGGGAGTTTTTTTGAATCTTCCTTTAATACCCAATCAACAAGTCCTACTACTCTCAAACTACATTTCGAATCTATCTCTCCCTTATCATTCTGCCTGGTGCCACTCTATCCTAGGACTTTATCACATCATGCCTGTGTAATAACCTGGTCTCTCCATCCTCCACTTCCAAATCTTGAGATCAGTCTCCCTAAAATAGTGTTTTTGTTGTGTAGCTCCCCTACTTAAAAATCTTCATTAGTTCCTTATTGCCCTCAGGATAAAATAAAAATTCCTCATATTGACTTTCTAGGTACTTTAGAGTCTGGCCCCACCTTTCCCATCCCATTTTATCTCTCACTACTCCCAAGGGAGAATTTTCTGCTCCAGACACACCAGTCTCTTCATAGTCTAGAGATTCACAGAATCTCAGAGTTGGAAGGGACCTCAGAAGATCCTTAGTCCAACCAGTACCCATAGGATCTCTTCTATAACATAACTCAAGAAGTGGTCATATAGCCTTTGGATTGAAAATATCATTATGTCCCAGAGTGATTAGATCCACTTTGGGGTAAAATCTAAGTGGTAATAACTTTTTTTTCTGACATCAAACCCAAACATGTGCTTGTGACTTCCTTACCTTACTTCTAGTTCTTCCCCCTGGGGCCAACAAACCAAGTGTCTTCCTTTTCCCCATGGAAGCCCTTTAGATAGTTGGAAATAAATACCTTGGCCTCTCTTAGTCTCCACTTCACTGAGCTAAATATTCCCAGTATCTTCAACTGATGCATTTATGTCATGGTCTCTAGTCTTCTTGTTTGCCTTCATCCTTCATGAACTCATCTATGTCCCTTTCTTTCATAATTTCCAGTTGTGGTTTGATGGAAAGAGTGTTGGATTTGGAGTCAGAAGGCTTAGTTACATCTTGGTTCTGCTCTTTTTTACCTGCATGCTGTGGGAGCAGATAATTTCACCTTTCCTGATCTCTGTTTCTCTATCTCTATCTCTAAAATAAGGCAATTGGTCCCTTCCTGCTCTGAATCCTCCAAATTCCCATGGCTTCCCATCACACTCTACCTTGTTGTTTTTCTTCCTCACCATTGTCTTCCTGTCCCTCTCAACCCATCCAAATCCCACTTTTGAAAGGGCAGCTCAAGGTCCATCTTCTCCATGAAGCTTTTACCAACTACTCTAGCTCCCAGTAATTCTGTCTTCAAGTTTCTGTCTCTCCTCTTCTCTCTCCTCTTTTTCTCTTCCTTTCTTTTTTTGTCTCTCTATCTTTGCATCCCCAGAGCAATTAATCTGTTATTTTGATTACATATCACCTTATACTGATATTTAACTTACCATCTCAACTAGACTACAAGTTGCTTAAGGGAAGGGAATATATTTTTTCTTTCTTGTATCACTCACCCCACCTAACACAGTGTTAGCCATACAGATAACGATACCTAGTCAATTCCAATAAACATTTATTAAATTTCTAGTATGTATCAGACACTATGAGAGGTGCTTTGGGCATGCATTTATGCTTGTGTGGGTGTGGGTGTGTGTCTGTGTGTGTCTATGTCTGTGTCTGTGTGTGACACAAAGACAACAACAAAAATGTTTGTGCTCAAGGAGCTGACATTCTACTGTGGAGGTACAACATGTATCCTCTTTCCCTCACTTCTCACATCCAATCAATTACCAATTCATTTCAATTGAATGAACATTTAAGTGTGTACCAGGTATGAGATAATAAGAACACAAAGACAAAAATGAAGGAATACTTGCCTGTAAGATACTTATATTCTGCTGAGGAAATGTCACTTACATAGAAAAATAAATACAAACTAAAGCAAGTAAAAATATTAGACAAGATTTTGTGGCCACCTCCTTGAATTGTTTCCACTTGCCTCCTAATAAGTTTTCCTCCCTCCACGCCATTATACCGATATCATGCCACCGTTATCGATGTTCAAATAATCTTTCCTATGCATACATCTTGTTACATTACTTCTTAGCCCTAGAACTTACGTAATTGAGTGATAAAATTTCCCAGCTCAAAAAAAAAGGTGGAAAAATTATTTTACTGGGTATTGAAATAAAGTATTTTAGCTAGTTCCTGTTGCCCAAGAAAAGAGTTTTTTCAGTTTTCCAGTTTGATCATTCTTCCTTATTGTCTTTGCTGATATTCCTCACTATCCATAACTGTCTGCCCTGAGAATCAATCCTGGTTTTCTTGTTCTTCTCCCACTTATTCATAGCCTTGTGGGAAACTCATTCTCTCACATGATTTCATCCTTTGTTTTGAAGAGGACTAATGATATCACAGGGTGATGTATTGCCTGGTACATGAATTGGATTTAAGCAATCAAAAAGTCATCAGCCTCACTCTCTTCCAGAATCATCAAAGTCCAGTGACAAACAAAAGTCAGGACGGGAGATGGCCTGGGATATAGAGATGACTTTAGCATCATAATGTCCGACCAAGTTCTAAGTGCTCCACAGAGCCTACTTCTGCTGCCTTCATGGCCCGTAGGAACAAATTGTTCATATCCACCAATTCCACCAAGGTAATTCTTCATGTTCCTAGAGTAGACACCCCTCTAACTTATGAATGAGTTACCCTCAATCTGATTTAGGTGCTAAGATGGTTTTACTAAGATGTGGTTGTTGCGCCTGCACTTTTTGGAGTCACAGGTGAGAGTTGGGTGAAAGGTGGATGCCAAAGGTAGATGAACACCTCTAAAAAGGGCTCAGTAAGCCCTCACACAAGAGGTGCCTGTCCTCCCTTAACACCCCATGTACATGAGTTCAATGAACACCTAAATGAATATACTCTCCAAAGCCAACGCAGTTTTATGAAGAAATATTGAATTAATGATAGTATAGTTGGGTAGAATCAGAAGTTGTTCAATGACCAGATCCATAGTGCTGGTTAATGGATCAACATCAACTGAGAGGGCAGTTCCTAGGAAATCCAATGATCTGTCCTTGAAACTGCACTCTTTAATATGTTTTATCAGTGATTTGAATGAGGGCAGAGGTAATATGCATATGACAGAAAGCTGAGAGGGCCAGTTAACACAGAGAATGAAGAAGTGAAGATTCAGAATGATCTTGAATAGTCTTGAAAGTCTGAATCTAATCAACTGAAATTTAATTGAGATAAATGCAAATTCCTACTCACAGATCCAAAAACCAAATGTACAGAAAGGGTATGGGGAGGATGAGACAGCCAGGCAGTAGTTATTATAAAAAAGATCTGGAGACTCTAATGGTCTGCCAGCTCAATAGGAATTAACAAACAAACAAACAAAAAAAAACTTACTTGAATCTTTGAATAAAAGATACACAATAATGACTTTGAATAAAGGAAGCAATAGCTGCACTATATTCTTTACCCTACTCCCACTACATCCAGAATGTTATGTTTAGTTCTGAGTTTACTTTCTCAACCTGAAAAAAGCAAGTAATCTTTGCTTTCCCTAAATAGAACCAAAACAGAGAATAATCATTCAAAAAAGCAGCTGGTACTGTACCACTACTAGGTCTCTATCCCAAAGAGATTTTAAAAAAAAAAGGAAAAGGACCTTTTTTTTCCACACAAATATTTTTAGTGGCTCTTTTTGTGGTGGCCAAGAATTGGAAATTGAGGGGATGCCCATCAATTGGGGAATGGCTAAACAAACCATTGAATGTAATGGAATACTATTGTACTATAAGAAATAAGCAGGTTCATTTTAGAAAAACAAGGAAAGACTTGCATGAATTAATGAAGAGTGAAATGAGCAAAAACCAGGAGAACATTGTGTATGGTAACAACAATATTATATGATGATCAGCTATGAATGACTTAGTTATTATTAGCAATACAATGACTCAAGACAATTCCAAGGGACTTGAGATGAAAAATGCTCTCCATCTTCAGAGTGGAATCTGAATGTAGAACAAAGCCGGCTTTAAAAAATACTTTATTTTTCTTGGTTTCTGATCTGTGTTTTCTTTCACAACATGATTAATATAGAAATCTATTTTGCATGACTACACATGTATGTCCTATATCAATTTGCTTGCCTTCTCAATGGGAAGTATCAGGGAGGAAGAGAGAGAATTTGGAACTCAACATTTTAAAAAATGAATGAGAGAATTTGCTTTTACATATAACTGGGGGAAAACAAAATATTCAAAAAATATATCTACTTCCTCCCCTCCCCATCATCAAATGACTGATATCATCAAACTGGCAAATTATCCAGCTGGCATTTCACCAAGAGCTTAACTAACCAGTATAATTTATAGATTCCCTTTAGAACTAAATTTGAGACAATATCCAACAGTGATTTTAGGTCAGAGACCTGACTTTAAAAACAGGAGGACTGCTTTCAGAACAGAGCTAGCAGATCATGAGGTTACTAGCAACACATACATGAAGCATGGTTGAAGGAACTGGGAGGTCTGGAGAGAGAAAACTTATCAGGGACAAGATTACTACATTCAGGAATTTGACTGTCTGATGTATAAAAAGGGGAATATACTTGTTATGCTTGACTTTAAAGGACCAGAACTAGGAGCAATAGAAGGGAGAGACAACGAGAGAAAGTTCATCTCAGAAAACCCTGCCAAATGGAGCTGTCCAAAGGTCTAGTTTACCTTTGCAGGTCCAGAGGCCTCTACTATCCAGGTGGAGGGTGGATAACCAGTTCTGGGATTTTGTGCAGAGATCTGCTCAACTAGAATTTGGGATAGATGTCTTCTGGGAGTCTTTCAGTTTTGAGATTCTGGGAGTCTATGCATATTGTAGCTGTGCTTTTCTTGAGTGAATTAATGAAGGGAAGAGATGAGTAGAAGAATGAATCCCTATCGTTATCCTCGATTTGTCTCCCATTTTCTTGGGCATGCCCAGGTCTCTTAACATAGAGACACCCTGTTTCTCTGTTCCCCCTACCATGAGGAGATGGCAGAACCTCCTTTGATTGACTTTGTAGGCAAGAGACAAGAGTCTTTATAACTGGCCAGACAGAGACAATCTCACTCTTTCCTACTGTGGCCTGAAGGTGAAGATCATAGTTCACCCACAACATAGGCACAATGAACTGAACTGGTGAGAAGAGAAGGACTTCCTTCTCCTGTTCTTTCTCTTTTAGCCTGGCTCCAAGAAATGGCACTGGGGCTGTTTGGTTCTATTCATTTTTACTTCTCAGTTTTAGGTGCTTGGAAGATTCCTGGGATCATCAGAAGCTGGGAATTTAGCCAGGGTCACATTGCAGCCCGGATTCCAGGTGGGATGTTACAGCCAGCCAGTCTGGAAAGGAAGCTCAGAGAACCCAGGGTGCCTGGGTCTCAAGCCCAAGAAAAGTTTTGGACTTGGAAGTATGCTCTATAGGAACAGAGCTAAGCTGCAAACCTGATCCTCTTCCCCTCTCCAGAAACTAAAGTGGTGAAAGGAAGGAGGGAAATCATGTCTCTCATATGATGAAGGAGCAAATTTGTATATATGTGATTATACCTTTTGAAACAAATATTCTTTTGCAAAAGCTTATTTGACAGTTAGTGACTAAATGGAACCAGGGTATGGGGGAAAATTCCTAAACTTGAGCCAATAGCAGAGAACCTAGACACTCTCCAATGTCCCTTAAAGGTATTAGAGAACCCTGGGAAAAGAGCAAAATGTAACTTGCCTGGCCGTTACACAATGGGGGCCAAGATAGTTAGTCAAGTGTTATTTCTGTAGGATCTCACAGTCTAGACAGGTATCTCAAAAAATTAAAAATCTCAAGGAGAGAATTTTTCCAGGGCTTCCCACAATATGAAGACCTCAATTTTATCCCAAATAAGGCTTGAATATAACACCGACTACCAGGGGACCCCCTACTGCATGAAGGCCAGGTATATTAAAACATCACCTTTCCCCCAGAGTTCTCTAGTACCCTGAAAGAGTTTGGGGGTGTTTAAGCTCTCAGCTAATGACTCCACCCCCACAACAAGGGCTTCCCTCAAGAGAAGAGACAGTTCCCTTCACCCTAGTACCATTTAGTCACTAATAATCAGATGAGCATTTTCCAAGAGATATTTACTTTAAAGGTATAATCATAAACATACAAAATTATGCCACAACATAATCTTCCTCCCCTTCTATGACTCCTCGGTTTTGGGGGAGGAGGAGGGGATTCATAGGTTCCTGTTGTTGTTACTGAGTCATTTTATGACCCGATTTAGGGTTTTCTTGGTAAAGGTACTTGAGTGATTTGCCATTTCCCTCACTCAATCATTTTACAGATGAGGAAACTGCAGCAAACTAGATTAAGTGATGTTCCCAGGGTCACACAGCTAGTAAGTGTCCAAGGCTGGATTTGAACTCATATCCTTCTGACTCCAGGGCCAGAGCTCTATGCACTGCACCGCCTAACTGCCTTCATAGGTTCTTAGGTTAGTTCAGTTCCTGTAGAGTACTGTGCCAATTCCAAGGGCTGAAGAGGAGGTACTTTGGCTGCAGAGGTATTCCGTTCCAGCCACCATCTCCTTGTCTCATTTGAATGTAGCTACCTCCTAGCTCTCTGTTTTGCTTATGCCTTCTTTACTCTTCTCCTTACACCACCCCTCCCCATTGGTCTTTGCTGCTCCTCAAACATGACTTTGCATCTCCTGACAGTGCCTTTTCTCACTGGCTGTGCCCCATGTCTGGAATTCTCTCCCTCCTCATCTTTGCCTCCTGGCTTCCCTGGCTTCCTTCAAGGCCCAGCTAAGATCCCACCTTCTGCAAAAAGCCTTTCCCAGTCTCCCTTAATGCTAGTGCCTTCCTTCAGTTCATTATCTCCAATTTATACCATATAGATCTTGTTAATACATAGTTGTTTGCATCCTGTCTTTCCCCCATTAAATTATGAGCTCCTAGAGAGCTGGGACTTTTTTTTGTTTGTTTGTGCTTTTCTTTGTAACCTCAGCACTTAACACAGTGCCTGGCATTTAACAGGAGTCAAATAATGCTTAGGGATTGGCTGATGACTTCCTGGTGACTCCTTCACTTAAGATGTCCAGTGAAGTGAATGGAGTCTTTGACCTTGGGAGTTTCTAAAGATTAGAAGAATGAGCACAGAAATCTGGGACTCAGAGTCCAAATTGAGCTTGCCTGAGAGACTAAGAAGGGACCAAGGAATGATCTTCAAGACCAGTCTTCAAGACTCCATCTGAGTGGAAGGAATTATTTGGTAGTTGTGCTATATCTGGAAGTTAGCTTGGTGGGGCTAATGCTATGTAGGAACTGAGCTAAGTTTTAGAGCCTACTTCCCCAGACACTGAGGTGGTACAAGAAGGAATGTCCTCCAGAGAGGTTGGGATTGCTATATATGTGAAGTAAACATCCCTTTGTGAAAAAACAATTGACTTTAAGTAGTTAAATAGTCATGAACCCCCTAAAATGAGGTAACAATTGGTAGGAGCTTCAAGCTAACAGAGGAAAAAAGATACCTTCAAATCCCTCAAGGGACCTGAAACCTGTAGGAAGAGATATAGCAGACCTGCTCCTGAGAGAGTGGGGCCAGCTCATGCATTCTGCAGTAGTACCATAGGATTTCTATGTGGAAGGAAACTTAGGGACCAAAGGATTGCAAATCTAGGACTAAGAAGGGTCTGAGCAATTGCCTTCATGTTACAGATGAGGAAATTGAGCTGAGCTCATAGAGCTCATAGATGTGGGCAGGAAGGAATTGAAGCCAAGTCCTCTGACTTCCAAATCGATCAATATTTATTGAATGCCTACAATGTGCCAGTACTGTACTTACATTGGGAATGCAGATGTAGAGAATGAAATAATCCTTATTCTCAAGCAGCTTTACTCGTCCTACCAAACTCTACTGGGGTTCCTTCTTGGACTCCATACTTTCTAATGTCAGATAAGAGAGAAGCAACCAGATTTGCATTTTTCATAGTTCTAAAAAGAATGGTCTGGCTTTAGTCTGACTCATCATCTTTGTGAGCTCAGTGTAACATCCCATGGGGTAATCTGGATCACCCCATAGCTCACAGCTGGTCCTCTAGCCTCTGATTGGAAAGTCTTTAATAATGAATTGTAATGAGAAATAATTATGTGCCCCACATCTTTGGAATTCACTTTTGACTGTTTTGATCTTCCTGGCCTGTTACAAAATCAACACCACATTGGCAGGGGTTTATGTTGGTCCATCTAACCATGACTAATGAATGAGTGCCAAGAAAAGCAGACATTCTTTACATTTCTCTGGTTTCAGAATGGAAGGAATGCAAATAGCTCTCAAAATGTTCTTGTCTTTGCTTTATCTGTAGGGTAATAATGGCAAAAAAAAAATTCATTCTGTCCATACAGGGTGAAGAAAAAGAATACTAAATCTGAGGTCAGAGGATCTGAGTTCCTGATCATGTTCCATTCCTTATCTCCTATATGACTTTGGGCAAGTAAACCCCTCTGGGCCTCAGTTTCCTTATCTGTAAAATGACCAAAAGACCTCTAAGATTCATCCTGGGTTTAAATCTCTGATCCTCTGATTCTCTGATATATCCCGGGCACCCGAGTGCCTGGCACATTCCTATCTACTGGGGCAGTGACAAGAGCATTAGACTTAGGAGTTAGAATAACTGGGTTTGAATCCTGGATCTTCCACTTTCTGGTTACATGAGTGGCTCTGGGCAAGTCCTTTCCCATTTTTGAGCCTGTTTCCTCACCTGTAAAATGGGGATATTGGACTAGGATCATAGACACATTTAGACACAGAAGGAACCTTAGAGACCATCGAGTCTGATCCTTCATTTTAAAGATGGGGACTCTGAGGCCCAGGCCAGTGAAGGGACTGCTGAGATCATAAGATGTAAGTGGATCAAAGCCTTATGACTCCACAGCCTGTAGATGCTGTTTCCATCGCACCATGCTGCTTCTCCAGCACAGAGATGCAGATGACATCCAAGCTCCCTTCCAGCCCTGACACGCTGTGAATCTCTGATTCTATAACATCTCTATCTAGTGAGTCAGCAGTGGAGTCAGGAATACAACTTTGACTGTCTTTTTTCCAGGTTCCGGCTTCATACTGAGACTAGGCTCCAGACAGCTGTATCTAAGATAGATCTAAGAGATAATTTTCAGGCTCCCAGAGCAGGGAATCAAATCCCCTTCATTAGTGCCAGATTCACTTAAAAGACTCCTCTTAAAACTGGAATGTGTACACAGAAGTCACAAAGCCCATTTGACTCAGAGGATATTAAGCTATGCCCTCAGTTCCCAGTGCTGTGTCTGACATAATTAGCACATAGGTCTCACTTGCACATAGTGGTAGTTTAAATTTAATCAGCCCCTAAAAAAAACCCAAACCCTTCATTTAAATGATATTTAGCTTCCTTAGTTTCATAGGATGAGAGGCATTCATCTGGCAGGGCTTAAATCTTATCTGAGGGATTCACTGATGACATGAAGTCTCCATGCAGGATACTGGGGTAGGAAAGAAGGTGGGACCTGGATTCCTGCCTCCTCTCCCACACTGGAACCCCAGGGGAGCCGCTTCACACCACTCTGGGCCTCAGTTTCCTCACTGGTGAATGGGTCCCCATGGCTGTTGTGAAGAAGGTGCTTTGCAGCCTTGAAATGCTATAGAAATGG
The DNA here is from genome assembly GCA_028646575.1 of Pseudocheirus occidentalis. NCBI lineage: Eukaryota > Metazoa > Chordata > Mammalia > Diprotodontia > Pseudocheiridae > Pseudocheirus > Pseudocheirus occidentalis. The sequence continues at coordinate 56,111,600 of CM053596.1, forward strand.
GAAACATCATCATTTTGGCAGAAATTCAGATCTCTTAAAGCTGCAGCTTGAAAACTGTGGGAAGGATTGAAGCCTTGAGAACCCCAGTTCCCCAGTGTACCTGAGTACCAGTACAGGGGGATCAGGTGGTAGGGTGGGGAGAGCTTCAAGTAGTTGGCTTCTTATTTGGTATAATTTAAGTGGCATAAAATAAGTGAAATTTTTCTTAAAAAAACAGAAGCCAAAACACTTAGGATCTTAGGTCATCAATTTAAACCTGGAAGAGATTGCAGAGGTTATCTTGTCCGATGCCTTTGAGTGGTCAGACTTGCCCAAGGCTGCAGCTGGTGAACATAAGAGGCCTTGCTTGAGCTGAGCGAGAGCTCACGCCTCCAGAGTCAGTGTCCTTTGTGCTGGAACGCACCTCAAAGAGCCCTCAGATGAAGCTCTGTGACCAAGAATTGCTTCTGGACTGTTCCCAGCAAGGGCTCATCTATCCCCCCTTGGGCTCAGGGAAGGTCTTGCTGCTTGAGGGAGCCTGTCACGCTTTTCAGCGGCTTTCGTTGTCAGTAACTTGCTCCTGACATCAAGCCCAAATCTGACTTTTATTTCTGTCTTTCTTTGCTTCTGTTGCTGCCCCCTGGAGCCAGACTAAGGAAGCCAAATCCCTGTTCCACATGTTAGTCAGTCATGTCCAGCTCTGCATGACCCTGTGGGCCATACTGTCCGTTGAGTTTTCTTGGCAAAGATACCAGAGTGGTTTGCCTTTTCCCTCTCTGGCAAACTGGATTAAATGACTTTCCCAGTGTTACATGGTTAATAAATGTCTGAGGCTGAATTTGAACTCAGGGCTTCCTGACTCCAGGCCCAGTACTGTATCCACTGAGCCACCTAACTGCCTCAAACACTTGAAGCCCTGCACCGTGATTCTCTTGGTCTTCTCCAGGCTAAATTGCTTAATCTCCCTTCCCAGTCTTATCCCATGCTGTTCTCCTTCTGCTACTCTCTGCTCTGGGCTCCCATCTAGACCCCAGCCATATCTTGTCGTTTCCCCTTTCTGTCCCTTTGCTTCTTCAAGTGCAGCAAACTACCCAAGTACAGAGGATTCCTGCCTCTGGAATCACATGGTGGTCAGAGGAGGTAATACAAGTGATGGAATCCAAATAAAGCTGCCTCCAGCCCCAATATTCTAACTTCATTATAGGCCCCTGAACAGCAGGCTGACTGCCCCTGGCTAACCACCCAATTCACATATTTGAGCAGGTACTCAATCTTGTACTCAGTCACAATCACATCATCCATTTAGCCCAAGACAGGACCACAATAGCTAACTGTCTATCTTGACCAGACAGGACCACAATAACTAGCCAATTGGAAGGCAGCATGGCCAGAATGTTTAACCACCAAACCATAGAAGGGACTTCTCCCCTATTATGAATCCCTTGGCAAACCCTTCTTGCCTTTTTAATATTCATAATTTCTTATGTAATTGCGTCTTTACCCTATAAAAACCTATCTGGCTTTCTCCGAAGTTGCTGGTTCCTCTTAGAACTTAGCCAGCTTCACAAGAGTCATCAATCCCAATAAATGCTTATGCTTGGATTAGAGGTGCTCTGACTCTGAATTCTTTGAGATGGTTCTGCCACAACACATCATGAAAGTCCAACAGTTTTTGGCATCTCTGGGTAGGCAGAGTCTCTGACTGACCTCCTCTTTGGTGTCCCTGGGTGGGCAGAATCTAAACCACAACACAAGGACACTCTTGAGAACTTTGGAATTGATTGTGTGACATGGTAGACATTGGCATAGGACCACTCAGGATAGCATGCCCCCACCAGAGAAGGTGCTGTGCTCTATGAGCAAAGCAGAATTGAAGCAGCTTAAAAGAAACTCGAGATGCACAGATTGAGAAAATCCACCCCAAATGTTCACACAGACTATTTGCACCCGACCTGTGGTAGACCATTATGAGCTTGTAGTGGTCTGATCAGCCACACACTGAAACTTGACTTTAACATAGCTACATCATTGTAGTCCTCTTTAAGAACGAAGGACACCAACCAAAGCATCCCAGGGGATTCCTGCATCAAGTAAACTCTGCAGAAGCCTGCCAGCTCAGATTCTCTGTGATTCTGCAATGTATGGAAAGATTAAGGTAGAAAGTACTTGGGGGTGAGGAGATTGGAGTAGGAGAGTCCTCCCTTCAGGGAGCTTGCATTCTATCAGAGGCAACAATATGGGTGTGTGTGAATGGATGTGGGATATAGAACAGGTTTAAAAAGGGCTTTTTGTTTTCCCAGGCCAGGCCCTGGCCCCTGGAGAAAAGAAGGGAGGCATAGGAAATGGCAACCTTCTGTCAGACATGGCTGATTTGTTTTGATGAACTCTTCTTTGTTATGAGAGAAGGCTCTCTTCAATCAACAAGCATTTAATAAGTCATCCATTCAGTCAATAAACATTTATTAAGGGCCTACTAAGAGACCTTAGGGCAGCTAGGTGGCCCAGAGGACAGAGCGCCAGGCCTGGAGTCAGGAAGATTCATGCTCATAAGTTCAAATCTGTCCTCAGGCATGTGCCAATTGTGTGATCCCAGTAAAGTCATTTAACCCTGTTTGCCTCAGTTTCCTCATCTGCAAGATGAACTAGAGGAAGAAATGGCAAACCACTTCAGTATCTTTGCCAAGGAGACCCCAAATGGGGCCATGAAGAGTCAGACATGACTGGAACAACTGAACAAGTGATCTGCTAGAGGCAACTAGAAGGCTCAGTGAATAGAGCGCCGGCCCCAGAATCAGGAAGACCTGAGTTCAAATTCAGCCACAGATATTTACTAGCTGTGTGATCCTGGGCAACTCATTTAATCTCTGTTTGGCTTAATCCACCGGAGAAAGAAATAGTAAGCCACTGCAGTATCTTTGCCAGGAAAACCCCTGGACAGCACTGGTGAGCGATAGTCCATGGGTCATGAAGAATGGGATTCGACTGCACAACACTAATAACAAGGGGCGGGCACAGTGCTAAGCCCTAGAGATACAAAAAGAGGAAAAAGATCATCCCTGCCCTCGAGGAGCTTACAGTCCAACGAGTGATGTACAAACAAGCTACAGACAGGATAAATGGGAGTATTATCGACAGAGGGGAGGCACCACCATCAAGGGGGCTGGGAAAGGTTTCCCTCAGAAGGCGACATTATAGCTGGGACTTTAAGGAAGCCAGGGAAGCCAAGAGGTGGAGGAGAGGAGGGAAGGCATTCTAGGTACAGGGGATAGCCAATGTCCAAGGGCAAGAGGTGGAGTGTCTGGTGTGTGGAACAGCAAAAAGGCCAGCACTACCTGAAGGAGAGGGTGTGAGTGTGAATAACGTAAGACGGGAAAGGAAGGAGGGGGCCAGGCTATGAAGGGCTCTGAATGCCAGAGGATTTTATTTGATCCTGGAAGTGACTGGGAACCACTGGAGTTTACTGAGTAGGGATGTGTGTGTGCATGAGTGTGTGTGTGTGTGTGTGTGTGTGTGTGTGTGAGAGAGAGAGAGAGAGAGAGAGAGGAAGAGAGACAGAGAGAAAGAGAGAGAAAAAGAGAGAGAGAGAGAAAGAGAGGAGAGAGAGAGAGAGAGAGGAAGAGAGAGAGAGAAAGGGGGGGGGGAAGAGAGAGAGAGGAAGAGAGAGAGAGAGGAAAAGAGAGAGAGAGAGAGGAAGAAAGAGAGAGAGAGAGACATAGTCAGACCCAGATTTCAGGAAGATCACTTTGACAGCTGAGTGGAAGGTGGACTTCAGGCAGAAGAGATTTCCTGGCAGGGAGACCCACCACCAGGCTATTGAAATAGCTTAGGCACGAGAGGCAGATGGCAGTGTCAGAGGAGAAGAGGGAGCATATCGGAGAGATGTCACAAAGTATTTATTTATAGACAGCTAAGTGGCACAGGAGATAGACTATGTAGCACTTGGATGCAAGAAGATCTAAGATAGAATCTCATTTCAAATACTTAGTCGTTACATGACCCGTGGTAATTTACTTTGTGCCTCAGTTTCTGCATCTGTAAAATGGGATCAACAATAGCATTTACTTCCCCGGGGTTGTTGTGAGGATCAAATGAGATAACATATAATGTAATTTGCAAACTTTAAAATGCCATATAAATGTTGTAATGAAGATGTTAGTCATATAGTAATATGCTATTCTACTGGGGAGAGGTATTAGGAAATGACATCAAGGTTAAAAGAAGCAGCGATAAACATTGAAAAAAGAGCTAAGCAATTGTAGTGGAAGGGAAAATTAAGAAGACTTCATTTCTTAATGAATTTTATTAGTTGTACAGCTGCATTTTCTTTTAGTGTTCAGACATTTTTCAGTCTTGTCTGATTCTTCGTGATCCCAGTTGGGATTTTCTAGGCAAAGATATTGGAGTGTTTTGCCATTTTCTTCTCCAGCTTATTTTACAGATGAGGAAACTGAGGCAAACAGGGTTAAGTGACTTGGTCACATACATAGCTACTAAGTGTCTGAGGTCAAGTTTGAACTCAGGAGTTGGCTATCCTGACTCTAGCACCAGGCGCTCTGCGCACTATGGCGCCACCTAGCTGTGCTAGGTAGACAAGCCCAGTCTCTATTACGGAGGCAAACCCTTAACGTTCCACATTAGTGGGCTGGCTGGATGAAGGCCTCGTAGGTTCCCTTCTTCTACTGCATTTTCTACACTCAGCAACCCTGATTGTAAACTGCCTGGTGACTTACTACATTAAAAATTGAGATGGCTGGTTATTGAAGAGAAAAGACACATACAAAAAAAACATTTATAGCTGTACTCTGGAATATCAAGAGATAAAATAAATGGCATCCTGGGTGAGTGGGGGGTGACTGAAGCCGAGCAATGAATCGGATGAATTCAGAGAAATGTGAAAGATTCATGTGAAGTGATGCAGAGTGATCAGGCAGAACCCAGATCAGAACCCCAAACTTCCTGCCATGGGTCGTTACTTTCTGTATAGAAATGGCAGCAAAAGCCAGATCAGAAACATTGGCCAGCTTCAGTACTAGCATCTAAGGCCTACTCCAGCCCTTTATAACAAACAGAAAACTGTTGTTTTACTCAATTCTTTGTAGATTATTGTGTGTGTGTGTGTGTGTGTGTGTGTGTGTGTGTGTGTGAGAGAGAGAGAGAGAGAGAGAGAGAGAGAGAGAGACTTAATTGAGCTTACATGAGGGACTTGTATAATGTGTCAAAACAAAATTTACAATTAAATATTTACCAAATAAAATAAACTGAGGAAACTGCACTAGATTACTTAACATTCCAAAACCATAAAAACTATACATTGTATCAAAAGAGGCAGCTGGGGCCTCAGTAGATGGAACACTGGACCTGGAGTCAGGAAGACCTGAGTTCAAATTCTACATCAGGTACTTCCTAGATATGTAACCTGGGGCAAGTCTTTCCCATCCTGTCACTTCATCTACTAAATGAGTGTAGTAATAGTGATTACCTCACAGGGTAGTTGTGAATTAAAATATGTAAAATGTTTGCAAACCTTACAATGCTATCTATATAAATGCTGACTGTTGTTGGTCATTAAGCAGAATAACCAAGCTTGGCTCCAAAGAAAAGATACCAGAATGTACCTCTCTCCCTTCTTTGCAGTAGTAGCTGGGGGCTATGGGTGTTAATACTTGGTATTAATGGCAGGCTTCATTGATGTGTTGGTCAGTGTTGATGGACTGGCTTTTTCTTTTTCTCTTTTCTTTCTTTTTTTACTTCCTTTCCTTCCTTCCTTCTTTCCTTCCTTCCTTTCTTCCTTCCTTCCTTCCTTCCTTCCTTCCTTCCTTCCTTCCTTCCTTCCTTCCTTCCTCCCTCTCACTCTCTTATAAATAATGACTTTTGGGGAGGGGTAAAAGGGAGAGAGATACTAGGAAATGAAAGTGATGTAAGAATAACAAAAAAGGCAATCAAAGATTTAGAAAAATTATCAGGCTTGTTTCCAGCTCTAAATCCTAGGAGACACACCCATGATCACATCTTGAAGCCCTGAGCTTTCGTAAACACACCAACTCCAGGCTATGTATAATTTCTGGTGGACCTTAGGGTATCATCTGTAAATTTAAAACACAGCACACCCAGGGGCAGCTAGGTGGCATAATGAATAGAGCACTGGCCCTGGAATCAGGACGACCTGAGTTCAAATCTGACCTCAGGCACTTGATACACTTACTAGATCTGTATGACCTTGGACAAGTCACTGAACCCCAATTGCCCTGCCTTCCCCCCTCCAAAAATAAATTAAAAAACAAAAACAAAAATAACACGGTGGACCCTTGTTACCAGGCATGGGCTGATGGAGCCTGAGCCAGCACACAGACTTATATAGCTGGCAGGACAGGCAACTCCCTGGGCAAGCCAAATCAGAAGTGTCCCATCATAGTTGGCACCATATCAGGCCTGCTCATTTTACCTGTGAGTTCTGGGTATTGCTTCAGGAGGGAGTCTCACTGCCGGGTTGCCTCACTTGGGAGAGAGACATCTCTAGAGCAATCCATCCTTGACTCCTGCCACAGAATACAGAAGACATCACCTTTTAACTGGCACTATGCTTTAGATATTGAGCCTGTAATCACGAATATTTAATATTCCAGGGGCTCATCTTCCCTTTGTAAGAATTTTTTTCTGCTAAAAATCTTCACAAAGCTGTGATGGAGACCCCAACCTAGACATGCTATTGTGACTCAAGGCCTAAAAAAGACTGGTCCTCTCCCAGACTGACCAGATAAGGTTTCTGACTGGTTTCATATAGTGTGAGTTGTTAGCATCATTTTTACATATTATAGAATCTTTCTTATTTGTTATTATATATCATAGAATCTCTGGTGGAGTTGGTGGGGATGGGGTCTGAACCCCTAAAAAGAAAAGACCATGTCTTTGGGATCTGGACCCCCCCAAAAGAAAAGCCCCTGGACTTTCCCACATGGCCCAGGTAGCCTGGGATATCAGGGCATCTGGTCCTTCCCAATGAATCCTTTCGTTATTGTACCTGACCCCACCCTAGACCACCACTCCTTAATTCCTTCTAGACCCCTTCTCTGTTCCCAGACTACTTAGCCACTCCTAGATCACATCTAGGTCTTCCTATTGTATTACTTTATAAAAGGTCCATCTTGCTTCCATTAAAGTGCTCAAATTCTATCTGGCTCACTTGTCAATACAAATGTCACAAATGCATGGAGTCTTAAAATCTCGTCCACCCCAACTGGTGTTTTAATAAACCTTGTCTCCAGCTAAAGGAAGACTAGGGCCTAATTCATTCAAGGCATCATTTGCCCTTGAATTTCAGGGTTCCTAACATCCCGAGACCTCATGCCAGGGATGCCTGGACTATGTGGAGAAGTCCAGAGTCTTTTCCCTTTGGGGGGGGCCACATCCCGAAGACATGGTCTTTTCCTTTTAGGGGTTCAGATCCCATCCCCATCAGAATTACAAAGAGAATATAGAGAGAATATAGTTCAGGCATTCCTAACCAAGAGCCCACAGTTCCCTAAAATGTAAATAATAAATTTCAGGAGTCCATGGCTCTGAATGGGACAGAGAGCAAGCAAGGACTGGCAGCAGCTTCCCTAGGTTTGCTTCCTTGGGACCTCAATTCTGAGACCTGCCAGCTTCCTGGTACAAGGTGGGGGAATAGGAATGTCCCAGCAAGTTAGTACCCTTTATACTTAGCCATTGTTTTCAACTTTTCCTAGGAAAGCCCCCATTACATCTGCTTTTGTATCAAATTAACATACCAAGTAAGATGCTTTGCAAACTTTAAAGTGCCACTGAAGAGTGAGATAATATTGTTAAAGCTAGAAGAACCACTACAGGTTCAAGTTCAACAAATATTTAAGGGCCTGTTCCATGTCAAGCACTATGCTAGGAGCAAGAGGAATTGTCTTCAAACCCAAGATCCATAGGATCAGAGTGGAAAGGGGCCTTAGACACCATTTAGTCTATTAGGAAGACTGAGGCTCAGAGAAGAAAGTGGTTGACCCAAAGATGGGACCTGTAGTCTCCCAACCCTGTCATATTCAGAACTGGGCCTGCTAATGCCAGTTCAAGGCTCCTATTCTTACCCCACCAGGTCTCTCAAAATAACCGAGGGTACTAAGTGTTTTGAAAACTTGTACAATCTGATCCGGAAGCAGGACTTTTCTGTTGGTAAAAATGTAGAACAGATGCAGCTCAAAGGAGCAGCTCATGACCCAGGTAGCCTGGGATATCAGGGCATCTGGTCCTTCCCAATGAAGGGAAATAATTCATTTTAAAATAATCATTTTAAATCATTTAAAATAATCATTTTAAAATGAATCAATCAGTGCCTTCTTAACCACTGCCAATATGTAGGGTCTTCCCAGAGATGAAAATCCCTGGAATTTGGAGTCACCCCCCAGGGTCTAGCTGAAGGGAGTAAGGGGGGGGGTCCTCTGCTGTCTGGTAGCTAAGACAGGCACCTGAATACAGGGCAGGGCAGGGCAGAAGCCCAAGAGGAAGGTACTTTTTGTTCTCTGCTTTTGTACCAAGTCAATGGGTGATTTGTCATGTGCCAGATGTGAGAAGAACCTTAAAGATCATTGGAGAGCTAGAGGGGCCAAGTGATTTGGTCAAGGTCATCAAGAGAAGGCAGAGTTGGCACTGGAACTCAGGTCTTCTGGCTCTTGGTCTCTTGCCATATTCCACAGCACCCCCCACCCTTTCTAGTCTATTTTCCAAGTAAATCTTTTACTTTTTATTTGGTGTAGTTTCCTGGACTCTATGTAAATGAAAAAAATTGGGATCTGGTTTACAAATTAGCCAGTCCCCTGTGATTCTACTTAACAAGAGTCATCATGATGTAGGGGAAAGCGGTCCGGCAGTTATTAATCAATCCATAGAGTTTGGGATTTGCCTTCTAGTTCCAAACTTTTACAAAAATCACAGAACCTTTGAATTGGAAGGGACTCCACAGGCTGCTCAGTCCAATGAATAACTGACCAAGAGTCCTCTTGACCTAACTAGTTGTGTGATCTTACTGCTCCTGGCCTCAGTTTCCGCAGGTGCAAAAAGAAGAGACTAAAACTCACAATCTACCCCAAGAGGTTTTTGGGGAGAGCTTTTGTAAACCTGAAACTGATGGGGTGATGGGATCTGTACCGCTTAAAGGAAAAGATCATGTCTTTTAAAGCCACCCAGTCCCTGAATTTTCCCATACATTTTAGCAGCCCTGATCAGTGGTGCCTCTACCCAAGGCAACTGACCTATCCCAGATCACCTAATTAGTTTACTTGAAATTCCTTTCACTGTTGCTCTTGTCCTACCCCAGTCTTAACTAAAATCCGGCCTGTTTTGGGAAGCCCTTCCCAGTCTCCCTTAATTCTGCTGCTTTTGCTCAGCTGGTATCTCCTCCCAGCTTCTTTGTCAACAGCTGTAGGCGTGTTGTCTCCCCCACAGGACTGAGTGCTCCTCCAAAGCAGGGACCCCCATCACTCAGCACAGTGGTTGGTATATAGTAGGAGCTTAATAAATGCTTGTTGATTTGATTTAACAATTCTCTAAGAAAATCAGGGCAGCTAGGTGGCTCCATAGTGCATAAAGTGCTGGTCCTGGAGTCAGGAAGACTCATCTTGGTGAGTTCAAATCCCAGTTCGGACACACAATAGCTGTGTGATCCTGGGCAAGTCACTTAACTCTGTTTGCCTTAGTTTCCTCATCTGTAAAACAAGCTATGGAAGGAAATAGCAAAACATTCCAGTATCTTTGACAAGAAAACCCCATATGGGGTCATGAAGAGTTGGCCACAGCTGAAACCACTGAACAGTCATCAAGAAAATCAAGTGATGGTTCTTTTCTCTGACTAAAAAGACCATGCCTAAACTGCCTTTGTGTCCAGCCTAGCTTAGTAACAACAGCAACAAGAGCAAGAATAACAACAATTCACATTCCTAAAGTGCTTCAAGGCTTGCAAAACAATTTACTTACATGAATTCATTTGATCTTTACAAATCCATTGAGGTAAGTGCTCGCTGTGAGACGTATCTTGGTATAAAGAGTTGGACTGGGAATCAGAAAGAGCTAAGTTCAAATCCTGTCTTTAAAACTTAGTAGTGGAGTGGTCCTGGTCAAGTCACCTCTCTGATGCTCAGTTTTCCTATTTGTAAAATGGGTGTAATAATCATGCCTACCTCCTCAAGTGAGATGAGCATCTGTAAAGCATTCTGCAAACCTTTAAAGTGCTTTAGGAATTTCAGCTTTTTATTATTATTTTACAGATGAGGAGCCTGAGGTTGAGCCAGATCAGGTGACCCTTTCAGAGGTCATGCTTTATTGCCCCCATTCCCTCTCCCTCCCCAGTGTTGGTCGGATGTGCTCGTCACTGTCGGGGAATGGCATCTCGGGGTACACTGCTGCATGCAGCCCAGGACCCCACAGGATAGATCTGGAAGTCAGTAAACATTTGTTGAGTTTAAGAAAAATGTCCTTACCCTGTATTTGGTTATCCCCATCCTCAGGGAACCGATCTAGAGGGAGATCCTCACCTCCCAATCTCCTATGCCATTACATGCTATATATACTGAGCCCTGATTGTTACTGAACAATGAAACTGGTTGAACTCCACCGCCTCCCAGTTTACACCCTCATCTTGGGCTTCCCTCCTCTAGCACATCATAGAGGGACTTCATTTGCCTGGAAGCTTGAATTCTGTTTCCATGGTGACCAGTTTCTCTGGACCCTAAGCTGCGCCTGTCAGAGGCACCATCCTCTCTCAGAAAGCAAGGGTGATATGAAGACAGATCTTGGCTGAAAGAGACCTCAGAGGCCATCTAATCCAAAGCCCTCACAGGGTAGATGGGAAATGGGAGCATCAGAGAGGCTGGGACTTGCTCCAGGTCATAGAGGAAGTAGATGGCAGAGTTGAGACTCAAAGGCACGTCTCTGGCTCCACAGCTAGTGATCTGTCCATTTGGCCATGTGAGGGATGGATGTTGCAGGCTCCAGGTCAGGGTTACAGATGTCAGAAATCAGCCAGTATCCATTAGGGTCAGGCAGGTAGGCTCCCCGTCAGATGTTTCCTCAGGGGTCAGAGAACTTCGGCTCCAGTCTCTCTGTAGCTGCTTACGTCACCAGGCCTAGCCAGGACGGAATCCTAGAATCCTGAGATCTTAGAATTTAGAGCTGTGAGGGACTCTGAGCTCAGTCAATCCAACCCCATCACTTTTCATTCAGAAATACTGTAACTTAATGGATGGACTGTTGGAGAGACTCAGGAAAATTGGGTTTTGAATCCTGCCTCTGACATTCACCAGCTGTGTGACCAAAGGATAGCAACTTAACCTCTCTGAGCCTCTGTTTCCCCAGCTATAAAACAGGGATAATCATACCATTAGTACTTCCTTCACAGGATTGTTTTGAGATTCAGATGGGATCTGATTCAAAACATGTTGCAAAACAAAATCCTACGTAAACAGCAGTTTTTCTCAGGACACAGTGACCCATGACATTAAATGATTCGTCCAAGGTCATAGAAGTAAAAATCAGCAGAGCCACCCAGAATGGAAAGCCAGCTTTCTGACTCCAAATCCAGGGCTGCTCCCATATAACTAGTTTCTGGAGCTGGACCAGGAAAGGGGACTCAGGTGATCAGTTAGCATATCAGTCAGAAAAAGAGAAAGGAACTCAAGGTTATTCAAAGAATGAATTAGATAAAGACTAAGTCAACGGTGCAGATGGGAGTAGGGGCTGGGGACGGGGGGCTCTCTGCTGTCAGGCCCCACAGACTGCTGAAGGACCTTCCCATATGACCCGCTTGGTGTCTCATTAACTTTTTTTATCCATCCATCCACTCATACATAGCAGAGGTACTGAGCACAGTGGAGAGAGGGACTGTTGTGGGAATCTGAAGATCTTCCCTGCCCCAGGCCCTTTGATAGGCTTAGGTGGCTCTGAGAGCCTTCCCTGATTTAGAAGTGTACTCTGCCCCCTAAT
>CM053596.1:56124057-56162152 GCA_028646575.1 Pseudocheirus occidentalis
AATCCTTTTTCAGTTGATGTATAGCTAGTAGGCATTCTTCCAGCGTCTTGGAAGCATTTGATGAGGGAGTTCTGACTGAGTTGTCTTCCTCGCGCTCCATACTTTGGTCTTTTTTGTCCATAAAAAAGGATTCTAGAGTTTTACTGCTGTTCCTAGCCTGCTTCCTTTTTCTCATGTTGACCAGTCTATTAATTGCTTGGTTTTTTAGCTCTGTGGAACTCTGCTTCCTGGAGAGGGAAAGCTCTGTCCCAAATCGCTGGGGCCCTCTCAGCTGCCGGAGCCCTTAGTGGGGTGCTGCAGCTCCCTCCCAGCTTTGGCTCACTGAAACCGCACCCCAGGACCACCACAGAAGACCCTGATCCAGATCCAGGCTGCTCAACACAAGAGCCCTAGGCCTCGATGGGTCACATCAGCCCCTCTGCTATCTGCAGGCCGAGGGCTCTAAAGCAGCCCCGTGGAAGCCTCTGCGGCTCTCAGCCATTCCTGCTGCAACGGCCCCCTCCCTCTGCCTCCTTGCCCTGGGAGCAGTTTGGCTGGACCCGCTCTTCTCCTCCCCAGTTAGCAAAATCCACTGACCTTTCTCTTAGCCTTTTTGTCTTCTGGCCTGATAAATGTGGTAACTGTGGCTCCAGTGCAGCCGATCTGCTCTCCTATAGCCACGGTCCCCCTGAGCCGGCCAGGCTGGGGTTTCAGCAGCAGGTCCCAGACTGCTGAGAAGAGCCCTGCCTGCTGTGCTGCCTGTAGCAACAGATGTGCTTTCTGTCTTGTGGAGAGTTTTGGAGCTTTAAAATCTGTTTAGCGTCCCATTTTATGAGTTTTTTAGCGTGTTTGTGTGGGAGCTGTGGTCCTTTGCTGCTTCTACGCCGCCATCTTGGCTCCGCCCCTCACTAGTCAACACTTTAAGACTAGAATTTGCTAATAAGGTTCGGACCTGCAATGGTAGACAGTTTCCTTACCTGGAAGTTCCCTATACCAATGAAATTACAGATCCAGTCCCTTTCTCTGTCTCCCACACTTAGTTCCCATCTTTGCACATAACTGGTGTCTAATAAACATTCATTGAATAAGAATATCTTTTGGGGAAGCTAGGTGGTGCAGTGGATAGAGTACCAGCTGTAGTCAGGAGGACCTGAGTTCAAATCCAGCCTTACTTACTAGCTATGTGACCCTGGGCAAGTCACTTAACCCTAAATTGCCCCCCCTTCCTCCCCAAAAAGGTATCTTTTACAACATCCTCACCATGTGGTCATTCCTCCTCTGCTTGAAGATACACCTCAAATAAGGGACAGCTCCCTACCTCATGAAGCAGCCTTTTCACCTTTTGTCCAGCTCTGATAGTCAGGAAGATTTTCCTTTAGATTCAGTTGCAATCTACCACTCTGCAGTCTCCACCCATCATACCTTGTTCCATCCTTTAAGGCCAAGCAGAACAAGTTCCTTGTAATTCTAAACCCTATGAAAATTCTGAAATCTCCAAGTCTGCCTTTACTCCTGAAAGGTTCTCCCTCATCATCTCTGTCTTTTAGAATCCCCTGAAAACACAACTCAAGTACATCCTCTAAGTGAGTTATTTTCTGATCACCACCAGCTGCCAGTGTAGACCTCCAAAATTATCTTACATTTTAAAAAAAGTTTGTACTTATGTATACACCAAGATTCTGGGATCCTCCTGCCCCTTTCCCCTTCCCCACTACCTGGAATTTGTTCTCCCTGGGTCTAGTTGTCCCCATCCCTTCTTCCATCAGAATTCCCTCCTCCTCCTCCTTTTCAGAAGGCTTTTCCTATTCAAGTTCCCAGGGGATCTCCTGAGCTTAAACTATTGAATTCTGTTTGAGTCACTGTATAGATTGCCAATGTTTGTGGATGCCTTGCTCTACTGGTATTTGCATGCCTGGGGTAACTGATACCATGAATACATAACAGCATCTGTTTTCTTATTTTATTTTATCTTTAATTTATGGAATAAAACAAGCATTTCCATAACACAGTGTAATTAAAAAGATGGTTGCACATGAAACTGCAAACCTATTATATACAAATTTCTATTCCTTTTAAATATATAATAAAGTTATCATATAAATTTCTTTTTTAAATTTTTTTCTGCCCTCTCCAAAAAAAAAAAGAAAAAGGCAGGAAGAATCAGAAAGGGGTGGCTAGGTGGCACAGTGAACAGAGCACTGAGTCAGGAGGACCTGAGTTCAAATCTGGCCTCAGACACTTACCACTTACTAGCCGTGTACCCAAGTTAAATGACTTGGGCAAGTCACTTAACCCCAACTGTCCTGCCTTCCCCCATCCAAAAATTAAAAAAAAAATTTTTCTTCCCTTCCCCCAAGTCCTAGAGATGGCTGCCATTAGACAGAAATACATATCCACATATATACACACACATATATACATACATAGGTATACATGTAAGTAAAATTATTTTATATGTAAATGTTCTTATTTCAGCTGTTGTCATTGGCTTAGCCTACCATTCTCAGTTTCTACTGGGCTATTCCTTGATTCTGTTAAAAGTTTAAGCACTAGGTGGCATGCTAGGCACTAACCCAAAGGTCATTAACCAAAATAACTGAGCCCTGGGAAATCCCATGGTCACCCAGGCGGTTAGGCACTCCACCCTCCTCTACAGGGAATTCCAGTGAAGTGCCAGGCTTTCTGAAGCTCTCAGGAAGCAAGCAACCTTCTTTCCCCAAATTGCCCTTCTCTCTGCCCTTGTTTCATTAGCTTAGGGGTGTGGTCAATGTGTATTTTCCCAAACCAGCTTAGCTCTGAATAGTCATTACTGGAAAGCCCCACCTCTATCCTGACTCTGCTATATTTCATTAAGCCCTAATCTAGGGTATAGACTCCTGTCTATTGCCCATGAAAACAAACAGACACATTTAACTATATGTGGTATAATGTCTTTTCTATTTGCATAAAATTAATAAAAGGAATTAATAAGAGGAATAAGAGAATAAGTATTCATATAGTGCTTACCACATGCTAAGTGTTTTACAAATATTCTCTCATACCATCCTCACAATAACCCTGCTAGAGGTAGATTTCAGAAAAACCTGGACTTACATGAACTGATGATGCACATGAAGTAAACAGAACCAGAAGAACAATATACATAGTAACAGTAACACTGTGGGGAAATCAACTATGACAGACTTAGCTCTTCTCAGCAATACAATGATCCAAGACAATTCCAAAAGATTCGCGATGGAAAATGTTATCCACATGCAGAGAAAGAAGTATGGAGTCTGACTGCAGATCAAAGCGTACCATTTTCACTTTTTTTGTTTCTTTCATTTATTTTTCCTTTTGTTCTATTTCTTCTTTTACAACATGACTAATGTAGAAATATTTTTTATGTGATTGCACATATATAACCTCTATCAGATTGCTTGCCATCTTGGGGAGGGAGGAGGGAAGGGAAGAAGGGAGAAAAATTTGAAACTCAAAATCTTCCCAAAAAATGAATGCTGAAAATTGTCTTTACATGATATTGGAAAAAATAAAATACTATTAAATAAATACAATTGAATAAATTAAATAATACTATTAAATAAAGCAGCAACAGTCCTGCTAGGTGGGTGCTGTTATTATCTCCATCTTACAGTTCAGGAAACTGAGGCAGACAGAGAAATGCTACATAGATGTCAAAGACTGTGATCTGTGTCCTTGGAGGGAGCCGTCATTCAAGGATTCTTGAAATACTTTAAAACATGTTGCTGTGAGGGAAGGAAAACTGTCTCAGCTGGAGAGCGGGGAGACTGAAAGGCACTAGACTAGAGAGAATGCTTCAAAGGAGAGCTAAGGGGAAACACCGAGTTCTTAGCAGTCCCAGGTACCCAGGGCTCTGTAAAGAAAGGGGAAAATCTGTTTTGAACTTTGGAGGTTACCTGTAGAGTCTGGAGTCAGGAAAACCTGAATTCAAATTTGGCCCCACACACTTACTAACTTTGTGACACTGGGCAAGTCACTTAACTTATGTCTGTTTCAGCTTCTTCAACTATAAGATGGAGATGAAAATAGTACCTACCTGCTGGGGCTGTTGGGAGGATCAAATGAGTTGCTATTTGTATAAGTGCTTACTTGGCACAGTGCTTGGCAACACAGTAGACATTTAACAAACACTGATTTCCTTCCTGTTCCAGCTTTTGTATATTTTTTGGTAGATTCTCTTTGTGTCCTTTTTTTGCATGTTCTCTTTTCCCTTATAACACACTCTGGAATGTTTTGATATAATACGCCAAAGGAAAGGAGGAAATTAGATGCTAAGATTATTAATAGTCTGATAATAATGACATTGATCATAGTGAATAGAGGTCTATGGAAGGAAGGAGGGCGAGCATTTGTGAAAGCACACAGTGGATCAGCACCATTGCTGGGGGAGCAGCAAACCCAGCAGCAGCTAGTTGAGTCAGCACTGAGACTGGACAGGCATTGAGCTGGCTATGACTGTACTGCATTGCTCACCTATCACTGGCTTGCAAGGGCAGCATTTAAATGGGGTGAGGCATTTAAGATGGAAAAGGACATTTATCAGCTGTTAGTAAGTCATTATTCTATCTGTTTAGAATCTTGGTATCTTTGGGTGGTTTGAATTTTTCATAAAATGAGGACCAGAGCCACTCAAGTGAGCCTCTGGGGTCTGGTCACTTTTGGTGGGGCTATATTGTCTATGGGCCCATAGATATGTCCCTTTGTGTCCTCCCTGATGGGCTGTGTAGCAAACAACAACAACAACAACACAGCCAGGGGAAGGTATGTTATGTCTTATGTCCTACAACAATGATTAATATCTTCTCTCATGGTAACTTTCCATTAGGTGTTGAGTCGGATGAAAGGGCCTTTTAGGAACTTCCTAGTGGCAAAGAATTTGAAATGGAGGGGATGCTCTTCAGTTGGGGAATGGATGAACAAGTGGTGGTATATGACTGTGAAGGAATATTACTGTGCTATAAGAAATGACGAGCAAATGGATTTCAGAAAAACCTGAGAAGATTTATATGAATTGATGCAGAGAGAAGTGAGCAGAACCAGGAAATCATTGTACACAGTAACAGCAATATTGTAAGGATGAACAACTGTGAAAGACTTGGCTACACTGATCAGTACAATCATCCAAGACAGTTCCAAAGGACTCAGGATGAAAAATACTATCCACCTCCAGAGAAAGAATTGATGAACCATGAGTGCAAATTGAAGTGTAATTTTTAAACTTTATTTTTCTTGCTTTTTTCACAACACAGCTAACACAGAAATATGTTTTGCATGATTTCCCATGTATAATTAATATCATATTTCTTGCCTTTAAGTGGTTGAGGGAAGGGGCAGGGGGAGAGTGAGGGACTAAAGGGGGAAGAAAAAGAGAAAGAGAGAGAGAGAGAGAGAGAAAGAGAGAGAGAGAGAATTAGAACTCAAAATAAAAAGAATGTTATTCATAAAAAAGTCTTTTAAAAAGTAAAAAATAGATGTAAAAAAAGAAGAAATTTCCCAGATTGCATTTCTGATATAGCAAGTATTTGACACACATTACATCATTTTATTTTTTTCATTGACTTGCTTATTTACTTTTAGTTTACAAGATTCAGTTCCACAATCCCTTGAGTTTCAAATTTTCTCCCCTCCCTCTTCCCCTCCCCCCCCACCATGGTGGCATGCAATCAAGTATAGGATCTGCAAATACTTTCACACTGGACATTAGTCTGGGTGTATAGAAGGGTTGTTACCAATGGAGTGAACAATGGGAAAAAAGAAAGAGAACCAAACATGAAAAAGAATGCTAGCAACAGTACATCATTTGAACAGGGTCCTCAAGAGGCCTTAGTGTAACCCCATAGCCGGTTTCCTCTTCAGGTATTGGATGAGATGACCTCTGAGGTCTCTTTTGATTCTGAGATGCTGTTTCTGTAATAGGACCAGGCACTTAGGGATGGTGGAAGTGGCAGGAGGAAAGCAAAGGTCACTAGAGATTTAGTACTGTCAACCTCTAAACCCAAGAAGCCAAGGCAGCTCTAGCACCCTGAAAGATGTCAGGGTGCACAAAACCTAGTGGGGGGCTTCAGAAACCTGGGGAGTTTAGTAAAAAGAAAAAGATGAAAGCCCTATTGGCAAAGGCAGGTCCTTTGAACTGGTTTGCAAGCTGACTACAGATCAGTAATTTCTAAGCTCTAGGGCTGATTCAATCACAGGGCCCTCCCTGGTTCATCTGAGGTAGGTTCTTTCAATGCTAACAATCTATGAAAATAGCTATTCAGAGGAGTAAACTGAGGTTTATGGAAAGGTAGGTGAATTATCCAAGGTCATGCAATCATACATAGATGGCAGAACTATAATCCTGACTGCTGAGATAGTGTTCAGCTGATCCAGATCAGCTGAATCATCTGGTCCAACCCTCTCATTTTACAGATGGGGAAACTGAGGCCATGAAAGGTTAAGTCATTTGTCTGAGGTCACATGAACAGTAAATGGCAGAGTCAGAATCCTCTTACCAATGTTTCCTGGCTCCCAGGCCAGCTCTATTCCTGCCATGTTGGGCTGTTTTCTCTATTTTTGCCTGTCTTCTTTCCCTCTTCTTTGTGATTCAGGCCATCGTATCTGGTGTCTTTGCTTGCAGCCTCCCGTGGATTTGCTCTGAGTCCCATTTCTATTTATAATGCTTCATTACTGGGCCAGAGCTGAACTGGAAATGATCAGCCTTATTTGACACGATTTCTGCCAATTCAATTCTCTGTCTGCACTCCTGGCCTCCACTTCCCTTCCTCTTATTGTCTCCTAAGCCCTCTCTAAGCAGGATTTCAATCTTATCACTAAAATGAAAGTGTTCTCTTGAAAGTTACCAATTGCCAAAGCTAATGGCTTTTTCTTAGTGTTCATCTTCCTAACCTCTCTGCTGTATTGGACTTGGTTAGCCACTCTCTCCTCCTCGATCCTCTTTCCTTTCTGGGCTTTAGTGACATTACTGTCTCTTGGTTTTCCTCCTATGTGTTTTGTGACTCCTCAGTTTCCTAAGCTGGAAACTCCATTTCTCCCAAACTTCCTAACTGGCCAAGAGCTGTCCTTGGTCTTCTTATCTCTTCATGCTGCATTCTCTCATTTAGTAACTTCATCAGCTCCCCTGGGTTTAATTATCCTCTCTATTCAGATAACACACACACACACACACACACATCTCTAGTTTTTCTCCCTAGTATCAACTTCCTTCTGGGAATTTTGAACTGGATATCCCTTAGGCATTTCGAACACAATATGTCCAACACAGAATTTATAATCTTTTGTCCTAAACCTATTCCTCTTCTGAGGGTGCTTATCTCTAATAAATGCACCATTATCTTTCCAAGCATCCAGATTCTCAATGTCAGAGTCACCCTAAGTTCTTCATTCTCACTGACTTTACACATCCAGTCATCTGATGAAATCTTGTTTCTACCTCCATAGTATCTCACAAATCAGTCCCCTTCTCTCCACTGACAGCCAACTTTATCATTTCTTGCCTAGACTATTGCAATACCTTCCCAATTAGTCTCCCTGCCTGGTCTCTCCCTACTCTAATCCATCCTCCACACAGCTTCCAAAGTGATTTTCCTGAAGTACAACTCTAACTGTATCGCTTTCCTACTGAATAAACTACAACAACTTCCTACTATCTGTATGATCAAATATGAATGCCTCTATTTGACATGTAAAGTCCTTTATGTCCTGGTACCTTCCATTCCATTCCGACTTTACTGCCTGTTACTCTCCTCCCTACGCACAAACTGGTCTCTTTGTTGTTCTTTATGCACAACACTATGTCTATCTTTGTACTTTTGTGCAGTCTGTTCCTCCATGCCTGGAATGCTCTCCCTCTTTGCCTCCACCTCTTAGATTCTCTGGTGCCCCTCAAGACTCATCTTGAATACCACCTACTACCCTAAGCCTCTCCTGGTCCTCCTAGATGATAGAACTCTTCTTTTCAAGATTATCCTGGGTAAGGGAGGGTGTTCCCCCCCCCAATCTCAATTGAGACAGAACAGAAGCTTTGAAACATAATCATAAAGCATTAATAAAGTGTTAAATTGGCAATATGTGTGTGTGATCTATAGGTATCATTCCTTTGTGAAGTGCTAACACTTCTCCAACTAAGTCAAGAAGGGAACGACTCTATTGACTAAGCAAGCAAATAAGCCATGCCTCTTAAAGTTTTAAATAGCTTAAGTCTGAATGCATTCCAGAATTTAAGATTTGACAGAGAGCAAACTGTGGAGGAGGTCCCTGCAACAGAAAAGGAAGGTCTTTTTCTCTTCTCCCATCAACCACCATTTTGTCCACAAAACTTCGAAAGAGAGGTACTGGACGAGCATATATTGCATTCTTTGGGAAGCAGAGATATACACTTCAGACAGACACAGAAAGCCCTGTTTGGTCCAAACTACAGAAGCAGGAGTTCATGGTTAAAAGTTAGAAAGAAGTCAGTTAGATTTGATGTCAGGAAAATCTCAGGTAATGAGAGCCATCCAAAAGGGCATTAGGCTGCCTCACGGGGTGACAAAGTTCCCCATTTTGGGCATCTTCAAGCAGAAGATAGACAGTCATTTGTTTAGGATACTACAATGAACATTCCTTTGTTTAGCAGTGGTTCTCAACTTCCCTAATGCCGAGACCCTTTAATACATTTCTCATGTTGTGATGACCCCCAACCATAAAATTATTTTCATTGCTACTTCATTACTGTAATTTTATTACTGTTATGAATCATAATGTAAATATCTGATATGCAGGATGTATTTTCATTGTTACAAATTGAACATAACCCATAGGTTGAGAACTGGTGGCTTATGGGTTGAACTAGTGGTTCCTTCCAACTATTAAGTACTTTGATTTAATGATTCTGTATGTAGTTCACATACATATGTATGTGTGTATACACACACAACACACACATATATACACATACAGTCTACACAAACATGTATGTACACATACATACACATATACACACTGTCTCCATCATTAGAACACAAACTCTCTGAGGGCAGGAAACTCTGACTTTGTCTTCGGATCTCTAGCCCAAGCACAGCGTTTGACAGGTAGCAGTAGATCCTTCACAAATGCCTGTTGATTTCATATTGAGTGAGTCCAGTCAGTCCGCTTTTGATCGGCTCTGATTATTAGGAGATGTTCCCCCTTTCTCCAGACCTCAATCTGCCGGGTCTGTAGCTTCCACACGCCCCTCCTGGCTCCGCCCTCTGGGGCGGACCAAGGCAGACCTTGCCCCCGCCCCGCTGCACGGGAGGGGGGGGAGGGGGAGGGGCGGTGCGATCTTTGCCCAACTCCTCTGCACTGGCCCGATCTTTGCCCGGCTCTACTGCACGGTAGCCAGTCCTCTTCCTCTCTAGGATGGCGGACGGCGGCGCTCTCTTCCTCCCCCCCCCCCCCCCCACCATCCTTCCCTTATTCCATCTTCCCTCATCCAGCCCTTTTATGGCAGAGCCTCCAGTCCTCTCGCCATCTGTGCTGGTCTCCTCTGAATACGCTCCAGTTTGTCAATGTCCTTCCTAAAATAATAACTGACTTTTAGACTCATATATTTAGACCAGGGAAAAGAATTGAATTTATATGTTGTTTTAAGGTTTGCAAAGAGCTTTAGGCAGGCACATGATTTCATTTGGTCCTTGTAATAACTAACTCTGTGAAATAGGTGCTATACCTAGGAGGAATGTTATGTTCCCATTTTACAGATGAGGAACTTGAGGCTCCAAAAAAGTGAAAGGATTTGCTCCTTGTTTATGCGTCAGAAGCCGGGGCATGAACTCAGGGCTCTCCTAACTACATGGCAAACGCTCCTTTCACCACACCGGGCATGGCTCCCAGAATTGAACATAATACTAAATAACAATAATAATAACTAACATTAATATAGACATTTAAGGTTTGCAAAGCACTGTACATATATTATTTCATTTGATTCTCACAACAACCTTGCGAGGTAGGTGCTCTTGTTATCTTCATTTGAAGTTAAGTGACTTGCCCAGTGTCACTCGGCTAATAAACATCTGAGGCAGCATTTGAACTCAGGTCTTCCCAGCGCCGAGTCCAGTATTTTTAATTGTTCAGTGTGTCATCTAGTCACCTATAACTAGGATTCCATAGGTCACTCCTTGTATGAAGGGAATTTATTACGTGAAGTTTGGATTCAGTCAAAGGGCCATACTTGAAGACCTAGAGGGCCGCATGTGGCCTCCAAGCCACAGGCTCTCCCCGCTTGCTGTGCAGTCTAAGGCAGAGGTGAGAGGGTCTATCAATGAAGCATGATGCAATGCTGGAAACTGAGGCCCTCGCAGGTTGTGACTTGACCAAGGTCTCATAGTACTCTGAGTCAGGCTTTGATCCCGGTTAAGTGCTCTGGATTTGGAAACAGAAAATTATACATACAGGCTAAATGGCCCTGGAAAGACAGGGCAGAGTGAGACAGGGTAGGATTTGGGTGGGGGGGAAGGACCTCCTGGGTCAAAGAGCAAAGACACAAAGGTGGGAATATACTTTTACCTTCAGAAAAGAAAAGAGTCCATAGCCTGTGGAAACTCTCAAAGGCCAAACCAAAGAGCCTGGATATTCCTCCTTGGAAGCATCAGCCATGCTGGGATTTAATTAACGGGTGCTGGGTTTATCCTTTCCTGTTTCCTGCCCATTTCAGAAAGCTCAAGGCATAAAAATACCTCTGAGAGACCAGCTCATCAGGCAGTTTTCCTGGCTGGAATGAGATACTGCAGGGGGAAGAGGGAGGAGGGGGAGGTGGGAACAGAGAAGCCCAGGGCTTTACAGCTCTAATGAAACACTGCTTGGCCAAAGGCCATGGAAGCCAGAAAGCAAACTCTGAAGTGATGGGGAACTGGGTGTGGAGGTGAGACAGGAAAGAGGACCTCTGCCTCAACACCCCAAACGCCTCTCCCTGCTGGGAGTCCCAGTGTCTGAGGCCTCCTGGGTCCAACAGTGGAGGACTGAAGGCCCTCGGTGCTGCTACAACAGCTATCCTACCTGGGGGACACAAGCAGCCTCAGTGTACCATTAATATCTCTGCAGGAAATTAGCTAATCAGATTAGTTAAAGCAGAGAAAGGCCTGAAGGGTCACAGAGCCATAAAATGTCAGAGCTGGGAGGGACCCGGAAACAAGATTTGGGTGCTCGATGAGAACTTTAAAACAAAGAACACAGAATGTCAGAGCTGCTACTCTAAAGACACGATTCCAATGCCAGAACACATAGAACATAGAATGTCAAGGAGGGCTGAATACATTAGAACACAAAATGTTAGAACTAGAGGGGCCTTGGAACATGGATTGTCAGAGGTAGGAGGGGCCTTGGAATATAGACTATCAGAGCTGAAGGAGTGCTGAGAACGGAGAAGACAGAGTAGAAGAACTCGAGAAAATTTTAGAGCTTAGAACTGAGAATATTAGAACTAGAACACAGTGTCAGACTCCTTCCCCATGGGGCCCAGTAGAGTAGAACCTAAACCCCCGTTCGTGGTCACACCCGAATTCATGATACTATCCCAGAGCATAGTGAAAGGATGAAAGAAAGGGCCCTGAAGATCCAGTAGCAAAGTCTCAAAGGGCACCACTGATTTCACTCAGCCTTTGGCCTTCTCCCTTGGTTGACCTTCAGAAGAAGGTGAGAGGAAACACATCGTGGCACTTTCTTGTCAGCCCCAGAGCTTATCTGGGACAGGCTGTGAGTTCTAGCTAACTCAGACTATTGAAAGGAAATCTTCATTTGGGCTTTCACCCTCATTAATAAAGCAAAACTCAGGACAAAGAGAATTAAAAGGATTTTTATTATAAGCAAGTCAAGGTAACAACATGTTGAGGGGCCGATCACTGAAGATCAGGAATGGATTCATTGGGGGCAGCTTTTATAGGTAACTTTCAGACAATTCAGATAGGACCACTTTAGCAAAAGAGGTTGGGCCCTTGCATCTCGGGGCCTCCAAGAAAGTGACAATTTACAGGTAAGAGCATGTGACAAAAAGCTGCAGACTCGGTGTCTCCTTCCCTACCAGGGCTTCTCCCCAACAACTCTTTGATAAGCAGAGCATGCTGAATCAACATAACCTCTCCTGTGACCAAGAAGACAAGGATGTCCCGGGATCCAATCCCCAGCTAAAAACCTTCCCTTGACTCCTGGCCCAATGAAGACAGCCCAAAGTCTTCCTTATGCCGGCATTCAAGGTCTTGCAGAGTCTGGGCCCTGGTTTCCCCCTTCTTACCTAAATACAGCACATTAGTTATTCTCTGATCCTTTGCTCAGGAGACCTGCCCTCATCTTTCTGAGGGAGACATTCATCCAGAGGCCATCGAGATAGAGAAGGGGGGGGTGTAGAAAAGGAACTTATAATAGGTATCTATGTGTGTAGCTCAAATTTCTATAATATTTTATAGTTAAGTTTTGGGCTTGGAGTCAGGAGGACCTGAGTTCAAATCCCACCCCTGACATTTACTGTGTGATGCCGCCACTTAATCCTTCTGAGAATCAAGCAACTCCCCAGGACTTATCTACTAATGTACAGAAGGGTTATAATTTATACTGAAGGAAGTCCAACCTCCAAATGTGGACTAAAATCACAGGTCCTTTGCATCAGCACCTTTGTGGTTGGTCACAAAGAGCTTTACTTCAGGGAGGACATGTTATAATAGAAAGGGTGCTGAGGGCAGCTAGGTGGTGCAGGGCATAGAACACAGGTCTTGGAATCCAGAGAACCTGAGTCCAAATCTGGCCTCAGATACTTATTAACTATGTATTCCTGGCAAGTCACTTAGCCCCGTCTGCCTCAGTTTCCTCATCCATAAAATGAGCTAAAGAAGGAAATGACAAACCAGCTCCAGTATCTTCACTAAGAGTGAAATGAGGAAATGAAGAGTCAGTCAAAACAGAAATGCCTGGACCACACACTGAGACCATCACGGGTAGGACCTCTCCTTCAGCCTCTCCTCCTCCCTAGACACTCCACAGTCCAGTGACACTGGCCTCCTGACCCTCTGTCTCTCAGTTCTGGCCATTCTCATTGACTGTCCCCATGCCTGGGATGCTCTCCCTCCTCATCTCCACCTCCTGTCTTCCCTGGCTTCCTGTATGTCTCAGCTAAAAATCTCATCTTCTCTAGGAAACCTTTCCGGATCCTGTATCCATTTTATCCTGTATCTATCTCATTTGTACATACTAATTTGCATGCTGTCTCCCCCCTTTAGACTGGAAGCTCTCTGAGGGCAGGGACTGTCTTTTACCATTCTTTGTATCTCCAGAGCTTAGCAAGGTGCCTGGCAATGGATAAATGCTGAGGCATTGGATAAATGCTTATTGACTATCGGAAAGATAACAAACAAAAACAATGTGCCTTTCAGCCTTAGTGATGGGGTGGAAAGAGTACTGAACTTGGAATCATGGTAACTTTAATTCAAACCTGGGCTCTATCACTTCCTACCTGCTTAACCTGGGGGAAATATCTCCATCTCTCTAGGCCTGTTTGCTCATCTGTGAAATAGAGGAGGTTGGATGAGTCAGCCGGCCTCAGAGCTTCCCCCCAGCTCTAGATCTGTGATAAGCCTCTTCCAAGGTGCCCTGTGTTTGAAGCTGCTCAGACCTCCTGTGGTATGATTTAGGAAGCTGGGGAAGGGAGGGAGGGAGAGACAGACAGACAGACAGACCGACAGAGACAGAGAGAGACAGAAAAACAGAGACAGAGAGGGAGAGAGGAGGGGGAGGGGGAAGAGAGACAGACAGAGACAGAGGAAGGAAGGTCCTTGGGCATGGGGCCTGGCTAATGAGTTGCCCATGTCTCCTGACCATGAGTTTAGGCCTCATCCTCCTGTGTCATGATGCCAAGAAATAAAGCTTCAAATCCCTCAGGAGTGCTGCCCTCAGATGAAATGACTCCAGTCCTCTAGCTCATTCATGAATATATATAGAATTCTGGAACTGAGGGCCCGAGTTTGAATCCTGGCTCTGCTAGCTTACTGTTGATCTGTTGTTATAGTCACATCTGATACTTTGTGACCCCATTTGGGGTTTTCTTGGCAATGATACTGGAGTGGTTTGCAATTTCCTTCTCCGGGTCACTTGACAAATGAGGAAGCGGAGGCAAACAGGGTTCAGTGACTTGCCCAGGACCACACAGCTAGTAAGAGTCAGAGGTCAAATTTGAACTCAGGTCTTCCTAATTCTGCTGTGCCACCTAGCTGCCTTCCTGTCTTTCTCTGAGCATAACTTTTTTTTTCCTCAACAGTTAACTCTTGCACTCAATAAGTACTTACTTGGAACTGAGCATACAGAGTCAAAAATGAGATAATCTCAGCACCTGAAGAGCTTATGTTCTTTGACCCATGACAGCTCTGGCTTTGAATCTCCATTCTGTTCATCATTCCCTGTGTGAACATGGTTAAACATTTAACATCTCTGGGACTCAGTTTCCTCATCTGTAAAACAGGTTTCACCAATGGCTCTCTAAGGTGCTCCTTAGCTCTAACATTTCCTGTTCTCAGCTCTTTTTCCAGCTCAGCTATTTTCTCTATATTTAAAAATATTTTAATTGATGCTTTTTTGTTTGGCACAGCTATTTCCAGATATAGCAATACCCTCCACCTCAACTACAAAGAAAAATCAAAAGCAGCCTGTGCATGGACTGACTCTGAGAGCGTGCCCACCAGTCTCTACCTGGAGTTTTGTGCCTCTTCAACAAAAGAGTGGTACATTTTCTCACTTCCCCTCTGGGGCCAGGATTGGTCTTGACAATTAGTGAGTGGTCAGCCATGCTTTATTGTTCTGACATTTATCCATTCAAATTATGCAGCATTTGGCTTTGTTTTATTGTCTTGATGTTCAGTGTTCCAAGATCTTTCTCAGCTTTAACATTCTGCCTTCTAAGGGCCCTTCAAGCATTGACAAATCTGGTTCCCAATTTTTCCTCATTGAGGGATGAAGTTAGGTCTGTGTTTTGTCTGACTTGCATTTGGCTGTCTGGGAGCCCCCATTCTCAGAGAGAAGTGATCAGGGCCAGGGATGAGGGCTGAGGTTTCTCCTTTACCTGTCACTAAGTTCCCCACACAGACCTGGGCAGCCACTGGTTAATGGATTGCTCCCATCAGCCCGTGACAACAGGAACCTGCTAAATGGGTCACCTTGTAACTCGGAAATTCTATTCTTGGAGCCCTCCTGCCGGCTATTTTAGGAGCTGCAGAAAATGGGCTTGCTTCACAGCTTCCTTCTGGGAACTAGTCCCTGTTACCTTTGGCCTTGAGAGGCCTGGAAAGGCTGAGGTGGGGACAGAATGAGCCCTGGGGGCTCTGGGGCCAGGACATATCACACTGTGAACTCCTTATTTCTTCGCCTTTTCCACATTCTCCAGTATTCCTGTAGAGGTACCATCAATGTACATTCAGGGTCAGCCTGAAGAGAAAATTCTGTCATCAGAAGGCCATTTGGAAAAACATCAGTGAATAGGCTCAGCCACACTGCCACACTCTTCACCTTGGTGCTGGGGCAATGTTAAAGGCTGGTGGTCTACTTAAGCACCTCAGGTATATTTTAGTACCTGGAAGCATAGCTACTGCCTGTTCCGGCTCCCTAGCCACTGCTTATCCACCAGCAATCATGGGGTGCCTGAAGTGGGAGCTTAGGGCTCTCACTCTGATTTGTCCCAGGATGGTAATAGTTCAGCCTTTAGGACAGGGCTTCAACATGAAAAAGGACAATAGTCTTTGTGAGGGTGACAGCGATGGGAATTCTTCAGTCACAGGATCTCAGAACCCAAAGAGATTCAGCGACTACCTAGTCTGACCTGTATCTGAACAAGAATCCCCTCTACCATTTACATCACAGACAAGTAACCATCTAGCCTCTGTCAGAAGACCTCCAGTGATGAGACACTCATCACCTACTGAGGCAGCCTAGTCCACATCGGGACAACCCGGATTCTCAGAAAGCTCTTCCTGAATTCTCTAAATTCAGAGAGCTCTAACGAATTCTGCCTCTGTAACTAGAGCTCCCGATCCTGCCCTGCAGAACCAAGCAGAGGGATCTTTATCCTTCCTCTACACAATGGTCCTTCAGACACTTGAAGGCAGGCACCATGTCCTCCCTACGTCTTCTCTTGTCTAGGCTAAATATCCCTGCTTCCCTCTATTGGTCTTCATGTGGTGGGGTCTTCAGCCTCCTCCCCATCTCAGCCATCCCCTTCTGGAGATTTTCATTCACCATCATTCTTCCTAAAATGGAGCTGCTTGGAAAAAGCCCTCTGGGTGTGGGTTGAAGAAGGCAGAAGACATCGGGGCTGTCACTGCCCTTGTTCTGGGAACTCTAGACTGGAGCTTTTCTAGCACAGGTCGGAGGATCACTTGGGGATATGTTGAAGGGCAGGTTCTTGTTCAGGTTGAGCTCTGGGTGAGTGATCTAAGAGGTTTCTTCCAGGTCTGAGTATCTGTGGTCTGTGACATTCTGCCTCTCCAAATGCACCTTAAGAAAATGTTAGCTTAGAGAGCTTCTTTGCTGCTCTATGGACCCATAATGAGCTCATAGTTTAGAGAGCATAGGATGTGAGGTTGGAAGGGCTCCTCAGACCCTTATTTTACAGTTCAGGAAACTGAGGTCCAACAAGATAAAGCTATATTTCCAAGGTCACACAGGAAGTGTGTGGCATCGCTGGAACAGGAATATAGGTCATAGGATAACGGATCAGTTAAGTGTTGCACTGGATAGAACACCTGGTCTGGAGTCAGGAAGACTCGTCATCCTGAGTTCAAATCTAGTCTCAGACTCTTACTAGCAGTGTGACCCTGGACAAATCACTTCACCTTGTTTGCCTCAGTTTCCTCATCTGTCAAATGAGATGGAGAAGGAAATGGTAAACCACTCCAGGATCTCTGCTAAGAAAACTCAATAGGGGGTCCCAGAGACTTGGACACAACTGAACAACAACATAGTATAATAGATTTAGGACTGGAAGGGAGCCGAGAGACCTGCCAATCCTGCATTTGTAAAAGACGTTGTCCTTGCCTCCCCCACTTTGCCTCCCCAAATCTGTCATTTCTCTCTCCTCCGTATCTCTCACCTCTGTCTCCCTTCATACAGCCTCCACCCTGGATTAGTTCTCATTGCCTGTCTTGCATGTGGTTGCTGTTGTTCGATCATTTTTCAGTCATGTCTGACTCTCTGTGCCTCTATTTGGGGTTTTCTTGGTGGAGATACTAGACTGGTTTGCCATTTCCTTCTCCAGCCCATTTTACAGATGAGGAAACTGAGGCAAATAGAGTTAAGTTACTTACCCAGGGTCACACAGTTAGTAAGTGTCTGAGACCAAATTTGAACTCAGGAAGATGAATCTTCCTGACTTCAGGCCCAGCACTTTATACACTATGGAGCCATGTCACTGCCCTTTTCTTGCATAGACTATTATGGTAGCCTCCTCACTGATCTCTCTGGCTCCAATCCATCGTCCACTCAAGTCACCAGAATGATTTTCTCAAAGCACAAGTCTGCCTACAGCACCCTTCTACTCAATAAACTCCAAGGATTCCTATTACCTCCAAGATCAAATATAAACTCTTCCATTTGGCATTTAAAA
The DNA here is from genome assembly GCA_028646575.1 of Pseudocheirus occidentalis. Taxonomy (NCBI): domain Eukaryota; kingdom Metazoa; phylum Chordata; class Mammalia; order Diprotodontia; family Pseudocheiridae; genus Pseudocheirus; species Pseudocheirus occidentalis. The sequence goes on from CM053596.1 coordinate 56,141,651, forward strand.
CTCTTCCCAGCCTGGCCCCTTCCTCCTTGCTAATCCCCTTCCCTTTATCCTTTTTCCACATAACATGCCCTGCTCTGCTTTGGGCTGCTCGTCTTTCCATCTCCCTCCTCCGTACCTGTGTATTGGCTCTCCCTCCTACCCAGAATTCTCAGCTCCCTTTCCTCTGCTTCTGTTTCCCTGGCTTACTTCAGGTTTCAGATCAAACGCCATTTTCTATAAAGAGACCTTTCCCTGTTCCTCCAGCTGCTTTCCCTGTAAAAACTGCTTTCGGGATCAGTTTATCACTTAGGTACCTCCTTGAGAATGTGAACTCCTTTGGGGAAGGACCTGCTTTTACCTTTCTTTGTCTCTTCGGACCTTAGCATGGTGCCTGACATTTAGTAAGAGCTTAATGAAAGGGTTTTTTTAATTGAAATTAGGGCATAAAGTAGTTCAATGGTTTGTCCAAGGTCATAGGGGTGGGCTTTGAATTCCTCTGACTCCAGATCCAATTGTCTTTCTTTCCACCACACCATACCACACCACATCACACCCTCTCTGATGAAGGTGGTGTCCTCCTTCCTGCCCTGATGAGGTATTGTAACAATTTAAAACACCGTGGAGAGAGGCAAGGCTGACCTTACATAACATTGTTCACCCTTAACATGCTCCTGTTCTCAGCCTGCCCCTGTTTTCAGCCATCACTGTTACCACCTACAACTGCCAACCAACAGGCACCACAGGGCCCCAGGAATCACAAGGACAGCAGTGCCCCGCTTCCAGATGCTGGGGAAGTAACCCGGAGAACATGTAGCCTGTCAGCTGCCGTGCTCTGACAGCTCTAGCCTCCTTGGCAGCCATGGCTCCTCAAGACAAGGGGAAGAGTTCTTCAGACCAACTGACAGGGTTTTATTAACAGAAAAGACCCTGAGGGAATCGCATCATCTTGTACCCGGTGAGCCCTTCCGTCCCAAACTTCTTATAGGTATTATCTCCTCCTATAAAATGTGAGTTCTTTAAGCAGAGGGACTGTCTTCCTTTTTTATTTGCACCCCCAGCACTTAGCACAGGGTTAGTGCATCCTTCATTCTGAAGTGGACCAATGTCATCATATACAATGTCTTGACTTGGGCGGAATTTGATAAAAGTAAGGCAGAGTTGCACAAAGTTGCCGGTCTTATTCTCTCTTCCAGAGCTATCAAAATTCAGTGGCAAGACAAAAATTCATTCATTTATTAAGAAAAAAATCCCATTAAAAAGCTCTCCATACTCAGCCTTTTAGTTCACCAAAGAGTTAGGGGGTATCCCCTCTGATTCAGTGCCTCTCTTTCCCCCTATGTTGTGTGTTTCTTCCCCTTCCTCATTCTTCTTTCTCTTCAGTTCCTTCTTTGACTCATGCTCATGGCTGGCCCACAGTCAAATTGGGAAGCTGAGGAAAATTTCCCTTTATGTCCCCCCTTCCTTCCCTTTCTTCTCTCTCCCCCCTTTCCCCCCCCCCCGCCGCTTCTGTGCCCAGCGTTGCCTTTCCTGATCGCTGGCCTGTTTGCCAAAATGATCCTTCCTCTCTCTTCTACTTAAAAAAAAAATCCTATATCCTCAGTGCCCTTCCACCAACTAGCAGAGGAGAGGGAGGAAGGCTTATGGACTAACTCACACTGAGGTGTAAATGACATCTAGCAGGGATTCTTAACCAGAGGTCTTTGAATTTGTTTTTAAAAATATTCTGATTACCATCTCAATGTAATTGTTTTCCTTTGTAACCTTATATATTTCATTTTATGTATATTCTGAGAAGTGCATAGGTTTCACCAGACTGCCCCCCCCCAAAAGTGCATGACACCAAGAAGGTTAAGAACCCTTGGGGCAGGGGGGATTTACATGTGTCTCATTCCAAAGGAATGACTTTCTTTTTGGAGGGGGGGAGGGCAGGAAAATTGGGGCTAAGTGACATGCCCAAGGTCACATGGCTAGTAAGTGTTAAGTGTCTGAAGTCAAATTTGAACTCAGGTCCTCCTGACTCCAGGGTTGGTGCTCTATTCACTGGGCCACCTCGCCTCCCTTGGAATGACTTTCTAATGGTGCATTTTGGGAACCAAGACAGGAAGATGTTTGGGGGAAGTGAGAAGCCCTTGGAGCTCTTTAAATCACTGGTGCCCTTCCTGAAGATTAGCATGAGAGGCAGAGGGTATTTTTAGCCTTGGTCACAAATGGGCCAGGTTTTAGCAGCTGTGAATGGCCACCCACACAACAGACACCGAGCTACTTCTCGGGTATCACTGGGCATCATTATTAGCTATGTCTGTGTCTCACTCCCCTAATGGGCTGCAAACAATATGAGTGGAGGGACCCTGTGGATTAAATTCAATAAATGTTCATTAAACATTGATGAAACAGCTGGCGTTAAAGTATTAAAAAGCTGCAGTAGCATCTCCAAGGTAGAGAAATTCCCATAGGCTAGAATGGTCAGGGAAGGGTTTCTGAAGGAGTTAGGACTTACAGAAGATGAGGATTTCAGCAAGTAGCTTGGTGGTACAATGGATGGAGCTCTTGGAAGACCTGAATTCAAATCCAGCCTTAGATTGTGGCTGGGGAAAGTCACCTAACTTTGGTCTGCTTCAGTTTCTTCACCTGTAAATAATGACACCTACCTCCGGGATGAGATGGTGTTTGTAAAGTGTTTTGTAAACTTTAAAATGCTATACAAATGCTAGCTGCTTTTATTATTAGATGAAAATCCCAAGCAATAAAAAAATAAAACCTATTGATGGGCAGTTAGGTGGGGCAATGAATAGAGTGCCAGACTTGCACCTGGAGTCATAAAAACTTGAGTTCTAATCCTACCTTAGACATTTACTAGCTCTGTCCCTGGGTAAGTTGTTTAAGCTCTGTCTGCCTGTTTCCTCATCTGTAAAATGGGGCTGATAATGACAAAACCTATCCCCCAGGGCTGTTATGAGGATAACACGAGGTCACACATGTAAAGCACTTTGAAAACCTTAAAATGCTCAATAGATGCTCCAATGATTAAACTCAGAACTGTAAGGGGCCTCAGAGGCCATCTGGCTCGACGTGGGCCTGGGCAGGGATCCACTTGACCAGTGGGCATCCAGTCTCCACTTGCTGACCCTTAGGGATGAGTCATAGGATCATAGAACACAGAAGTTGAAGGCATCCCAGAGCTTATCAGGTCTGAAGCCCGGAGTTTACAGATGAGGACACAGGCTCAAAGGAGCGCAGGGGTTTGCCCAAGGTTATACAAACACGGCATCGTGGAGCTGGGGTTTGAATTCAAGGCTTCTGGCTCCCAAGCTGGTGCCCTCTGCCCTACTGCCCCCCAGGCAGCCCCTTTCTAAGACAATCCATTCTACTTTGGGATTCTCCTACATCCAGCCCAAATCTGCTTTTCTGCTGCTTCTGCTCAGTGCTCCAATTTCTGCTCTCTGGGAGAACATCAGAACCCTGTCTGATCCTTTTTCTCTGTGACAGATCTTCTGATGTCTTCCAGGCCAAGCCTTCCTTTTTCTGATTCTTAGATGGCACAGTCTCTGAAGAGGAAGAAATAGAGAGACAGAAGGAAGGGAGAGAGGGGGAAAGGAAGAGGAGGAGAGGGAGGGAGGGGGGAAGGGAGGAGAAAGGAGAGGGAGGAAGGAAGCGGGAGAGGAAGAAGGGGAAGGGGAGGGGGAGAGAGGGAGGGTAAAGAGGGAAGGAGAGAAGGCAAGGGGAGAGAAAAAGACAGAGGCAGAAACAGAGAAACAGAGAGAGGTGCAGTGTGATAAGCAGCTGTGAATCCCAGAACACCTGAGTTCACACACAGACTATAACCCTGGGTAAGACACTTAACCTGTCACTGCTATAGACAAGTCTCTAAAACTGTAAGTTTCAGAAAAGGTGCCAATCTACTTTGCTCAAGGGAGTGTCTACCAGGCCAGTGTCAGTGAAAGCAGAGATCCAGTCCCAGGCTCTCATCATCCTGGTATCACCCTTTAGGAATGCTCCCATCTGTCTTGCCCTTTCTATAATGTGGCACTCCGAACAGAACACCATTCTCCAAAGGTGACTGACAGCTCAGACAGAGGACAGCAGGGCTCTCACCACCCCTACCGAGATATGTGTTTCTGTTAGTGCCACCTAAGGATGTCTTCTTTCTGTGATGTACTACTGATTCATACTGAGTTTCTAGGACACTAAAAATGTCCAAGACTTTTTCCAATTCTGTTTGTTTTAATCTAGTATACATATGGGGAAGAGACTGATTTACAATAGAGGTTGAGTCTCTGGAGCATGAGCTCCCCATGATCCTATCTGGTCCCACAGAGGGTGGGACCTCAAGGGTTCATCCTACAATAGGTCCAAGGATGTGATAGGAGCAGCTTCTGTAATATGTAGGCTCTCCTGGTTTCCCTTTTAAGGAAGCTATCTTCAGGATTTGGTTGGTTCAAGGGACAATGGCTTGAACCCAGGGAAGCTTGGTGGCACAGTGGCTAGAACTTTGTACTTGGAATCAGATTGACTTGAGTTCAAATTTGGCTTCACACCTTTATGAGCTGTGTGATCCTGGGCAAGTCACTTAACCCTGTCTCTATTTCCTCCTCTGTCAAACAAGCTGGAGAAGGAAATGGCAAAGCATTTCAGTATCTTTGCCAAGAAAACCCAAGATGGGTTAATGGAGAGTCAGACGTGGCTGAAAAACATCTCAACAACAATGAAGAATAAAAGCTTCATTTGTTAGAGAAGGGCTCTGGTCTATGAAGAAAATGAGAGAAACCTTGGGAGAATCCCTATGTAAAGGATACAATCCCTCAATTAAGGTGGGGTGGGCAATCTAAAGGTCCCCATTTTATCATCCTTATCTTAATTGAGGCAATCTGGCAAAGTGCCCTGGACTTGGAGGAAGGAGCTGTGGGTTTGAATTCCCATTTTTGCACTTACCATCTGGATAACCCTGAACAAGTCTCTTCAACCTTTCTCATCCTCATTTACTTCATCTGTAAGATGGGCACAATGATACTTGTACCACTTATCTCATAATGTTGTTGTTTGGAAAGTGCATTGTAAATATCAAAACATTACAGAAATTGTAATTGCTATTCCTTTTAGCAAAATCTCTATGATGGTGATAATTTTTTTTTCTCTATTGAACTGGTGGCTTCATCAAGGTAAATTGACAAGGTAGAGAGACTTGGTCTCAAAGTCAGGAAGACCCAAATTCAGATCCTGCCTCTGAACAGCAACCGGCCATATGATTGTAGGCTGATTACTCAACTTTTCAATTCCCCAGGCAACTTGGATATATATATATATATATATGAGAGATTGCACCTCTACACTCATGAAATTATAAGACTGTTTAAAGCAAAGACTCCCCCAACATGGAAACTCCCTCCACTAGGTAAAGCAGACACTTCTGTAATTTACTGATGTGCAGAATTTCCTAGGACACCAAAAGGTTAAGTGACTAGCCCAGGGTCACACAGCAACATGTGTCAGAAACAAAACTTGAACTCAGGCTTTCCTGGACTTTGGGTCCATCCACTGTATTATAAAACTGCTTGAAAGGATGTGAAAACTCTATATAAAATGCCACATACTTTGGGAGCAGGAATTGTTTCAATTTTAGCAAAGTTCCATTGACAATGGAAAGTAGAATAACTAACTAAACCCCTTTCATCCTGTTCAGCTAAAGGTGGGTGGGTTTTATTACTATTATCCCAGACCCTTCTCTGGTGTGTTTATCTAAAGAGCTTGGCAGCTTTGCTGAGGGACTAGTTCCAGAGGTGGAAAAGATCAAAGTCCACCCCACCCAACACTCAAGCCACTAGCTGTGTGACTCTAAGGAAGTCATACAACTTCTCTGAGGCTCACTTTCCTCTAAGATATAAGCAATAATATTTGCAAAACTTGTTTTAATGGAAGGGATAGAGACTTTGTAATCAAATCTGTTTGAACCCTGGGGCTGTGAGACCAAACATCCTGTTTGGTTGTCCTTGTACAAGAACTGTGTTAAAGTAGGGGTGGCTAGGTGGTATAGTGAATAGAGAATCAGCCCTGGAATCAGGAGCACCCGAGTTCAAATTCGACCTCAAACACTTAACACAAAAATCTAGCTGTGTGACCTTGGGCAAGTCACTTAACCCCAATTGCCCTCCAAAAAGCAAAAATAAAAAGGAATTGTGTTAAAGAAAAGCAAACTTAGAGGTTAGATGTGGCCTCTCATTTATGTTGAAATGAGGACTTAAGCTAGAATGTCTTCATGTAAGTCAAAGGAAAATACAGCCCCTCCCCCATGTCTCCCACCACCATAAGATCCAGCAGGGCTTTGGGGAGGATAGGACTTTGTAAACCTTAACACATTACACAAATGTGAATTGTTCACGTGGTTGTAATAGCACTATGGAGATATGAATTGTAACAATGCTTCCAGAAAGTCCCATGTCAATGCTTTGCCCTCTTGAGTCACAATGGGTGCTTGAAGGCTCTGCCAGCTGAGGGCAAAGTTTGGCACATCCTACCAAGCTGGAAAGATTTCAAGCATTGTTGGAGTGTTATTCAATCTTGGACTGCTGTCCAAGAACAGCCCATGATAATGACAGCAGCTAGCATTTATATAATGCTCTAAGGCTTGCAAAGCACTTTATATATGTAGCTCATTTGTTTAATCCTCACAACAGTCCTGGGAGATAGTGCTTTTATTGCTCCTATTTTACAGATGAAGAAAGTAAGATTAAGAGGAAGTAAAATGACTTGTCCAGGGTCACACAGCTGCTGAGTGTCTGAGATCAGATTTGAGTTCCGGTGTTTGAATTCCAGGGTCAGCCTTGCATCCACTGCACCACTTCAATGCCTCTTCTTGGCATAGCTAAGAAAGAAGGGGCTTACCAAGAGAAGTCTGAGTACTGGGCAAATAAATTCTGGGACTGTGACAACCTATGAAATAGAGATATCAGTACTTTGATGGATCTGTGGTGTCATAGATATGCGTACTCCCTCCAATGATGCAGATCTCAACCCATCCATGTCCTTCCATAAATATTCCACAAAAGGGGTCCCTGGGTGTGGAACATTGCATAAGGCATGTTGGTTATTTTTAATATATTGTTTAACTTGGCTGAATTTTTCTTCTTTATTCTTTCTTTTTAAAAAAATTCGTTATTATACAACATGGCTCTCTGGGTATGGGAGAGATACAGGGGGATATCTAGGTCATTTAAGAACAAAAGAAATCAATAAAAAAATCAATTTTTAAAAATAAAAGTAGAATCTTCCCCAGAGGGTCCAATCAAAGGACTGAGAGCCAGCACAACCAACGAAACAGATAAACATACAAGCTGTTGGCTGGCTATGTGCTTCTACTTCTGCTTACCCAGTAATTGTAGCAGAGGAATGGAAAAAGGGGACAGCTGGGTGGCACAATGGATAGAGCTACAGGCCTGAAGTCAGAAAGACTCATAGTCTCAGATAAAATCTGGCCTCAGATACTTACTAACTGCGTTAAGTGGCAAGTCACTTAACCCTGTGTGCCTCAGTTTTCTCATCTGTAAAATGAGCCAGAGAAGGAAACAGCAAACTACTCCTCTGTCTTTGCCAAGAAAATCCCAAATGGAGTCACAAAGAGTCAGACATGACTGAAATGAAAGAATAACAATTGCTTCTACAAATTTAGGACAATTAGTTGGTACAGCGGATAGAGTGCCAGAACCAGAGTCAGGAAGACTCATCTTCCTAATTGACACAAAATGAAATGTATAGAAGCAGGAGAGCACTGTATACAGTGAACATGTTGTGATGATCATCTATAAAGCCTTTCTCAGCAATTCAGCGATTCAAAATAATTACAAAGGAGTCATGGTAGAAGCTGCTGTCCATATCCTTGTGGATTCTAAATGCAAATCAAAGTGTATTATTTTCACTTTCTTTATTTTTTCACGTTCCCCCCCCTTTTGATCTGCTTCTTCTTTCACAACTATTATCTCAGACCCTTCTCTGATATATTTACCCAAAGAATTTGTCAATTGTACATGTATAACCTATATCAAATTGCTTACCATTTTAGGAAGAGGGGAGGAGAGAGAGGGAGAAAAATATGAACTTGAAATTTTGTAAAAATTAATGTTAAAATGTTTTAAAGAATTGTCTTTACGCATGATTAGGAAAAAATACTATTTTTAAAAACTCAGCTTCCTGTGTTCAAATCTGGCTGCAGACACTTAATAGCTGTGTGACCCTAGGTAAGTCACTTAATACTTTGCTTAATGAACTGGAAAAGGAAATGACAAACCACTTCAGTAACTTTTCCAAGAAATCCCCAAATGGGGTCATGGAGAATTGAACACAACTAAAAATGACTGAACAACATCCAAATGGGAAAAGGAACAGAAGGGACTAAGAATCACCTCAGTTTTTAGACCATCAATCAATAAACATTGTAAAAGTGCATTTATTAAGGTTCAGGCACTATACCTAGAGATACTAAGACAAAAGCTGAATAGTCTCTGCCCTCAAGAAGCTTGCGGTCTAATGGGGGAGGCAGAATATACACATTTAAGCATATATGAGATATGAAATAGATACAGGGCAACCTTAGAAGGGAAGGCAGTAGCCTTGGGGGGACCAGGAAAGGCCTCCTGTGGAAGGTGGGGCCTGAGCTGAATCTGGAAGGAAAGGAAGGATTCTAAGAAGCAAATGTAGGAAGAAGAGCATTGCAGCCTCCGGGGCAGTCAGTGCGTTGACATGGAGAGGGGAGACAGAGTATTGGGGAAAGGGCTTACAAGAAAGCATGGAGAGAGGAAATGCATTTTGTTGTTCAGTTGTTTCATTCACATCCAACTCTTTATGACCCTGTTTGGGATTTTCTTGGCAGAGATACTAAAGTGGTTTGCCATTTCCTTCTGCAGCTCATTTTACAGATGAGGAAATTGAAGCAAACAGGGTTAAGTGACTTGCCCAGGGTCATACAGTTAGTATGTGTCTGAAGCAAGATTTGAACTCAAGTCTTCCTGACTCTAGGTGTGATGGTTTATTCACTGTATCACCTAGCTGCCCAGGTAATGCATAATCATCATCTGAAACAGCTCTTGCTTCAGTAAGTAGCTATTTTCCCTTTTCATTTTGCATGTTTAAGCACCAAGGAGAATGAATAAGTGCTCAGATATCATAAAGAATAACTATCCAGGTCTTAACAGGTCATGAACTTGGAGAGGGTTTTCCCTTCCCCACCCATTTCATTCTTTTTTTTTTTTTTAATCATTGGAAAACAATAGAATCACACCCAGGTCTTCTGTCTAATGACCCTTTGTGGGAATCAAGTTTGGAGGGGTTACATGTATCATCTCCCCATATAAGAATATAAAAAGGCTAAGCTTGTTCAGTCAGTAATGATTTTTCATGCATGTTTACCTTTCTATGCTTCTCTTTACTTCTGTGTTTGCATGACAAATGTTCTGTTCAGCCCTTGCCTTTTCACTAGGAATGCTTGGAAGTCCTCTATTTCATTAAAAATTCATTTTTTCTCCTGTAGGATTATACTCAATTTTGCTGGGTAGGTTATTCTTGGTTGTAAGATCATTTGCTTTCTGGAATGTCATATTCTGACCTTCCTTCTTCTTTAGATGTGGCTACTAAACCTTGTGTGATCTTAACTGTGGCTCCTCAGCACTTGAATTCTTTCTGGCAGCTTGCAGTATTTTTTCCTTGAACTCTCAATTTTGCCTATAAAGTTCCTTGTGGTTTTCATTTGGGAGTTTCTGTCAGGATGTGACTGGTAGATTCTTTCAATTTCTACTTTGTCCTCTGGTTTTAAGATATCTAGACAATTTTCTTTAAAATTTCTTAAAGTATGATGTGTAGACATTTTTTGCTCATGACTTTCAGATAATCCAAAAATTCTTCTTAAATTACCTTTCCTTTATCTATTTTCCATGTAATTTTTTTTCTATAAGACATTTCACACTATTTTCTTTTTTATCAGTCTTTTGACTTTGTTTCATTATTTCTTTCTGTTTCACGAAACCATTAATTTCCACGTGTCTGATTCTAATTTTCATAGTATCTTCAGAAAGGTACAAATCTTTTCCAAAGCTGTTAATTATCTTCTCATATCCTTTCCCCCAACCTCTGGTTTCTTTTCCCACTCTTTCCTCCACTTCTTTCATTCATTCTTTTAAATAATGCTTAGCTCCTTCTTAAACTCTTGCTATAATCCTTCTAGGATAATGGTTCTCAACATGTGGGTTGAGATCCCTTTGGGGGTTGAATGGGATCGCCTAAGATCATAGGAAAACACATATTTCCAATGGTCTTAGGAAGCAAGACACGGTTCTGTCTCTGTCTGTCTGTCTGTCTGTCTCTCTCTCTCTCTCTTTCTCTTCTGTCTGTCTTTCTCTGTTGGATCCTTTGTCAGACTGATGAAGCCTATGAATTACTTCTCAGAACAAGGTTTTTACATGCATAAAATGCATTGGATACAAAGGAAACCAATTATATAGAAAGTTATTTAAATTTTTAAAAAAGTTTGCAAGAGAAGGAAACTGACCAGTTCATGAAGGCCTTCAGGGGGACAGCTGGAAGTGTAAGTAGCATTCGCTATAGGGGCAGCCAAGATTAGAAGATGAACACAGTAGTTCAGAGACCGTCCTTCTTTTTATACCTTTCAATAAGGGCCATGCCCTGCTTTCTGTCCCTTTACATAAAGCAGTGGTTCTCAGCCTTCCTAATGTCGCGACCCTTTAATACAGTTCTTCGTGTTGTGGTGACCCCCAACCATAACATTATTTTCGTTGCTACTTCATAACTGTCATTTTGCTACTGTTACGAATTGTAATGTAAATATCTGATATACACACTCAGTGGCCAAGCAGTCCATCCTATCCTGTGAAAGGAATCCCCAACAAAACACACCTGACAAGGGGCCATTCTGCCATTGCTTGATGATACCTAATAAAGGGGACGGCCTGCCTCTCCCCCAAGAGCCCATTCCACTTTTGGACCACACTAGCTGTTAGGGAGTTATCCCGACATCAAGCTTGTCCCTTCCTGGCTTCCATGCCTTGCTCCTGGTTTGTCCTTTAGGGCCAAACAGAGTAATTGCTAATTGCTAATTGTTCTTCCACACATCCACCCTTCAAATACTGGGAGATAACTATAGATCCCCTAAGTCTTTATTTCCAGACTAAATACCCCTAATCTTAGAAGGCAGCTACTCCTACCCTCTCATCTTACAGAGAAGGAAACTTGAGACCCAGGGAGGGGACGTGACTACCCAGGTTATATCCAGTGAAATTCAATTCAACCTAACAGTGCAGGTGCCAGAATTTTAACCTTGGCCCTCTGACCCCAAATACAACGGCCCAACAGAAGAGTAACAATAGTAATCGCATTTATAAGGCACCTACTGTGTGCCAGACATTGTGCTAAGCGCTCTACAGATCATCCTGCCTCCTCATTTTATTTGTATGTAAAGATAGCTGTACACAGTGATTCCTTCATTCTTTTCCTGAGGTACCAAGGTACACTGGATAGGGAACCGGTGTGGTGTTAGAATCAGAAAGATCCAGCTATGAGTTCTGCCTCTGACACAGACTGGTTGTGTCCCCCTGAGCAAATAATGAATACTCATCGTGGTCCAACTCTCTGACACTGCTGATTTTGCACAGCCCTTGATGATCTGCATGGAAGGGAAAACCCCCTCCCTCGGAGTTGAAGAAACTGAGTCTCAGAAAGGGAGCATCACATGTGCTATGCAGAGAGCATCGTATGTGGGATTTGAGCTCCCTCCACCCACCCAACGAGATATTCAGCGCTTTTTTTTTTTTTTGCTTTTTGTAGGGGCAGTTGGGGTTGTGACTTGCCCAAGGTCACATGGCTAGTAAGTATTAAGTATCTGCAGCTGGATTTGAACTCAGGTCCTCCTGACTCCAGGGCTGGTGCTTTATTCACTGTGCCACCTAGCTGCCCCCAATATTCATCACTCTTTTAACTCTCATAAGAATGAATGAACTAGTTATGGTAACCAATGGAGCATGTCTACCAACTCCAAAGGGCTACTCAGTGTTTTCTGTTTGGAGCAGGTAGAGGACAGGAAGAACTGAATTTGGTGAGATTCAAATTAATTTAACAAATACAGATTAAGTGTTTGCTTTTCGGTGAGTACTGACCTGATTTTTTAAGTGTTTCTTTACATTGAACTTCTTGGAAACCTATTCACTCCTCCCCCATTGCCTCTAACAGCCCTCTGGGGCCAAATAGGACTAGCCTTTATGCCATGATATGCCCTCAGATACTCAAAGCTAACTAGTATGTTCCCTCCCCAAAATGTTCTCTCTTACAGGATAAGCATCCCAAATTTCTTCAGTCAATACTAGGTGACCTGGTTCCAGTCTTCAAATTCCATTCACGATTGTCTACTTGTCCAGTACCCTCCTTATTCCATTCTAATGTTTGCTAAGCATCTATTACAAAGCCTAGCACTTGATACTGGAGATCTGAGGATGGATGAAGCACTGACCTTATCTTCAAGGAGTTTACAATGTAATAGTGGGGGTGGGAAGGGAGAGGAAAGATCCACAAATAAATATGAAAAAAGGAAGGTGGAGAAAAATATAAGAGATAAGTACCCCAGGTAAAGTGCTGAGAGAAATTGGGTGAGCGGGTGATCACTTTCACCTGGAGGGGGTCAAGGAAGGCTCCAGAGAAGAAATGGCATGGGAGCTGGGACTTAAAGGGAAGGACTACCTCTCCCTTTTCTCTCTTTCCCTCCTCTTTCTCTCTCCCTCTCTTTTTTCTCTTCCTCTTTTCTTTCTCTCTCCCTCTTCTCCTCTCTCTCTCCTTTTTCTTTCTCCCTTTTCTTTCTTGCTCCTCTTTCTCTCTCTTTCTCTCCTTTTTCTTTCTCTTTATCTCTCTCCCTCTCCCTTTTCTCTCTCTTCCTTCTCTTTCTCCTCCTCTCTCCCTCTCAGTTTTCTCTTTCTCCCCTTCCTCCTCTTTCTCTATCTTTCTCTCTCCATCTCCTCTCTCTTTCTTCACAGACACGTACATGAGTTATTATTAAAATAAATATTTGTTGAATTGCTGTGGGGAAAGGAGTGATGGCAGGGGTATAGGGGCAGAATAGTTACTATCACTTCCTCTCCCCACTCCACACCATGTATGAAGCAATCTTAGGCAGGAAGTGGGACCACGAGATCTCCTGGCTTGGTGAGGAAAAGCTCTAATCGAATTCCAAGTCCTCCTTATGAAACCCTCTTATCTGGCTGGCCTGGGAGCTGGCACTCTTGGAATTTATTTGGCTTGGGTGGCTCTGGCCAAGGTTCCCCTTTTCCCAGAATGAATGGGAGCCCCATGAGACCTTGGACACATCACTCCCTCTCAATGGCTCTGTTTCCTTGCCTTTCAAAAGGGAGCAGTGGACTAAATAATATCGAAGGTCCCTTGCAGCGATAATATTTTCTGTCTAGGTTTTAAGGTGAGCAAACCCAGGAGGAGGGGCCATGGAGCAGACAGTCAAATCATTTCTTAGGTCACATTGCCCTCTAGGGGAAAAAGCTCAGAACTAACTCAGAAAGCCTGACAATGCAAACGATTGTAGCTTCCATTTGAGGGTACCTTGTATCTGTGAAGTCTTTTTGTTTTACATTAACACAATAATCTTGTGTTATTCTCTTGCTGTTGTTGTTCCACAGTCTCTGGCCTCTAGAGTCCCAGGTCTTCTGACACTGAATCCAAAAAAAGACCCAGCTGTCATCGCCTTTGGGGCAGAGAATCCTCCTTTGGCCTTAAGACTTTTAGGCAGCTCTTCAGCATGGTCTGATGCTGAAGACTTTCCTCAGGGAGACCCAGAACAGAGACAAATGCAAATGCAAATGGAAAAGCCACCTGGGTATTGGGGTTCCCTACAGCAGACTGCTTTTCCACAAAGACGTCTCACCTTGCTGCCTTAATTAATGTACTCATCTCTACGTTGTTTTCAACTCTCCATGACCCCATTTAGGGTTTTCTTGGCAAAGATACTGAAGTGCTTTGCCATTTTGTTCTCCAGCTCATTTTACAGATGAGGAAACTGAGGCAAACAGGGTTAAGTGACTTGCCCAGGGCCACACAGCTAGTAAGTGTCTGAGGTCAGATTGATCTCAGGAAGATGAGTCTTCCTGACTCCAGACCTGGCACTCCATCCCGTGCCACCTTGTTGTCCATCTCATTTACATGGTCAGGGTCTAAGAGCCAGTTTTCAGAAAACCAGCCTATAGCGGTGTGTTCTCCCTGTGTTTACATGCTGCTTCCCCCTGTAGTCTCAGAATAGCCTCAAAGCTGGTGCCCTTGTTGGAGTTATTGGTAGCAGCCGCTACTTCTCTGCTCTCTGTAGCTCAACTGCTCTGCTCCTGTTATTTGAAGTGATATCATCTACTTTTAAGGATCAATTTTCTCTTCCTAGGAGGCCTATGTGACTTGACCTTTCACCTCATCCCCAGGGAGGAGCAGGCTCCCATCTGCAAGGTTGCAGACATTCTCTCTGTGTCCATTGATATGTAATATGATTGCCAATATATTATAAACGATTGATTGTTTGTGGACCAACCTAGCTCCCAGATGTTAGTCAAGGAAGCAGCTAAAGACTTGTACCATGTTTTTTCCTACTCTTAATTTTTAAAAAATCCAACTAGCTTTTTGGTCCTGCCCACTAGTAGAGGTTATTTGGAAGACTGGAGAGAAAGGACTTACTTGCTGACTAGAAGGGTTTATGCATCATTCCCCCAGCTTCTCTGGGAATCTTCCCAACAGGCTGTTCAAACTCAAAGTCAGAGGCAAGATTTCAGGAACTTAAGGAACACAGGGCAAACCCTCCCATTCTGGTCCTTGTAGCTAGAGCTAAAAGTTGGGTTACATTCATATGAAAATTTTTTTTTCTAATTAGGTGGCAGCTGAGTGAAACATTGGATAGAGTAAGGAAGAGCTGAATTCAAATCTTGTCTCAGAAACTCACTAATTGTGTAACCCTGAGTAAGTCACTTAACCTGCCTCAGTTTTCCCAACTATAAAATGGGAATCATAACCTACCTCCCAGAGCTGCTATGAGTATCAAATGAGATAATATTCATAAAGCACTTAGCACAGTGCCTAGCACATAGTAGGCACTTAACAAACATTTTCTTCCTTCCATTGATGCCTTTTCATTTTTATAGGTATATTTTTAAAAATTAATTTATTTTTAGTTTTCAATATTCACTTCCATAAGATTTTGAGTTCTAAGGGGCGGCTAGGTGGCGCAGTGAACAGGGCACCGACCCTGAAGTCAGAAGGATGTGAGTTCAAATCAGACCTCAGACACTTGACACAAAAACTAGCCGTGTGACTTTGGGCAAGTCACTTAACCCCAATTGCCCTCCAAAAAGCAAAAAAAAAAAAAAAAAAAGATTTTGAGTTCTAAATTTTCTCTCTCTCTTCCCTCCTCAAGATGGCGTGCAATCTGATAAGGCTCTACCTATACATGCATATTAAATATATTCGCACATTAGTCATGATATAAAGAATTAAAAACAATGGGAGGAACCAGGAGAAAGAAGAAACCTGAGAGAGACAGAGAGAGTAAGCAAACCGTTTGCTTCAACCTGTATTCAGACTCCACAGTTCTTTCTCTGCGCGTTGACGGTGTTTTCCATCATGAGTCTTTTGGTGGTGTCTTACACGATTGCACTGCTGAGAAGAGCTAAGTCAGTCAAAGTCAGTCTACTCACAATGTTGCTGTTACTGTGTACAACGTTCTCCTGGTTGCCTCTTGTTTTTATAGCATTATTACGTCCAACCATAGGTCCCCACATCTCCAAGGACACGCCATTTATATATATATATATTTCCCTCTTTGCAACTTTGAGGTTCTGCTAGGAACAGAAGACTGTCATCATCTTCTCTACTTGAACCTTTACAAGATGAGACAGTAGCTGGAATTCTCAAAGGCTGTGATGGGATCATAGATTAAAGGCTCGAGGCAAACTTGCAGTTCTTGTACTTGAAGTTCTCCATTTTACCAATGATTTACCCAGAAGTCACTAACAAATACTTGAAATTAGCTAGGTGGCATAGTGGATAGAGCTCAGGACTTGGAGTCAGGAAGACTCATGTTCATGATTTCAAATCCGGCCTCAGATAGGGGTGGCTAGGTAGCACAATGAATAGAGTACCAGCCCTGGAGTCAGGAGGACCTGAGTTCAAATCCATCCTCAGACCCTTAACACTTACTAGCCATGTGACCTTAGGAAGTCACTTAAAACCCCAATTGCTCTCCCCTCCCCCCTCCAAAAAAGCAATATATATATATATATATATATACACACACACACACATATATATAAGAATACCATATAGTATAACATATTCTTGTATATTATAAATATATAGTATAATAAATTAAAATATAGTATAACTACATATTCTTATACAGTATAAATATATCATGATACAGTAAAATATAACTATATATTCTTATATACACAGTATAAATATATAGTATGATACAGTAAAATACAGCATAACTATATATTCATGTATACAGTATAAATCTATAGTTTTACAATATGTTCTCCTTGTCCCGTTCATTAAAATGTTAGCTCCTTGTGAATAGTATTTATTTCTTTTTTTGTATTTGAATCCCCAGAACCTAGCACAGCATAACAGGGGGACACAGTGGTGCTTAATAAATGCTTGGCAATTGCCTGATACAGCAATAGATGTAATTCCCGTACCTGCCGGTTTTGCTACACTGTTACTGTACTGCTTTGTTTGAGACCCCTTTATTCTCCTCCACCTGGTTTAGCTTGTCTGCTGAAATGGTTTACCAGGGTGTGGCTGCTGGGCATGCTACTGCTTCTTGGAGCACAGGTAGGAGTTGTGTAGAACAAGTAGACACCAAAGGAAGAACACAAGCCTGGAAAGGGCTTGGCAGTCATCACATCAGAGGTACCAGTCCTCTCTAAACACACCCTACACCTCGCAGGAGAAGGTACCAGGCACTGAGGTCCTTACTTGAGTTAAACTGCCAAGCATTCAGACTCTGCTTTGGAGAGCACAGCTCCAACAGGGTGGCCACGTTGTTTGAACGCAAATCATTGACTTGCCAAAAAGACTATTTTTATAGAGAACTCACACACAGGACAAGCATTCCCGTGGTGGTCAGAAGAAGCAATACGAGGGCACTCTCAAGGTCTCTCTTAAGAACAATGGAATTGATTGTGTGACATGGGAGATACTGGCACAGGGCCACTCAGCACAGCATGCCCACATCAGAGAAGGTGCTGCGCTCCATGAGCAAAGCAGAATTGAAACAGCTAAAGGAAACGCAGAATGCACAAATTTGGAGAATCCGTCCAAAATGTTCACACGGACTATTTGTGCCTGACCGGTGGCAGAGTATCCCAAGCTTGTACTGGTCTGCTCAGCCCCGACTGAACACACTGTAACTTGACTTCAGCATGGTGATGTCATCTTGGTCCTCTTTGAGAATGAAGGACAATAACCAACCATTTCTTCCTTACAAGGATGGGTTCTTTTGGTGTGGGGGTGAGCCGAGGGATTAAGGGTCTATTTCAGTGGTTCTCGACCTTCCTAATGCTGCAACCCTTTAATACAGTTCCTCATGTGGTGGTGACCCCCGACCATAAAATTATTTTTGTTGCTACTTCATAACTCTAATTTTGCTACTGTTGTGAATCGTAATGTAAATATCTGATATGCAGGATGTATGTTCATTGTTACAAATTGAACATGACCCACAGGTTGAGAACTGCTGGTCTATTGGGAAATGTGAAATTATTCTCATAAAAGACATCGATAATTCCTTTTTAAAAAACCCAAGCCCCTCCCAGCCTGTTTGCCTCCCTTCCTGTCAGCTTTGCAGCCTGGCTTCCTTCCACCCCGGCCATCTCCCCAGCGTCTCCCTTCTACCATAACTAACTGTCACTACTTAGTGACAGTCTTCCTGAAGAGTAATGGGGGAAGGAATAAGGATGTGCTAAGTGCTTGTAGAAATATTTTCTCATTTGAAAATTAAGGCCCCAGGGAGGTGGGTACCATTATTATCTTCTTTTCTGAGGGAGCTGAGGCTCACAGAGATTAAGTGACTTGCCCAGGGTCACACAGCTAGGAAGTATCTGAGGCTACATTTGAACTCAGGTCTCCTCGACTCTACATCTACCATTCTATCCACCGTACCACCATGTATTAACTTATTTTTTATCTGTTAAACCACAGGCCACATCATTTCCAGAGAAGCTAGGTGGTGGATAAGCGCACCAGGCCTGGAGTCAGGAACTCATTTTCCTCAGTTCAAATACAACTGTGTGTCCCTGGGCAAGTTACTTAACCCTATTTGCCTCAGTTTCCTCATTTTTAAAATGAGAGAGAAAAGGAAATGGCAAACACTTCAGTGTCTGCCAAGAAAACTCCAAATAGGGTCATACATGACTGAGCAACAATGATGAAATGTCATTTCTTCAGGTCCCAGCATCAAACGAGATTTCTCTTCTTTGCCTCTCCTCCCCAACCAATCTGCCTTAGCCCTCGATCCCAGGCAAAGACTCTTTTGATTCTGACCATTGGCCTGGAACTCCAGGAAAGACACAAAAAGAGATGGCTGGGCCAGCCAGAAGACCGACTGCAAAATTTTATCTGGCACCAAAGGTTCAAGAAAATATCTGTCTTTCCTCCAGAAAGGAATACTCTGCACAAAGTCAGATTGTCTAAATCTTACAGGTCACCACTTCCCTAAGCCCCAATTTCTTCATCTATAAAATGGAAGTCATAATATTTGCTCTACTCAGCTCATGGAGCTCTGTAAACAGCCCAATAGCTAGCATAACAACTTGTGTATTGGACATTGTGCTTTGAGGTTCACAAAGGCCTTTCTCCACAAAATACCATGGAGGGAGTGGGGAGAAAGAGCAGGAAAAGCACTGGATTAGGGAACAGAAGACGTGTGGTTGAATCCTGGCTCTACCACTAATAGGGATCATAGACTTGGAAGTTATAAGGTGTGTGACCTTGGCCAAGTCACTTCCTTTCTGGGGCCTTAATTTCTTCATCTGCGAAATGACAAGGTTGCATTAAAAGAACTCTAAAGATCCTATTGGCTTTAAATCATATGAGCCAAGGTTGGTCATACTAAATTTGGTCAGTGAGATGAAGGGACTTGCTCAGTCACATACTACCATGACTCATTGAAAGTATTTGACAACATAGCTGAAAACATCATGCTTTTTAAAAAGCACGGGAGCAAGCTTACAGCCTTGTTTCACTCCATTGGTCACTGGGAGGGCAGGAGAGCATTGTCCATTATCTAGAACCCAGGCAAGTATGAAATTGCCATACAATGCTGATGAACTTCTCCAGGCAAACAAATTTTCACATAAGTTTCCATAAACCCTCATGGCTGACAGTATCAAACACTGTGTACAGACCTCTGTTCTGTTCCTGGCATTTCTCCTGCAGTTGTTGAGCAGCAAACACCACATCGCTGTTCCTTGGCCCTTTCTGAAACCACACTGGCTCTCAGGTAGATGACCATCTTCCAAGTGAAGGACCAGCCTATTAATAAGGATCTTGCCAACAATGACTAAGAGAGAGACCCCTCTGTGATTGTCTCAGGACAATTTATTTCATTTACCTTTATAGAGATGCATAGGCAAGTGATGGTCAGAAGAAGCGATACAAGGACACTCTCAAGGTCTCTCTCAAGAATTTTGGGATTGACTGTGTGACATGGTAGACACAGGACCATAGGACCAGCACAGTGTGCCCTCATCAGAGAAGGTGCTGTGCTCATAGAGCACAGCAGAATCAAGACAGCTCAAAGGAAACATGGGATATGTAAATTTGGAGGATCCACCCCAAATGTTCACATGGACTATTTGTACTCGACCTGTGATAGAGCATCCCAAGCTCACGTTGGTTTGATCAGCCATTGTTGGACACATTGAAACTTGACCCTAGCATAGTGAGGTCAGTTTGGTCCTCTTTGAGAATGAAGGATAGCAACCAACCAGTCATCTATTATGACTACTGCTAACTGGCATTTATTTAAATGTGCTTTAACGTTTGCAAAGCACATTACAAATATTATTTTATTCTCACAACAACAACCCTGGGAGACAGGTGTTAAGTATAGTATTATCTCCATTTTATAGATGGGCAAATTAAGGCAGACAGAGATTAAGTGACATGCCTAGGGTCACACAGCTACTAAGTATCTGAGGCTGGATTTGAACTCAGATCTTCCTGAGTCCAGGCCCAGCACTCTATCCACTGTGCCACCTAGCTGCCTCATGAGTAGTAGAACCAGAATTTAAATATACCCTCTACTGATTCTAAGTCTATCTCTGTATCAGCAAGCACCCTAGCATACCTAGGGTGGCTGCTAGCACAGGTTCTTAGATCTGCTTTTCTAAAGGAAAGCAACTCAAACTGGGTTAACAATCTTAATCAATCAAACACATATTTACCTAGTTCAGGGGAAAAAGTCAGCACCCTGAACTTCAGAGAATACAAACA
>CM053596.1:56162652-56240176 GCA_028646575.1 Pseudocheirus occidentalis
TGGGTATCATGCCACACAGGACAGTAGGGGGCATGGGGATGAGAGGCGGGATGATGGAGGGGAGGTCAGGGTCTGGGGGAGGTTTGCTGGAAGCATACACTTCAGTAAAGTGACAGGGACAGGGTAGAGAACAGAACAAGGGGGGGCAGGATAGGAAGGAGGGACATATAATCAACCTCTCACAATATGTCCACTGTGGAGATGTCCTGCATAATTACACATGTATAGCCTGTATTGAACTGCTTGTCCTTCCAGTGGGGGTGGGTGACAAGGGAGGAACTGAAAGAATCTAGAATTTAAAGTTCTACAATACATGCACTGGGAATTAAGATATACAGGGACTGGGGTAGGGAGACCCTCCCTGCCATACCAGAAAGTTAGAGGGGCATTGGAGGAAGGCATGAAAGAGAGCAGATTGGGGGAGGGGCTTTACAGTGGGATCTCTGTTTTGGGGTTGATGGTAGGGGAAAGATGGGTAGAAAATTTGTAACTCAAAATCTCATGGAAATGAATGATGTAAACAAGAAAATAAATTTTAAAAATAAAAAAAAGAAATTGACTCTTTACAGAAGTCAGCAGACATACATAACTACAGATAGTACTTTTTCTCTTGGCATAGGATAAAGAAACAAACATTACACAATTATAAGAAAACAATGCATAATACATTAGCATTTACACAGTCTGTAATCTCATTGACCTCAGAAGTTTCCAAATAGTATTTGATCTGAAACTGGGAGTTTAAGAAAATGCCTAGGGGTGGCTAGGTGGCACAGTGAACAGAGCACCAGCCCTGGAGTCAGGAGGACCTGAGTTCAAATTCAACTTCAGACACTTAACACTTAAAAGCTGTGTGACCTTGGGCAAGTCACTTAACCCCAATAGCCCTGCCTTCCCCTCTCAAAAAAAAAAGGAAAAGAAAATTCCCATTCTGACTCTTTAGTTCTCCAAGGTTATCCCTTTGCAAGTGTGCAAATGAATGCCCAGTCGATATCTGACTCACACTTCAAGTAGGGCCAGTCTTTAAATAAAAACACCGAAAATATGGATTTGGGATCTCTGATCAATCCAAGGCATGGAACTTTGGATTCATTACCATCTGGAACTCCCAAGGATCAGTGTTTTCCTGGCTTCAACTGTCAACAGAAGGGCTCTCTAACTGTCTCTGGCCTCAGTTGGCCAATAAGCAAGTAGACTCAGCAGTTGGCCCTAGAAAGGAAGTGTATTTCATCCTACCATCTCTTTCTCAAGAGATTTCTTCACATGAAGCTTCCTCACCTTGCCACATCTATTCTTGAACTCTTATCAGTGAAAAACTCTGCCAGTGTATGGAGCAGGGAGAGGGAACAGGTCCAAGAGAATGAAAGTTCATTACTCTAAAAAAGACAATACTGTTCTTCTGAAACTGAATATTACATCATTATAATAACGTATCTGTAGATGGGGACTTGAATACTCCTCTTTTTTTGGAAAGGTGAGGGGCCTTTGGGGTCATGAAGAGTTGAACAGGACTGAAACAACTCAACAACAATAACAAGGGAGCCACAGAAAGTTTTTGAGTAAAAATGTAATGAAGACAGACATGTGCTATAGGAAATGTATTTGAGTAGTATTTGCAGGGAAGCCTGGAGAGGAAAGAGACTAGAAGCAGGGAGACTTACAGAGTCTAGTATGACACTAGTCTAGGTGAGTAGCAGTGAGGACTTCATCTTAGGGTGGTGGTGGTGGGAGTAGAAAGGAGAAAATGGTTGTGAAAAAAATTGTGGAGGAAGAAATGTTGAGGCATGGCAAGATTTAGTAGATGAGAAAGGAAGAATGGGTGACTGAGATTCTAATCATGGGTGACTAGGGAAATAGACACATAAGGAACAAAAATAAAGCAATTAGAGGAGAGGTTTGGCGTCTAGAATTAAAAAAAAAAGCTTCTCTAACTTTTGAAGTCCTTCCCATTGTGATTCCATTGAACTTCATGGAATTCATCAGGTGTTATGCGATCAGGTGTTATGGAATATTCCACATTTCAGTCCAATCTGCTTGTTGTTCTTCATACAGAACATTGTGTCTCCCATCTCCACACTTTTGCATAGGTTGTCCCCCATTTTTAGCACGCGTTCCTCACCTCTGGTTCAAGGTTCTTCTTTTCTAGGAAGCCTTTCTGGATTCTCTCCTATTGTCAGTGTAAGACTTACTATTACTATGGAGGAATTCTACTGTGCTGCAAGAAATGATGAGCTGGTTGGTTTTAGAAAAACATGTGAAATAATGAAAAATGAAATGAGCAGAACTAAGAGAACATTGTATACAGTAACAGCAATATTGTTCAAAGAACAACTATGAATGACAAAATTATTCTAAATATTATAAATACTCAAGTTAACTAAAAGCACCTATGAAGGAAGATGCTATCTACCTCCAGAGAGAAAGAACTGATAATACAAGAATGCAAAAACAGTTGTCTTTGCTAAATTGCTCAGGGCTTTTAATGGTCTCCAGGTTCTCCTTGAAACAAAGGTCCATCTTTCTGACAATATTACCTTCCAGAAGAGTGTAAGCATAGAAGAGAGTAAGTCATAGAATCAATCAGTTGATAAACATTTGTTAAATGCCTACTAGGTGCCAGGTGCTGACTGTGCTAAGCACTGGAGATACAAAAAGAGGCAAAAAGCAGTCCTTGCCCTTGAAGTGCTCACAGCCCAATAGTGAAGACAACAAATGAACAAATATATACAAAAAGTTCTATACAAAGAATTTACGGGAATAAATTAACAAAGGGAAGACACTAGAATTAAGACATTATGGTGGAGGTTGACACCAAGGGCAACAAAGATATATGAACTAAGCATGAATAGACTCTGATGCTTTCCCAACAAAGGCCCCACTAGAGAAGCCCTGGAAAGGATGCCACCAAATGTCAGACCAGAGAAAAAATGAGCTGTCCATATAGGGAAAGGGATAGGTAATTGGTGGCCATGCTCCCTACTCTACTGGTATCTATACAATGTCAAGATCTAGAGCAGTAGTTCTCAACCTTCCTAATGCCATGACCCTTTAATAGTTGTATGTGGGCATGTCTGCAAGTGGGCAGACCAGCCTGGAGACAGATAGAGGGGGTTCCTAAGACCATCAGAAATATGTGTTTTCCCATGGTCTTAGGTGATCCCTGTGACCCCTGTGAAAGGGTTGTTCCACCCCAAAGGGGTCATGACCCATAGGTTGAGAACTGCTGATGTAGAAAAAGTCTTTAGCATGTAGGGGGAAAATCCTGGGGAGGATTTATTGAGAGGACATGGACAAGAGTCAGATGAGACATCATCTGTTTTCCTGGAGTGTCCACAAAAAGAGACCTCGAATTCTTTGAAGGATTGAAATATAGATGTATGTGCAAGCCTAGACTAGGGCAGCTAGGTGGTGCAACGGATAGAGTGCCAGACCTAGAGTAAGGAAGACCTGAATTCAAATCCAGTCTCAGACACTTATTAGCTGTGACCCTGAGCAAATCACTTGACCCTGTTTGCCTGAGTTTCTTCATCTTTAAAATGAGCTGAAAAAGGAAATGACAAACTAGTCCAATATTTTTGCCAAGAAAACCCCAAATAGGGTCACAAAGAGTGGGACAAGACTGAAAATGACTGAAAAATAACAACAGACTAGACCAAATACAATAGAGAGCCCTTCACACCAAATGTTTTAGCAGGTTCCTTTGAAAATACTACAGAGAAGCATGAAAAGTGCCTGCTTGCAGAGTGGACTAAGCAAAACTAAGAACACAACATACACAAGACAACATCAATGTAGATGGAAAGAATAGCCATACACCCACAAAATCAAATGTGATGTAGCACAATTGTAAAGCATAAGCATGGCTCGAAAGAAGAAATAGAAGATATTTCCAACTCCTCCAAGGTGGGGGGATGTACATAGTGCATAGTGTACATATTTTCAGACTTTCCTATGTGTTGATCATTTTCACTGTTTTTCCCCCTTCTTTTTTTGTCTTACTTATATGGAATGATTCTCTAGGGTGGGAAGGGAGGAAATACTAGAAAAAAAAACATGGTGATATATAAAAAAGACACAAATAAAAACTTATTTACAAAAGAAAGAAGAGGAGAGTTATGACATCTACTATGTGTTCTGTTTTCCTTCATTGGATAATGTAATGAATGATTGATTGAGGTGAGCTTCCTCCCAGCTCTGACCTGCGCTCACCATTGTCCTGTGATCTATTTACATACAGAAAAATATCACTGCTCTGGCCTCACCTTTATCTGGAGCAGGTAGATCTTTGAATGATGACTCTTGTTTGGGGAATCTGTTCCTGTCTGGAGAAAGGGCTAGGGTGGTAGGAAGAGGATTAAACTAGGGGACAGGGAGATTGAGGAGTGGAGCTGGTTTTGAGTCCAATATTTCCCGTTTCTTTTCTCCTTACCTCACCACTTATCACTGCTTGGAAACCTTGGCTTTGCCTAACATAATTTCTAGTCTTTCCTCCCAAAAGATTTACCTCCACCCGAAGCAGCAGCATCTCTATGAACAATCATTGCCAAAGAGGAATTTTGATCAAGTGTTGATGGTAGCATTAGACAGTGGGAGCTCTGTGGGAATTAGGGAGCCCCTGGGCTTCCAGGAGCTTAGAGGGGGAACTCCAGGGCTCTTAAGTGGGTAAAGATCTCAAGAATGAAGACAGAACAGGGTTCCTAGAAGAAGAAATTATAAAATGGGCAATTTCAGAAAAAAAAACTGGGAAGATCTTTATAAACTGAAGCAGAACAAAGTAAGAAAAATTAAGAGAACACCTTAAATAATACTATAAACAAAAATACATTTTTTAAAGATTTTACAACTTTAATCAATGTGATGATAAATCACAAGTCCAGAAAACTGCCTTTGAAACATGTCTCTCACTCTTAAGTCTCCAAGCTGCTTAAGATACAGAATGAGACATACATTTTTTGAACATGGCCAATGTGGTCATTTGTTGCGCTGGACTACAAACACTTTTTCTTATGAAGATTTTATTTTTTGTAATTTTTCATTTGGGGCAGGGCAGTGGGAGAGATACAAGTCAGCTAGATGGCTCGTGGGATAGAGAGCTGGGCCTGGAGTCAGAATGACCGAGTTCAAATCCAGCCTCAGACCCTGTATGACCCTGGGCAAGTCACTTAACCTCTGTTTGCCTTGATCCACTAGAGAAGGAAATGGCAAACCCCTCGAACATCTTTCCCAAGAAAACCCCATGGACAGAATGGTCTATGAGGTCATGAAGAGTTGGATATAACTGAACAACAACAACAGTGGGAAAGGTAATAAATGCTTGTAAAAATGAATAAATGCAAGAATAAGTTATTTTAAATGGGTGTCTTGGAAATTCTGTTAAAAGAGCTTTAAAAGTATTAAAGATAAGGTATGGAGAAACAAAAACTGCCTATCTATATCTTCCAAGCTAGACACCACAGAGAGCAGATAGAATAGAGAAATTCACAAGAGATGGAAATCTTTTTTTTTTTTTTTTTTTTGCTTTTTGGAGGGCAGTTGGGGTTAAGTGATTTGCCCAAGGTCACATGGCTAGTTTTTTGTGTTAAGTGTCTGAGGCCGGATTTGAACTCAGGTACTCCTGACTCCAGGGCCGGTGTTCTATTCACTGCGCCACCTAGCCGCCCCAAGAGATGGAAATCTGAGGCAGAAACAAGGAGTAAAACTCATGGCCTGAAGGTGTAAATGATTAAAGATTGGACAGCAATCAAGAGGAACTAGAGTCTTAGTGACAGGAGGCAAATACGGTCCCAATTAAGACTTGGTAAGATGAAATCTCCAACTGGAATGGTGTTTGTGAGAATGCCATAATGATAATAATAGCCAGCATTTATCTGGTACTTCAAGTTTGTCAAAGGATTTCACATACTGTCTTGTTCAATGCTTGCAAATGAAGAAATTGAAATTGAGAAAGATTAAATGACTTGTCCAGGGTCAGAAAGCCATTAAATGTCTGAGGCCGGCTTTGAATTCAGATCTTCCTGACTCTAAGACCAGTACCCTTTCCACTGTGCCACCTACCTGCCTCTAGAAGTAGGAAAATGATAAAGTGGTGGGTTTGGGCAGCATTATATAGTAAAAAGGTGTATTGAGGTGAGAAATTGCTGGAACTAAAAGGGGAAAGCATGATGGGGAGCATTTGAGTGAAAATCAGTGGTGGGAGAAGCAGAAGCAATTTTGTCATTGGTATATAACAAACATCGGGACAGCTCCGTGGCACAGTGGATAGAGCACTGGGATTGGAATCAGGAAGATTTGTCTTCATGAATTCAAATCCAGCCTCAGATACTTCCTAGCTGTGTGACCCTGGGCAAGTCATTTAATCCTGTTTGCCTCAGTTCCTCATCTGGAAAAATGAGTTGGAGGAGGACATGGCAAACCACTCCAGTATTTTTGCCAAGAAAAATCCAAATGGGGCCACAAAGAGTCAGATATGACTCAACAACAACTTGTAACAGACTACTTGGACAGAAACAAGCAAATGAGTTTGGGAAGTATGAGAAAACAGGTATGAACTGAGGTGTGAGAGAGGGGGACCATCTGCTGAGATGCTCTCTTTCTCTCTGTCTCTCTGTTTCCTCTCCCCTCTCCTCTTCAAAGTAGAGCGGCTTTAACTACCTGACCTGTCTTAATGATAATTTCAACCCCCAAGACCTGGAGGAACCAACAATTACATACTTAATACTTACTTATTACATTACATACTTACATACTTAATCAAATATTCTGCTAAAGTTTTGACAAACTATTTCTCACTGACCATTTTAGTAACCCTGTCAAAAAGGAATAGTCAATTGGCCATGACCCACTCTTGCTGAGGTCCTTTTGACTTCGTAGTGATGCCTTCTTTTTCTAGAGTCCCACTAACCTCCCCTTTAAAGATCTGTTGTAGAATTTTTCATGGAATTAAAGTCGTTTACCAGTTGTCAGCTGACTGTGTTCCCCTTATTTGGAAATCGGGACATTATTCCTTTTCCCCACCTGTGGCACTTCTCCTACTCTCTATGGCCTTAGAGGTACCACTGTCAGAGGCTCAGTAATTGCATTTGCTGGTTCTTTCATATTCTGAAATTATATGATTTTGCAAACTGTCAAATGATAGGAAGGTGATTGCCCCTCCAAAACGAGGTGGACTTTGCTGCCACCTTCTGGTAATATTTGGTACTACAGTCATTTTAAGCGCTCGGAGGAGGCTCGTTGGATTTGATTGTTATTTAGGAGCCAGATGACCAGGATTTTTATCCGACATTGTTCCATTGCTAGCTGTGTGGCTGTGAGCAGACTACCCTCTCCTCAGTTTTTATTCATCTACATGTTTTTTTGTTTTTAAATTTAAATTTTAACTTTTAAGTGAGACCCTGAGGGTTGGACAACTAGGTGACTCAATCAATACAGCACTGAGACTGGATTCAAGAAGACCTGAGTTCAAATCCAGCCTCAGATATTGACTAGTTGCAGGAATTTAGACAACTCACTTAACCTTGTGTGCCTCAGTTTTCTCATCCATAAAATGAACTGGAGAAGGAAATGACAAACCACTCCACTGTCTTTGCCAAGGAAATCCAAAAAAGGGGTAGGGGGGAGAGGGAGAAGGAGTCATTAAGAGTTAGGCAAGACTAGACTGAAAACAGCTAAACAGCAACCAACACTCTGGAGCTCAAATCTGAGATTTCATTCATGTGGGGGAATTCTTGACACGGAAAACACCTTCAACTAATGAAGAGAGACTACTCGTCTCTAACACAACATCTTAAAGAGTTGCCTGGGCTACTGATTGTCAATGATTTGCCCATGGCCAAAGAGCTAATCAGACCCAAACTGACTCCAAAACTAGTCTTCAATCCATCATAGCACAATGCAAATATAATCTGTAAAATGGGGATTATAATACTTCTCTTACTCCATTCCAACGCTTTGTTACCTGTACAAACCAAACCAAGCCCAGCCCACTCTATTGCACCAGGATCCAGCATTATGGAGAAAGGAGGCCAGGGATCTCTGGGGAATGAATGGGCACTGTGACTGTGAACTCCAGCCTAGCATTTTATGGGGGAAGGTGCCTCCCCAATGTGTTCTTCACACAATGTTCTCTATGCTTTATTCAAGGCAGAGATCTATTTATAGAGTCTGAGATGGTCAGAGCTGGAAGGGAACTTTAGAACACAGAAAATAACACATGAGAACCACAAGATAGAATGTTAGCTCCCTGTGGGCAGGGACTATTCCATTTCTGTGTCTGTATCTCTACGGCCTGGCCCATAACATAAGGTGCCCCAAAACTGCTTGTTGATTAATTGAAGGAACCATAGAGTAGAGATTGTCAGAGCTGGAAGTGGCTTTAGTATCTAGAATGCCAGTGCTGATAGGGACTAGTACAGTAGAAAGAGCATTGGACATTAGAATCTGAAGATAAGGGTTCAGATCCTGCTTTTGACACTAACTTAGTGTCCCTGAAAACCACTTAACATTACCAAGCCTTGGTTTCCTCATTTGTAAAATGGAGGCATTAGACTAGATGGCCTCTGATATCCCCTTTGAGCTCTAGACCTAGGATCTTATATTCACAGAATGCAAGATGGGAAGGACCCAAAGACACAGAATGCTAGATCTAAAAGGAACCTTAGAACCTGGAATGTTAGGACTAGAAGGGATCCTAAAACACAGACACATGGTAAGGTGAAAGGAAAGATGGTCTAATGGAAACCATGTTGGGCTTCAAATCAGAAGAAGCCTGAGTCAGAATCCAAAGCTCTGACATTTATTAGTTTTATGTGGCATTTGGGGTTGTGAGCTTTGGTAATACCTCATAGGAATGTTGTGAGTAAAGCATGAAGCAAACCTCGAATATGCAAATGTGTTATTATTAACCTAGAATGCTGGGAAAGATCTTAGATGGAAAAATGTTCATAAAAAATAAAAATTTTAAAAGTTAAAAAAATATTCATGGTTTGATAGATGTAGAGCAGGAAGGGATCTAAGAGTCCAAGCTCATCATTTTACAGATGAGGAAACTGAGGCCCAGAGGGGTTAAAGTGATTTGCCCAGGCCATACAGTGAAGAAGAAAGCATCTGAGGGGTAATTTAAACTCAAGCCTCCCTAATTCCAAGTCCAATGCTCTGTCCATTGTACTACCTAGTTAGATTTAATCATTCAGAATGTGTGGCACAGAGTGAGTATCAGAACTGGAAGGAACCTTAAAACAGAAAGTCAGAGCTGGGAAGTAGATTCAAGACCACTTAGTCAATATTAGTCAAATCTCATTTTACAGAAGAAGAAACTAAAGACCAAAGAGGGGGAGGGACTTTCCCAATATTTCACAGCTTGTATTGATGTGAAGAGGAAGTCAAACTGAGGTTTGGGGGGAAACACTATGGACATACGGATAGATACACAGAGACACAGAGAGATAATGAGATAGAGAAAGACAGAGACTCCCACAGAGAGAGAAAACAGACAGAATACGGGGGTGGGAGAGGGGAAGGGAGACAGAGACAAAGCGAGACAGAAACAGAGAAAAAGAAAGGAGAGAGGAGAGGCACATACAGAGACAGAAACAGATAGAGAAAAAAGAGAGAGGAGACACAGAAAAAAGAGACAGAGAGACACAAGAGAGACACAAAAAGAGAAAGGAGAGAAAGAGAAAAAGTGAGAGAGCAAGTAGAGAGACAGAGACAGAGAGACACAAGAGGGACACAAAAAGAGAAAGGAGAGAAAGAGAAAAAGAGAGAGAGCAAATAGAGAGACAGAGACAGAGAGACACAGAAAATGTCAAATGGTAAGGGGAAAGGACAATAACAATAACCTAAATATTTTACATAAAAGCAAAGAACCCCCAGGTTGGGAGTCAGAATCTTGGCAAATTCTCTTGGACTTCACACGCATAAAAGACCATCACTGCCTTCATATCAGACTAATCTTGTTTCCCTTTCTGACATGTCAGACATACAGATGAAGGGAATGCTTCAAATCAGACATTCTTCACCTCTTGTGTTCTAGTCTCCTCAGACAGGCTAGTGAAACCTGTGGGCTCCTTCTCAGAAAAGTGTTTTAAATCAATTAAAGGAAATGCTAACTTGCAGGGGATTTTGTTGATGTTCAGTCATTTCAGTCCTGCCTGACTCTTTATGACCCCATTTGGGGTTTTCTTGACAAAGATACTGGACTGGTTTGTCATTTCCTTCTCCAGCTCATTTCATAGATGAAGAACTAAAACAAACAGGGTTAAGTGACTTGCCCAAGGTCATAGAGCTAGTAAGTGTCTGAGGCTAGATATGAACTCATGAAGATGAGTCTTCCTTCAAGTCTGACTTCAGACTTGGTCCTCTATCTACTGTGCCAGCTAATTGCTCCAAACTGCAGTTAAAAGTCAATTTTTTTTTAATATCATTTTTTTCTCATCCAAGTTCACAAATTTCCCTGACGTCTATAAGAATGCCTAGAATTCAGTATTTAACAAAGTTTTTCCTGCTATCTTTGTGGATGAAATGGAGAGAGGTGGATCAAATGAAAATATATTGAAATCAATGGAGAACTGACTGAGTCATTGGATCCAAGCAGTATAGATGAATGCATCCAGGGCCATTAGGAAGGTCTCCAGTGGAGGGCTCCAGGGATCTGTACTTGATTTTGTGCTGTATGTCTTTTTGATTTTTTATTAAATCAAAGATAAGAGTGAAAACAGAGAAAACATGACTGCTAGATTTGATGATACAAACTTAGAAAAGATAACTAGCCAAAATGAATGACAAAATCAAGATCCAAAAAAATTTAAACAAATTGGAACTATGGGCAAAGCATAACATAATGGGAATAAACATAAGGGCATTCACTTACATTTTTTAAAACCAATTTTTAAAAATACAGGATGGCAGAGGTAAAGCCAGATAATAGCTTATGAGAAAACAAACAGAAAACAAACAGGGATTTTAGTAGACTGCAAGTTTAATATGAAGCAACACAGTTAACTTCCAGCTGTATTGGGCAGTGCTTCTCCTCCTGCATTCTGG
Source organism: Pseudocheirus occidentalis (assembly GCA_028646575.1). Taxonomy (NCBI): domain Eukaryota; kingdom Metazoa; phylum Chordata; class Mammalia; order Diprotodontia; family Pseudocheiridae; genus Pseudocheirus; species Pseudocheirus occidentalis. The sequence goes on from CM053596.1 coordinate 56,173,693, forward strand.
AATCCAGTCAGATTGGATTATTAGTTCCCTACAAGAGATATTCCCATCTTTGTGCCTTTGTACTGTCCGTCCCTCCTGCAGAATCCCTCCTCACCATAACCTCCCAAAATCCCTCTCTTCCTTCAAGTTCCACCTTTTATATGAAGTCTATAGAGATGCCCCAAGTGATATTACTTTTTCTCCCAAGGGCAGGAATCCAGTTGGTTCCTACTCCCTTCTCTCCCTTACTGGAGAGATCAAAGTTTCACCCTACACCCACCCCTTAAAACCCCACTTCTGATACCAATTATGTTAATGGGATTTTACTGAGCCAGTCTCTCTTTAGTGGGAGTGCTAAGAGTTGCACAAAGCAAGTCTAGAGATGGGAGTGCCAGTAATCAAGTGGTGATTTAATTAGTCAGTTTCAGAGTGGGAAATGTTCTCCTAGTTGAAGTAAAAGCACAGCTTATATACAAAAATCACACATGGGGAAGGGGGAGATGTGGATTACAATTATTTTCCAGGGCTGAGTGGTTTCCCATGACAAGCCCACAAATGGAAGACAATACAATTCCAGAGTCCTGTTGCAGTTCAAGTTTTGTGGGGGTATGTAATGGTAATGGAATTTAAAGATCCCCTTATATTGGCTTGGTTTTGGTGTTAAGTGTTAAAAACCTAGAGCTTGTGAATCCTGCTTGTGGAATGGACTTGTTGATGTGAAGAGAGAGGGCTGAACTGGGAGGAGTTGGTGCAATGGATTTAGAGAAAGGCCCAAGCAGAGAGAGGCCAAAAGAACTTTTGGGGAGCAGTATCATGGAGACAGAGAGAGAAGAGAGTTGCTGAGAGAGACACTGCTGAGGGCCAGCTGGAGCTGCCCAGGACTTTTGAGAACTGCCACCTGGAGCTGCTGAGAACTGAGGAGGCATGGCAGTGATGCTGGTATTTTGTCTGTTTTGATGTTGTTTTGCCAGATGTGTCTGCTGGTGAAGGACAGTGCTGTTGTTGCAGGGGTCCTGAAACCTTGTTGTTGATTCAGAAGCCCTGAAGAAGGATTATCTTGTTGTTTGTGTACGGAAATCCTGGAAGAGGGTCTTGCTGATGTTTTCAGGGGTTCTGGGACTGTTTTGCAAGCAGAGAATGAATTGATAAGGACACTGGTAAAGTATCTTGTGGCTTTGTTAAGCTTTGTTTCCCCAGGAACAGAGATTGCTGAAAACTTGCCTCAGGTCAAGATGAATAAAAGAACTCTCCTTGGATATTAAATGCTGTGATGACATCTTAACCTTGTTATAGCTTAGGGGTAGAGAGGTGGCCTTTCATACTCTCCACTGCTCCTTTTTAGAAGGTGCTTGGTGTTAACTGATGATAATTATAATTCAGTTGTGATCCAGGGGTGGGAAATTTTTAATTTTTTGTGCTCAGTGACTGACCAAATGAATGTACTTTGTTTATGATTGGAAACTAATCTCCATTTTAGATAAGAGACTTTGCAATTGACTGAAGGAATTACATAATTACATTATGGCATTGTAGTTGGCAAAAATTACAAAGCATAGTGCCTCTATTTCTTCCAGGATCAATGGCCATTTAGACTAACATTGTAAGGCCAAGGATCCTGGAGGGATAATGTAATGCCAAGCAAAGGCAACTTCCAAGGTGCAGAATACCAGCATAGTAACTCTCCATTTTATTCAGTGACAAATTAAGGCAAAACATTCACAGAAAAGAGAAAATCAAAATACAGCATTCACCATGTGTAATTCAATAATTTAGTAAGTCCTCAATTCAATCCAAGTACTACTCCACCCCTGGACAGTACATTCATTTAGTCAGTCACAAAGTCTCTTTTCTCAAATGGAGATTAGCTTCCAATTTCATTACCATTACAGGGTATTATCATCACCACCACTCCCAGACACACAACCAGTGTTCTGTGATGTGAACAAATTCTCTGGTTGACTTCACTTAAGGTATACAGGCACGAGAATACAGTGATTATAGAGAGGGTGGCTACTTGGTGCAGTGAATAGAGCACTGGCCCTGGAGTCAGGAGGACCTGAGTTCAAGTCTGGCCTTAGACACTTAACGCTTACTAGCTGTGTGACTTTGGGTAAGTCACTTAACCCTAATTGTCCTACCCTCCTCCCTGCAAAAAAAAAAAGCAGTGATTGTGGGACCCTTGTCAAAGGTTTTATTGGTCATTTTAAATTTCATTGTTAATGCTGACTCATGAATTCTGCTTCATGAAGTAGAAGAAGCAATTCTGAAAAATCTAAATTCTTAGTATATTCATTACACATGGGTTAATTATTATGAAAATTGCAATTAATATATATACATATATGCTCAATGATCTATTTGTAAATTCAGCTCTCTCAGTTTTGAATTTCCCTTAAGCACAAAATGAGAATGAAAATCCTGGATAATCCCATATACAAATATTCTTATTGTCTCTACCATTAGAATATAAATTTCTTTGATTGGGAATTGTTTCATTCTTTAGATTTGTATTCCCAGTGCCTAGAAGAATGACTGGCACATAGTAGATGCTTAATAAATGATTATGAATTGAGGCATGAATGGCAGCCCCTGCCGCCCCCCAAAAGCTAATATGATCTTAGACTATATAAGGAGCAGGTGACAGTCCTACTGACTGCTGTCCTGTCATATGACTTCTGGAGTGTCATAGTCTGTTCTGGGTTCCACATTTCCATGTAAGGATTCCAGTCAAACCTGAAGCATTTTGCATGTGACTCTCTTAATAAGTGGAGAAAATGCTGGCTCAATGGAGTACCTTCCTGAAGGGTAGAGTTGATGAAAGAGCTTTGGAAAGAAGAAACATTCTTTGTGCTATAGTGAAGTTGAGATATTCATGTTTCTAGTCTCTTTAGGACCAACTCCAGGAAGGAAAAAGAGGAAGGGTCTTTTGTAGACATTTTGAGGAGCCACTACATGTCTGCAAGAAAGTCTCTCAAGGGGCACTGTTACATGGGTATGTGTATTACATCTGTATGCATGTTCTTCCACCCTGATAGTGTGATAATCTGTGGGAGAGTCTCCTCCAAGTGTAAAAGGGAATATCTTTTTCTTATAACTTTATTTGCTCTGACATTTAGTAAACATCTTTTATTTTGAACTGATGTGTCTTCTGGCTGGCTGTTGAATGAAAACACAGAGGTGGGACCTGTGAGCTGGTTTTGAATGAATGCTGAGCTACATGGTGCCTTGAATCAGGGAAGGGGAAATAGAGTGGGGAGGTGTAATGGGAATGGGATTTTGAAGATCTTCCCTGCTCCTTAATAGACCTAGGGGGAAGTCTGAAGACCTCCCCTGCTGTGAAGATAAAACTCTGCCCCCTAGAGAACACAGAAGGATGGGTGGGAATGATTTTGACAGCTGGAGACAGTTAGAGACAGTTGGGGACAGAGGAGTTCAGACAAAGAGATAGAGAGTTTTGTGAGTAAATATCGATCTTTTATTGGTTTGTGGGAAGGCTAAAGGATGGCATGGCTCTCAGCATTATTATGGCTTCTGAATATCTTTGATACTTTGATACTTCAGCTTACTGGTTTTGGGATTTGGTTTTCTGGTGTTTAAATCCTTCAACTTTATCCTCTATCTGGAGAATTTGACATATTTTGTAATCAAACATCATGCGATAGTTATAGTCACAGTCTCTATTGTGATTGTGGGTGCTGCAAATATTGCATTGGCACTACAGAAGGGCAGATGCTAAGTAAATGAGAAAGCTGAAACTCAGAGAAATAAAATTATTTGCCCAGAGTCCCATGGTAAATCAACAGCAGAGTGCAGACTGAGACCAGGTCAGCTACATCTGTGGCTAGGGCTTGTACTGTTTCCTGCCTCCACACAATGCCACTTTATATCTTGTCTCTCTCTCTCTCTCTCACCAGTTCACAGAATCCTGGAGATGGAGACATTCTCCCTTACCTTCTCCCAGACCACAATGTATGCTTGATAAATATCAGTCATCCCTTCTTATCTGATTCTGTGGCCTCTGCTTGTTGGAGAGACTGGCCTTGTAGCCTGTGGTTACCTTCTGAAACTCTCAAATAAATTGTGGATTCAGCAGAGCCAAAGCAGTGACCTGGTTTTTTGATATGTTGTTATTTAGGTCTATACAAACTAGGAGATGAAGACTCCACCTCCAGGGTCTAGCCCTGGCTCTCAAAAGCAAGTCATTTCCATTTTGGATCTCACTCTCCTCATGAGTAATTCAATTCTATTTGACAAATATTTATTAAGTACCTACTATGGGCCAGCGACTGTGCTAAGCACGGGGAATACAAAAAGAAGCAATAGACAGTCCTTGCCCTCAAAAAGCTCACAGACTAGTGGGGAAGACATCTTGTATACATACAAAGAAAGGACGCAGAGGATAAATGGGAAATAATGAAAAGAGGGAAGACCCTGGTGTTCAGAGAGGCTGGGCGAGGCTTCCAGTAGAAGGTGGGATTTTATTTGTGACTTAAAGGAAGCCAGGGAGGTCAGTAGTGAGAATAGGGGAGGGAGAGCATTCCAGGCATGGAATGGGGATAGTCAGAGAAAATACCCAGAGCCAAGAGATGGAGTGTTTTATTTTGTGGAACAGCCAAGACGCTAGTGTCAGGGAATTGAAGAGTATGAGGTAGGGAGTCAGGTGTAAAGAAAGGAAGGTGAGAGGGGCCTAGGTTAGGAGGGGCATTTTGTATTTGCTGCTGGGGCCATAGGAACCCCCCAGAATTTGATGTGGGAAGGGGGGTAACAAGATCATACTTAAATCTTAAGAAAATGACTTTGGTGACCAAATAGAGGATAGATTGGAGAGAGGAGAGACTTGAGGAAGGCAGTAGCTACCGCAAGAGTCCAGGTGTGAGGTAATAAGAACCTTCACCAGGGTGGTGGCAGTGTCAGAGGCCGGAAGGGGGCGTGTTGGAGAGAGACGTTGCAAAGCTGAAATCAGCAGGCCTTGGAAACAGTTTGGATGTGGGAGTGTGAGAGTGAGGAATCCAGACTGACAGCTAGGTAATGAGCCTGAGAGACTGGGAGGATGGGGCTGCCCTGTAGAGTAAAAGGGAACGGGTCGGGGAGAGTTTAGGAGGTAATGAATTCTGTAAAATGAGAGGATTGGACCAAGAGATCTCTAAAGCCCCTCCCAGCTCTGGCATTCAGTGTTCTAAACAGAGCCAAAATTCTGGCACTTGGGGAAAATTCAGTTTGGAGAATAGGCAAAAAGCAACATTGGGATACCCCTGATGCCTTAAGGCCATGCACCACCATAGCTGCTATTCCCAGGTGCCCCATTGGGTAGGGATAGGCAGACACAGCGGTGTCAGAATGTTGGTGCTGGGCTCTATTAGGTGGGGTGGTGTTGAGGGTAAAGCTGAGAGGCAGGAAATACAAAAATAGATTCTGCCCTCAAGGAAGGAAGGAAACAAGTATTTATTAAGTTTTTACTGTGTGCCAGGAACTGTACTAAATGCTTTACAAATATTACCTCATTGGATCCTTAGAACACCCCTGAGAGGTGGGTGTTATTATTATCCCCATTTTACAATGAAGGAAACTAAGGTAAATGAAAGTCAGGTGACTTACCCAAGGTCCTACACCTAGTAAGTGTCTGAGGTCAGATTTTAACTCAATTCTTCCTGATTCCATGCCCAGCACGCTATCTTCTATGTCACCTAACTGCTTCAAGGAGTTCATATTAGAATGGAAGAAAAAACAGCATGTACGTGTGTAAGCATATACAAGATACATACAGAGGACAAGGAAGATAACTTTAACATCAAGTGCCTGGGGGACTGGGAGAGATCTCTAGCAAAAGGTGGCAGTTGAGCTAAATCTTCTTGAAAAAAGCCTAGAATTCTAAGAGGCAGAGGGGAGGTGAGATCACATGGAACAAACCTTTGCAAAGGCATGAAGATGGAAATGGAAATGGGAATGGGGATGGAGATGGAGATGGGGATGGAGATGTAACTGGAGATGGAGATGGGGATAGGGATGGGGATGGGGATGAAGATAAAGATGAAGGCAGGGATGGAGTAGAGATGGAGAGGGAGGTGGAGATGGAGATGAGATGGAGATGGGGATGGGGATAGAGATGGAGTTGGGGATGGAGATAAAGATAGAGATGGAGGTGGAGGTAGAGATGGAGATGAGGATGGGGATGGGGATGGAGATGGAGATGGAGATGGAGATGGAAATGGAGATGGAGATGGGGATGGAGATGGAGATGGAGATGGAGATGGGGATGGAGATGGAGATGGAAATGGAGATGGAGATGGGGATGGAGATGGAGATGGGGATGGAGATGGAGATGGAGATGGAGATGGAGATGGGGATGGAGATGGAGACGGAGATGGAGATGGAGATAGAGATGGAGATGGAGATGGGGATGGAGATGGAGATGGAGATGGGGATGGAGATGGAGATGGAGATGAAGATAGAGATAGAGGTGGAGGTAGAGATGGAGATGGAGATGGAGATGGAAATAAAGATGAAGGCAGGGATGGAGTAGAGATGGAGAGGGAGGTGGAGATGGAGATGGGGATGGAGATGGAGATGGAGAGGGAGGTGGAGATGGAAGTGGAAGGGGATAGGGGGATAGGGATGGGATTGGGAATGGAGTGGCCCTTGAGAGGAATAGAAAGTAAGCCAGTATCATTGGGGACATGAGGAAAAGATGACTAGATTAGAAGGTTTAAAAGGGTACAGATTATGAAGAACCTTAAATGACACACAGAGGACTTCACAGTTGATCTCGGAGATAATGAGGAGCCACTGGAGTTGACTGAGTAGGATGAGGTGACATGGTCAGACCTACAGTGTAGGAAAATAACCTCACACAGTTGAACAGAAGATAAATTGAAATAGGGAGAGATGATGCAGGGGGAACAATTAGATGGCTATTGTAATAGACCAGGGGAGAGGTGATGAATGTCTGAGCTAAGTTGGTGGCCGTGTGGGTAAAGAGAAGGGAACAAATATGAAAGGTGCTGTAGAGGTACAAGTCACAGGGCTTCTGTTGTTGGTAATGGATTAGCATGTGGGGTAAGAGTGAGGAATCAAGAATAATGCCATGGTTATGTGTGGCTCGAAGGACAGTGGTGCTTTGACAATAATGGGTAGGTTAAGAAGAGGATGGGCAGGGGGGAGAAAATTAGTTATATTTCAAGCATGTTGACTTTGAGGTGCCAATGGGGAAGCCAGTTCAAACTGCCCAATATCTAGGAAGTTACTGAAGATTAGGGAGAGACTGGGGGTGATGGTGGGGTCTGGGGAAGACAAGAGGAGACAGGATTAAGGATACATTGGAGATGTGTGACATTGGGCAAGTCACAGCCCCAATTGTCCTGCCCTCCCCACACCAAAAAAAAAAAAGATACACTGGGAAGGCCTGTCCTTGGATAGGGGAAGGGCCCTATGGGGTATGATGTCAGATGGATGTGGGATCAGGAAGAGGGTAGAATAGGGAGCTTTTAGCCAATGGCATCCATTTTTTCAGTGAGGTAGGAAGTTAGGTCCACAGCTGAGAAGAGATTCTGGAAGGAGAGGATGATATGAGAAGCTTGAAGAGAGATGAGAAGAGTTGAAACAGTCATTGTAAATAGGGCAAAGAATCAGTTAGAGAGGAATAACTTTCTTTTGTGAGGGCCAGATTGAGATCCAATAACAAATATTTGTAAGGGGGTTCAAGAAGAACAACTTCTATGATTTCCTCCAGCTCCATTTAGAAGCATGTGTACATAAACATATAAGCGTTGATAAAATTCATAAGGTAGTGAGTTCCCCATCACTTAAAGTCTTCAAGTGGATGTTTGACCCCCTGGCAGAAATGTTCTAAAAGGTATATCTACACAGATAAGAGTTGGGTTTCCTGGCCTCTGAGGTCCCTTTCAACTCTGAAAATCATTATTTCTGTCAAAATGGCTTCCCTCACCTTTAGGGGGATACTTGCTACACTAGCCATGATCCTTTAGACCAGTGGTTCTCAACCTGTGGGTCATGACCCCTTTGGGCGTCGAATGACCCTTTCGCAGGGGTGAAAGGGGTCACCTAAGACCATCAGAAACCATATACTTCCGATGGTCTTAGGAACTGAGACACTGCTCCTCTATCCTTCTGCAGGTCCACCCACATGCAGATACACCCTTATATGAGTGTTAAAGGGTCGTGGCATTAGGAAGGTTGAGAACCACTGCTTTTCACCCTAGAAATAAATGGGGCTTGGTCCGGACATGAGGTGAGGTAGAGGTCCCTGGGGTAAGCAGCTTGTGGGAGGAAAGCCCTTGGGTGATGGGCTATTTAGGAAGAGGCCTGTTAAGGACAGGATATGTCCCCTCCTGGAGCATTTGGCCAAAGCAGAGTCCTGGAAGAAAGGGGGCTCATTTTCACTATCCTATCCAGGATTGTGGATTAATTGTGTTTACTGGACCAGCACCAAGTAGATGTGCTAACTGTCCCCAATCAGCAGCCCCACCAGACCTGCTGCCACAGTTACCTCATCATCAGCTGACAGAAGCCATCCCTCTCCATCCTCTCTCAGCGGTCACTGAGACCATGTGAGCCAAGAGATAGTGCCATTGCTGTTGCTGTTATATCTCACAGATATAGATCAGAGCTGAAAGGGAGCTTAGAGTTACTCCAGTCTAATCTTTTCAACCTACAGATGGGAAAAATGAGACCCAAAGAGAAAAGATTTGCCCAAGGTGCCATAATATGACATATCCAATGAGGGGGCCAGCATGGTGTAGAGAAAAGAGTACTGGTTTGGGAGGCAGATAAGCCGGTTCTGTTACTTACTGTATGACCCTGGGGAAAGTCACAACTTATCTGTAAAATTCGGGAGAAATCTACCACCAATGACACTATTGCCTCACTTTCTTTTCATTATTCAACCCATGGAACCCTGGCTTTTGTTCCCCCTTCCCCCACTCTCTAAAGCCTTAAGTGACCTTCTAGTCATTAGGGAGAGGTATGACTAGACAATAGGTCATAATGAAAAAGATCTGGGTGTCTTAGGGGCCTGAAAGCTCAATGTACGTCTGTAGTATAACACGAGAACCAAAAAGCTATGCAATCCTAGTATGTGTTGAGAGGCGTACTATCCCAAACTGGGAGATAGTATTGTCTTTTGCTCTGACCAGACTATATCTGGATCACAATGTGATCACAGTGATCACAATAGTGTCTTGTAAATATTGTTGTTTTGTAGTTTTTTAGTCATGTCCCAACTCTTTGTGATGCTATTTGGGGTTTTCTTGGCAAAAATACCAGAGTAGCTTGCCATTTCCTTCTCAAGTACATTTTACTGATGAGGAAACTGAGGTAATCAAGGTTAAGTGACTTGTCCATAGTCACACATCTAGAAAATGTTTGAGGTAGGATTTGAACTCAGGTCTTCCGGATTCCAGGCTTGATACTCTGTCTATTGCGCTGACCTAGCTGCCCTGTCTTACAAATAGCAAGATGCTTAATACTTCTCAGTTGCTTGATTCTAGACATCACATTTTTAAGGATATTGGCCAACTGGACTGCCTTGCCCTGAAAGATGTCAAGCTCCCCTTCAGAGGAGGTCTTCAGTCTTGGAGTATGATCACTCTGGGGGAGGGTGGTGGTGGGAGGTTCCTACAGGGGCAGAAGAGTTTTGAGGGCTTCTGATTCACAGTCCCACCACAAAGATCCCTTGAGCTCTGGACCTGCCTCTCCATTTGAATGGAGATGTACTGACTCCTCAAGCTCAGCAGGTTAAAAACTGAAGCAATTGTCCCCATCTCTCACCCCTAAACCCACCCATCCTCTTTGCTATTTACATTGAAAGCCAAACTATCCTCCCCATCAACTGGCCCCAAACTTGCACTATCTTGAAGCACCTTTCCCTCTTCCTCAGTTGTCCAGATCCTCTCATCTCTGCCTTTCCACTATTCCTTGCATTCAACCTTTCTTCTCTACTACCATTAACTAGGACTCCCCTAGTTCAGACCCTCAAAACTCATGGATTATTGCAATAATATGGTTTTCCTGCCCTGCTCTCCAAGTAATCCTTCATGCAACCATCCAAAGTGATTATCCCAATGAATGCCTGGATTCAGGTCTCTCTTTTACCCTAAAACTTTTCATGGGAAGACCAATGGTTATCCTCATTTTTGGATGGGAAGACCAAGGCCCCCCCCCAAAGTAAAGTCATTCAGCCAGGCTTACAAAGGTAGTAAGTGGCAGAATTGGGCTTCAAAGTAACAATCTTTGATTTCAAACCCACTGTTCCTTTACAACCGGGCTGCCTCAGTTGTACATTGTTCTGAATTCCATAACACTGGAGGCTAGCCATTCAAGAGTCTATTGTGCCCAGCTAGGAGGGAACCCAAAGCCTTCCTCATCTATCCTACTCCTGTGAGAAGCTGTCCAAAAGGAGCTGACATCCCATTCTTGTTCTCTTTCCCCCTCCTGAGGGAGTTTAGGGCTGACCACAGGGGGAAGCAAACCCCTTAGAGTCAGGAGACTCCACTGAGCTACAGCTCTGCTCCTTGTTGTGTTAGTGACTGCATCCTTGGAACCTCAATTCCCTCATCTGTAAAATGGAGTTAGGCCATCTGCCTCCAAGGGCAGTTGTGAGGAAAGAGATTTGTAAGTGTTTAGACTGGGGTTTCGGTTTGGTTTTGCACAATGATACTGTTGTATAATGAATAAGGAGTGAACCTTCACAGCAAGACAGCTTTGGTCCCTACCTCTAAGAAACTGGCTATAGCTCTGGGCAAGCTAGGCAGGTCTAAGACTAAAAGCTGTGAATCTGCTACGATGGAGAGTTTCCTCATCAGGGAGTTCCTAACGCCAGTGTTCAAACTAAAGGGAGGGAGGGTTGTTAATGATAGACATTTAGATTGTTGACTTGCATGGAGAAGGAGATGTGAAAAGAGGGAAAGGAAGCCAGTAGGAGACCTGTTGCAGAGGGCCATGGTGTTACCTGGCTCTGACAGCCAGCTCCCTCCCCTCCTCCTTCAGCAGCAACACCAACAGTGAGCAGCTGGGGGCAGCAGCCAACAGCAAGCTGCCTGTGCAGTTCTCCAGGTCTCCAGAACTCCACCCCAAGTCAGACCAACCCAGGACTCTTTCAGGCCCTCAACTTTTCAGGAACAAGCTCAGGGACCAACTGCCATTCTCTCCAAGAAGGAAGCTGGGTGAGATTGCGCCATTTCAATTGCAAGACTTGGGGGCAGTTTCAAAAGAGACCCACATCTGCAGTTTCCAATGGTCTGTTGATGCCCCAGTCCTGCCCTACCCCACACCCTACACCCGACATTGCCACTACCACCCTCAGCTCTGGGTCTGCTTACACTTCTCTACCGCACTCACACTCACCCACATCCCCAAAGAATAAAACAAACTGGATCTTTGGCAAATGCTCCCACACAGGTCCCCCCAAAATCAGGTGAGCAGACCAAGCTCCAAAGGAAACATTTATTTTAGTTTGCAAAACAGAGAGAGAGAGGGCAGTGACCTTAAGCCAGTCAGTCACCCACCAGTTGGGGAATCCCCCCAAAGAACCCCAGCATGGGGCCAGTGGAGAAAAAGTCCAACCACGTCAGTGCCCCAGGCACACCTTGCCCATGCCCCTGAGATAAGTACAGGGTTACACCTTGCCAAGTGCCAGTAGTCCTGATCAGTCCAATGGAAGGGAGTCTTGGAAGGTGGAAATGAAAGGTCTAGTAGAGACCCTTAGCCAAAAATGGTTCAGCAGGGGAGATTACAAAGGCAGGCATCTATAATTCCCCTCCCACCCCCAGCAAACAGCCCCCACAGTCAAGAAGTCTGATATGGTGGGAAAGAGCTTAGAGCCAAAAGACCTGGGTTCAAATTCTGTTTGTGCCCTTGTCCTTCGGAAAATATGGTAGACTGGAGAGCCAGCCAGGCATTCCGAACCACCAAGGAATCTCCTCAACAATCACAAACCCAGACCTTTTAAACCCCAGGGACACAGACAGCTAATGCTGGTGGGCACGCCTCCCCAAACACGACCCCCCCTCTCCAAGCTTTAGTCTCTATTCCAGATACCGGCCAAAAGGGATCCAGGGACAAGGCTCCAGATTGGAACTGGGCTAGGCCTGATTGTCTGCTAGACTGGCCAGGGGGAGAGGGCATGGGAAATGCTCAAAAAGCCCAGAGCCTTGGGGCCCTCAGCAGCTCACGGCTCCTGCCTGCTGTTTGCCCCCAAAGTCCCAGAAGCAGTCGATCTCGTTCTGGCCCAGAAAGAGCTCAGGCAACTCTAGCACCCGGTCTAGCCCCAGCTCCCGTTCCAGAGAAGCCAGGGTCTCCTCGTCGATGAGCTCGGCGTCCACACAGCTCAAGGTCAGCGCAGGGGCCGCCAGGTCTGGACCCAGAGGGCCTGGCCAGCACCGAGGGGTCCCGGGACCCACCGCACATCCCGTGGAGTGGCCCTGGTAGAACGGGTGGAGTTTCTGCCTATGCAAGCTGGCCGTGAGCTGCGGCGGCCGTGGGGGCCCCGGGAAGGGCCCGGGCTGACCCGGGTACAGCAGAGTCCCGGGCCCTGACGGCTGGGGTCCCAACTGGACAGCTGAACTGGACCGGAGGCGCAGGTCACCGTTCTCAAGGCCCGGCCCAGCATAGGGGTGCGGGAAGCCGTCGGTCCCGGGGGGTAGGGTCCGGAATGCATGAGGGCCGGTGGGCAGATTCCCCGCACCCATGCGGTGAGGCTGCAGCCCCGGAACTCCGTGGCTCAAGGGGAGCATCAGGGGATCCGTCATGGGCGCAGGGACAGAGAGAGAACGGGGCGGGGGGGCAGGGGGAATAAGGGACCCTGAAGAGAGAGGTGGAAGGTCAGCCTTGGCTGCTGGGAGAGCCCCACTTAGCCTGGGACTGCTAGGGGCGAGGACTCTGTCCCAGTCCGTGATGGGGACCCCAGGACGGCTACCTTCACCTGACTTCTCCGCGAGGCCGCGGCCAGGACAAAGGAAGCCCGTGCCGTCCCGTCTGGCACCCGGCAGGACCCAACCGGAGCCGTCTCCAGAAGCTGCAGCTTGGAAGAGCTGCGACTCCGCTCCGGGTGCAGGTCCGTATAAGAGAAGATCGGATCGGCTTTCCCTCAGCCCCGAGTACGAGACTGCCTTCTTCTACAGAGAGGCGGGGTCGGCCCGCCCATCTACAGACTCATTGGACACTCAGCCTGGGCTAGGCCGACCTCCGGGAGAAAGGTTCCGCCCCACCAAGCCCCGAATCCTGCTTGAAGTTCTGCCCTCAATTCTTCCAAGCCGGTTGGCTTCAAGTGATCTTCACCGGGCTAAAGGCGTGAGAAGTGTCCCAGAAAACTGTGTGCGTGACCTTGTGTAAATTGGGTCCCTCTCTGGGCCTCAATTTTCCATATCTGTAAAATGGGGGTTATACTAGATGGTTTCTAAGGTCCTACCCAGTTCTAAATCCTATAGTCCTAGGCTGTCCCTACCCCCTCTGGACAATTATGAAGCCAAAGTGACAGTAAGGGAATGGGAGTGTGTCCTAGAGCTAAAGACTTTCAGAGAGGAAGATATCAATACCCTGACCTATTCTATGCTCAAATTTCCTCGGCTATGTCTGCAAGAATTCCCTGGAGTGCAAATGCCCTACAGTCCTGTGGATACATACTATCATTGCACTCATTTTACAGATGAGGAAACTGAGGCCCCGAGCAGTTAAGTGAGTTGCTCAGGATCACACAGGCAGGACTGGAGCCCAAGTTTTCATGACTTCAGGTTCATGACCCTATGTCTTAGACAGTCAGCCAGCTCATTCTTTATCCCATTCATTAACTGGGTCCAGGAACTCTTTTTTTTTTTTTTTAATATTTTGACAACCATATTTCAACATAATTGGTTTTCTTTATTATCACACATATTATATCATATGGATTTAAAAACATTACTGCAAGAAGGGGCCCATAGACTTCTCCAGAATGCCAAAGGGAAACATGGCTCCACCTCAAAAAAGAAATTAAGTACCTCTTCTCTGAAAATTTCCATGTGATTCTGAAGAAGCTGTGTGCAATGGCATGGGAATCTGCCCCCCAAACTGCCTGTCTACAATTGACTAAAAGGCTAGGTCTGACTTTAGGGGAAGGAAACCCATGTAAGTAGATCAAGGGCTGCAAGTGTGGCTCATACACATGGCAGCTCCAGGCTGTATGACGCTGGGCAAGTCCTTCTTCCTCTCATGACTTCAGTTTTCCCATCTGTAAAATGACAAGATCAGGCTCCATGATCTTGAAAATTCTTTCCAGCACTCTCCTTCTCTGATTCTGCTACCTTTCAGTTGGCATCAGGCCTAACACAGATGTCTTTTGTCAATTTTCAGATCTGAAAGAAACTTTAGTGACTGGATGGTTTGCTTCCCTCCCCAATTTTTACAAATGAAGAAAATGAAGTCCAGAGAAGGTAAGATCATGCATCAAAACAGTGTATTGAATGATTTTCTGTCTCAGATCCTAGAAGTAAGTCAATTTACTCTCATTCTCTTCCTTTATCCATCCTCAATGAGCCTTGCCCTTTCTCTGGATCAAGAAGACCCTTTCTCTGCGTACTGACTAATGCCTTCCTTCCTAGCTTGAGGGAGTGACTTGGGTTAGCTGGATTTCTGGATTTGTACTCCTGGTCTCTTAAAGCAGCTCCAGAATCAGAGTTGGGAGGCCTGAGTTCTAGGCCCAGCTCTGTCCTGGACTTGGCCTCAGCTTCCTCATTTCTACAATGGTGATTCATTACTTTAATGGGCATTTACTGAACACCTGCTATATCAAATGAGATAATGTCTCTGGCAGATCTTAAAGCACTAGCTATTAGGGCTACATAGGGGGATATGAAGATTCAGCCCAATAATTCAACCAATATCTATTAAGCACCTCTTATGGGCAAAAAAGGAGGCAGCAAGGTCCAGTGGATAGTGTTAGATTTGGAGTCAGGAAGGCCTGGGTTCAGATCCCTCAAAGTCAGTTAAGCTCTGAGCCTCAGGCAGCTCTCCTGAGACTGTTCATGAGTTTGTAAGTTTGGGGGGAGTAGGATCTGTGTTTTCTCTTTGTACCCCTAGCTTTGGCACAGTATCTGCTACCACAGAAGGCTGAATTGGATTGAAATTTTCAGGGGATAGGGTGGTCTGGAGGTATAAGATATCCATTTGATACCCCATTCTAGAATAAGAGAGCAATAAACAATAAATAATTGTACCTGCTTTGCTGGGAGGAGTTTACACACACACACACACACACACACACACACACATCCCACTTCCCGGATTTATTGACCATAAGAGCAGAGTGCTGAGGTCAGTGCTGGAAGGAATACTACTAATGATCAGACAAAGTCCTGTCTCTAAGGAGCTCCTAGTCTTCCAAAGGGTTAAGACACAAACTTAGTGACAGGTAATAATAATACATAGTGATACATATTGAGACATTCTAGTATCATCTAGTCTTTTGTTCAGACAAACAAGATAACTTTCTCTCTGTCCTACAGGGTTAACTATTTCTGGGACTGGTAACTTTTTGGTCCTTGAGTATCAGGGGGATAAGTATAATGTTAGGGTACCTACTGGCAGGCTTAAGATAGGCAGAGAGGAGAGATGGAAGAAATGGAATGGGAAAAGGAAAAGGCAGCAGAAAGGGGTGGGGCACAGGAGGGGATATGGTAAGGGATGCATTGAAATCTTGGTGGGGTTTGGGAGTTGGAAGAGGCAGAAATAATGGAAGGAACAAGGTAGAAGCAGGATCTCAGCCATTCTACTCTTGTGTGATATCAGGCAAGTTACTGACACCTCTGGGGTGTTAATTTCCATAATTTGCAAAAATGAGAGGGTTGCACTCAAAGCTCTCCCAGGCCTCCGGCAGCTGTGACATTATGTGAAATATGAATCAGATTTGACAGAGTGCTAAGTGAGGTCTGAAGATAAGGCTATTGCTGACAGGGGAGATCAAAGAAGGCTCCCTGGAGGAAGTAGCACTTGAGCCAGACTTAAGAGGATGGCGAGAAATCCAGCAGCAGCAGCAGCAGCAGCAGCAGCAGGAGCAGGAGGAGGAGGAGGACGAGGAGGACTAGGAGGAGGAGGAGGAGGAGGAGGAGGAGGAGGAGGAGGAGGAGGAGGAGGGAGGACATTCCAGGGTTGAAGAGAAATAGAAGATGAATGCACAGGAAATGTGGGATTTCATTAAAGATTCCAGTTTATTGAACCCTCCCTTTTATCACAATTATCCATGTGCTTTTCTCTCTTCTTCCTCCACCCTTCATGAGTTTGCAAGCTCGAAGGGAGTAGGATCTGTGCTTTCTCTTTGTACGCAGTGTGTGCTTTGGCACAGCGTCTGCTACCACAGAAGGCTGAATAGGATTGAAATTGTCAGGGGATATGGTGGTCTGGGGGTATAAAATATCCTGTTGATAGCCCATTCTAGAATAAGAGAGAGTAAATCTGAATAGGAATCCCACCTCAGATACTTAGTAGCTGTGTGATCTTGGTGGGAAACCTCTCTGGACCTCAGTTTCCTCATGAGGGGAAAAAACCAAGGGGATTGTTCATGGAGAATGTATGTAAGAGGGAATAATGTGTGTATATATATATATATATGTGTGTGTGTGTGTATGTATATATATATATATATATATTTAAAAGAGCATAGAAGTCTTCTAAATTTGGAAGAAATAAAATGATAGGGGCATAGGGAGGGGGAGAGTACAAGGGAAGGATCTCTAGATGGGAGGGTGAGAGAATAGGTAAACAGGGGCATAGAAGGGTGTTTAGATTTGTGGGGGGGAATGGGGGATCTTAGGATGGGGGGAGGCAAGGCATAGGAGGGCAAGGTAGTGGGTAGAAGTAAAGTAGAGGAGGCAGGAGGGATAGGAAACAAGAGATATGCACATACATAAAAACAAAGATCAGGAGTAGAGTATGTTTGGGAAAGTACGTCTATATATGATTGCATATATGTATAAGTGTCTGTATATATCTATAGCTATAGATAAACATATCTAAACTTCATTGTGGCCTTCTAGAGGGGAAAGTTGGGGGGAGGAAAAAAAGCACAAAGTAAAAAAGTGCCCAGCAGAGAACAAAAGAAGACTCCCAAAGAAGCAAAGAAAAGATGGACAGCTCTCAACACAGCAAGTATTCTTTATCATACAGGCTTTCTTGAAATGAAAATTCATCGCTACTTATTTTGCATCTTCTCTTATGTTCCGTTATGCACACGACAGGCTTCTTTTTTCTTTCTAACTTTGTATTTAAGTTTCAATGTTTAAATTATGATCTGTTTTTGTTTCTTTTCTCTATATTCTATTTGTGTTCTGGTGTTTGAGTCTAACATAACATTTTGGGGGGAAAAAGATAAGGAGAAAAAACCCCAAGGGGATTGGATTTGATGGTCTTTAAGGGCCCTTCTAGCCCTAAATGATGAGCATCCTATGATCCCATGAAATTAAAAAGAAATTGTCTCATACAAGTTGATTTTCTCTTTGATATTTTTTTAAAGGAAAAATATCACTTGCACTGAGATTTTCACATGGAACTCCTAGTGACATTACATAGGACATAAGGGTTCTATGAAACAATCTGGGAAACACTGGCCTGGAGGAGGAAATCTATCTTCCTCAGGAAATTAATATCCCCCAATTATTCAAAACTTTCCTCCCTCCACGCCTTGTCTCATAAAGTCTTCACTACCTAGGAGGCATGAGGGGTAGATAGGTTCATGGAAGCACAGAGCTGGAAGGGTGCTCAGAGATCATCTAATCCAACCCCTCATCTTACAGATGAGGAAACTAAGGCCCAGGAAGATTAAATTACTTACTCAAGGTCCATACAGGTACTCTGGATCAGAGGCAGAATTTGAATCCAGGTTTCTCAGGGAGTCTTCCATTGTGCCACACTGCCTCCCTAGAATGGCTTCTTTGCCATCTTTGCTGGTTGAAATCCTACTCGTCCTTCAAGGGCCAGTTCAAAAGGCACTTCTTTGAGGGATCCTCTCTCTGATTCCTCCTGTTTCCCTGAATAGATATGAATGCTCTCTCCTTCTCTCTCCCTCCCCCCTCCTCTCCCCTTCTCTCTTTCTCTTCCCCCTCTTTCCTCCCCTTTCTCCCCCCACCTCTCTCTCTCTCCTTCTCTCCCTTTCTCTCTTTCTCCCTCCCTTCCCTAAGCCCTCCCAAAAACACTTCATACCCTTCATCCAGCCTTTATATCACGACGACTTGAATATGTGTGTCTTTTCCCTCTGCTAGGCTGTAAGCTCCATGAGGACAGGCATGGCGTTTTTTCTGAGACTGCACATTCCCCCCTCCCCCATCCAGCCCAGTAAGTCTTTTGTGGAATCCCCAGTTGCAGGCAGTCTCTTCTTTCTCAAATAATCTGGTATTTACTTGAGCGAGTAAGTTATATCCCCATCTCCAGTAAAATGTAAGCTTCATGAGGCCAGGGACTATTTTTATTTTAAATTCCAGTACCTATGACAAAATTTTGCATATACTGGATGCTTAATAAATGTTTGTTGAATTAATAATAATAGTTAACATTTATATGGCACTTACTACATACCAGGCACTGTGCTAAGCTCTTTACAAACATTATCATTTGATTCTCACAACTCTCAGAGGTAAATGCTTTATTATTTGACAGATGAGGAAACTGAGGTAACAGCAGACAAGTGACTTGCCCAGGGTATGAGGCTAGATTTCAACATAGATCTCCCTGACTCTAGGCCTGACACGTTACTGACAGAGGGGATTAGATAGGGAAGGTTTCCCAGAAGAGGCGACATTTGAATGGTAGTTGGACAAATTGAGGAGTTATTAAGTTGCTAGATATGGAGTCAGATGATGTGAATTTCAGTTCTGACCCTGTTCCTTGCTAACTATGGGACCTCAGGCATGTTCCTTCCTCTTTTCTCTAGCTTTAAAGAAGGAGGTTGGACTGAGTGACCTCTGAAATCTAACTCTGGGATCCAATGATCTTTCACAACGAAGAAGGGTGGGTGGGCTGGCGGGGAATGCAGCCTAATCAAAAACACAGAGGTGGGAGAGCACAGGATGTGTTCACAGTGCAGAGATTAGTCAGTTTGGCTGGAGATTGAGTGTGTAGAAGGGAGTCATTTGAGATAAGACTAGAAGGGTAATGCAGCAACAAATTTCAGAGGGCCTTGAATGCCAGCCAGAGGACTTTGAATGTGACTCAGAAGGGAATAGGGAATGATTTAAACTTAATTAGGGACATAGGCTGCTGGGGAAGGGACATAGGATAGACCTGTGATTTCGTTTCATTCAGGGAACTCTAGGATGAGAAAAATCCCTTTATCAGTACAGGTTAATGTTGCAATCGATGGCCTTCTCTGCAATTGATGGTTTTAGGGAACTGCCTAGAGTGCTAGAAGGTTGCATCTTGCTTGGCCACCTAAATACTATGTACCAGTGACTAGTACTTGTGCCTCTGTATTCTGGGCTCCAAGGTCAGCTCTCTAGACCAGAGAACATAGGTCCGACAACCCAGCTGTCTACCCACTATGCCAGATTGCCTCTCTTATTACCATAGAGACATCCTATAGACAAGGAGATGTAGGTCTGATGCTCAGAAAAGATTCAGGAGGCATCTCCAAAGGGGCAGGTGGTAATTGAAACCTTGGGAATGAATGAAATTGCCAAAGAAGAGTCCATAGGGAAACAAGAGATGAGGGCTTGGGACAGATGCTGAGGAAAAATCAACATAAAGAGCTGGGAGAAGAATAAAGAATCCCTGAAAAAAATGCAGAGGAGGAACAGTTACAGAGGTAGGAGAACGAGGAGAGTACAGTGATTTGGGGGGTGGGGGAAGGGTGCTAGTCAATCAAGGTTAAGTGACTCACCCAACGTCACACAGCTAGTAAGTATCAAGTGTCTGAGGCCAGATTTGAACTCAGATTCTCCTAACTCCAGGGATGGTGCTCAATCCATTATTGCAATGGCTACTCAGTTCAGTAGCCTAAGGGCCAGCCTTAGGCTGTATTCTAGGGAGGGACTGAAGAGACCAGAGATGAGAGCAGCGCCCAGCAGCTGTCCTTTATTTCATAATGGTGTTCTCCTTTTATACTCTAAGGGCAGCATGCTCTCCTAGTGCACAGTGGGTATGGACCAATGGAGGGGGGCTGAACCAGTCATGTCAGCTGCTACTCATCAAGCAAGGAGTCTCGTAGGAGACTTCCTTGTGAGCCAGCAACTGGACTGTGACCCGGCAACTGGGCTGTGACCCTCAGCACTTCCTTATCTCTTATGGGCACAGGGAGACCCCAAAACCCTCACATTGGCCTCTACACACTGTGTCACCTAGCTGCCCCTTACACTGCTTCTTAAGGCCAGGAAAATATCCTGGAAGAAGGAGTGGGCAATGGTGTCAAATATTTCTTGATACCAAGAAGGACGAGGCAGCACAAAAGACCACGGACTTACTTCCTATACTTTCTGCTGTACAGCTTGAGTGGTGAGAAAAGGGAGGCATCAGATGGAGATGATCTTTTTCAAACTTATCTGTAAAAATGTAAAGTGGGGATAACTGAACTTCAGAGCTGAAAGGGACCTCAGACACCACATAGTCTATTCCACCCATTTTGCAGAAGAGTAAACTAAGGCCCAGAGAAGTAGAAGGACTTGCCCAAGGTCACACTCGAAGCAAGTGACAAGGTCAGGATTTGAACCTAGATTTTCTGACTCTGGTGTTATTTCCATTAGAACACAGTCATGATTTAGGATTAGGGTTTGGAGTTAGTATTAGCATTAGAAAGGCTGTACAGTTGGGGCATTAGACATGTCACAGTGTGACCTTGGACAAGTCCCTTCTCTTCCCTTCTCTGGGTCTCGGTTTACTTGTCTGTAAAATGGTAAAAGAGTTGATTTCCAAAACCAGTTGAGTCTCAAATATTTGTGTTGTTGTCCTGGGGCCAAGTCCACTCCTACTTTGCTTCTTGCAAGCTTTGGGTCCCAGTTGATCCTAGGGCAATATCTGGCCATCTGGGTGAAGGGGAATCTCAGAGGATTCCTGGGCTCTGGAGGTTTCCTTGGGGAAGAAGAAAGCTTCCTGGACCATTCCTAAGATGAGGAGAGACTACCATAATTATAACCCTATAGCAAAAGCTTGTTCTGCCCTAAGAATGCCATGGGTCTGGTGAGCAACCGTGAGAACCCAAGTGCCCACAGCCTGGGGGCAATGCCCAATGCCATGGCAGGGCCAAGCCAGTCACCCTCCTGCACTCCTTCCAAGGGAGGGGTGTGATAGGCTGCTAATTGGCTCCCTCCTGACCTGGACTAGCTCTCTCACACATACCTGGGCAGGCAGCTTGACTAGAGAATAATTACAGTGATGAGCCTTTCATCTGATGATCTCCAAGCACCAGGCTCCCATTAACTCATTAAGTCCTACACCTGGGTGAGGCCAGGCTTCAAGGCCTTTAGCCCCAGTTCCTGATCAGAAAACAACATAGCCAAGTAACTTGGGCAAATTCCCACGATCCTGGGGTGGGGCTGAAATCCCAGGAGCTCCAAGTCCTTAGCTGTCATTGGAATTTCAGACAGATTGATAGAAGAATGTCCCATCTGGGACATTATCAGTTAACCTACTGCCTTTCAATATACTGTCTTCCCATTTTACAGACAAGTAAACCAAGTCCCAGAGAAGGGAAGGGACTTGCCCAAGGTCACACCATGAGTTTCATGAGGTGCTGAGACCAGAGCCCACATTTCCCTGCTTGGGGGGCAGAACACTAAGACTTTCCAGTCTTGTCTCATTCTCTTATCCTGTATTATGAGAGCACAGGTTTGGTGCTTAGAGGGATCTCAGAGGTTATCCAGTCCTATCTTTCCCATCCCCATCCTCACCCCAGAGGGGGAAACTGAAGCCCAGACTTATAAGGGACCAAGGTCACACAGGAAGTGAGTGAGTGGAAGGGCAAGAATTCATAACCCAGATCCTCTGACTGCAAATCTCATTTGGGTCTTTGTTATGTTTGTTTCTGTTTTTCTACTATAAGAATCAGGCAGCAAGGGCTAAGTAAGCCTCTAACCCACGAGAGAGCTCACATTTCTCTAGCACTTTACAATTTACTACAAAATAAAGTTGACCATGATATAGATTGTGTCAGTATTCGTGTACCCATTGTACAGAGTTTGAAACTGAGGCTATTCTAAGAGAAGACCGTGGCTATATAGACATGTTAAAGCCTGGACTCTAATTCAGGACTCCTTATTCCATATCCCAGGCTCTTGAACACCATGTGATAAGATTTGTACATTATTACATGGTGTTCAAGAGCCTGGGATTTGGAAAATGTGGGCCCCAATGGCAGGGTGCTGAGGGCATGCTCTCCAAAGACAGCTGGATCATTGCAGGGCACCTAGCAGCTTCGAGGCCTGCCTAAGAGGATGAACTTACCTGTTGTTTTTACCTCTCTCAGAGAGACCTGAGGTTTCCAGACACCTTCCTGAAAGGTCAAGGCCTAGGTGAACCCCAAGGTATTTTAAAGGAGAGAAAAAGGGCCCTGGTTCCAACAAGAAGAGCCCTGGCCTGGGAGTTGGGAATTTTGAGTTCTGCTCCAGAATCTAGTCCTGGCTGTGTGACCTTGGGCAAGTCCTTCCCCTCTCTGTGCTTCAGGGTCCCCATGCATAAGATGAGAAAGTTAAAGTCATTGATCTCCAACTTCCCTTCCTATTCTGGCATTGTATAAATTTGACTAAGTAAACAAATATTGGTTACAGAAGCTATTTTTCTTTTCATTTTAGTCTTCTCATCTTTCTTTCTTTGTCTTTCTTAAGAGGGGAAGGTAGGAGGCAGAAAATTGTTAATTAAAATAAAATTTAATATATAAAAAGAGGAGAAAGGAAAGTAGCTATTCCCTCAGACACTTAATACTTACTGGCTGTGTGACCTTGGGCAATTCACTTAACCCCAACTGCCCCTCCAAAAGAAAAAAAAGAAAGCAGCTGCTTTTGGAGGGAGGGAGCTTCCTTTGACTGCCAGTGTCCCTTTGAGGCTGGATGACCCTTGTGAGGTTAGGAAATGCAACCCTAGAAGGTTAGCTTGTGTGAGAGCTGAGACCTAATTCTGAACTTCAGAGGCTCATGAGAAAGAGCTGGGAGGAAAGGCTGGTCTAAGCCCCCTCTGTGCTGGGGAACAGTAAGACAAATGACTGACAAGGGGGCAGCCGATTAATGGAGCTAGAGCTGGTGGAACCCTCATTGTCTGTGGTCTTTACAACAAGAGGCTAGAATCTGGGAGTCACGCAGCGGCACCCCAATTCTACCCTGACTGCTTCCCTGGAACCCTGGACTAAATGTCAAGAAGCCCGTGTTAGAGCTGTGTGACCTTAGGAAAGACACTTTTCCTGTCTTGGTCTTTAAAGTAAGGAAGTTGAACTAAATGCATGTTAATACCTCTTCTAATTAATAGCAAATAGTGAGTTTGTGTGACCCTGGGCAACCCTGTTTGCCTCAGTTTTCTCACCAGTAAAATAAGCTGGAGAAAGAAATGGCAAACCACTCCAGTATCTTTGCCAAGAGAACCCCAAATGGTGTGACAGTGAGCTAGACACACCTAAAAATGACTGACCAGTAAGTAAGCATTTATATCATGTTTTGAAGCTTGTAGAGTACTTTATAAATATATCATTTGATTTTCACAAAACCCCTGGGAGGTAGATGTTATTTTACGGTTGAGGAGTTTAAGCCTAAGGAAATTTAAATGACTTGACTTTGTTCACACTGACTGTTTGTAAATATCTGAGGCTGGATTTGAACTCAGGTATTCCTGACTCCAGACTCAGTGCTCCACCCACTGAGGACCCTAGCTACCTCTGTCATGGCTCCTATTTGAACCCAGGTCTTTTGATTTCAAATCTTGTGCTCCTTCCATTGCATCTTGTTCCCTCTTCTTGGGGGGGAGGATAGTTTTCCAAGGGCTAGAGATACGCCTGGACCCACTTCCTTGAACTAAGAGGGTTCTTGTGGGCCAGGGCTCCAGAATCCTCTGTGCACAGACTAAGGCAGGAATCCTAGAGGGAGACCTGGACCCCAGTGCCCCAGTGAAGGCTGGAAAGTCTGGAGAACTCACTTATGCCACACTCTTCACTGCCCTGACTCCCGTGGCAATACTGACTCACCAGCTATCTGGGACATGGGAATGAATCGTCTCGTGCCTTAGTTTTCCAAGCCTGGCACTGGGCACAGGGCAGGGCCAAAGGACAGGGTAAATGCTGAGTAAGGCATCTTTCAGGGTCTGCAACACATTTCAAGTCTGTTGTTCTTGTCCCACACCTTAACCTGAGATACCACCCACACCCTCATCTGAGCCAGCCAGACCTCCCTCCAGAGCAGACTCATGAGGCAGGCCACTGCATCACCTTGCATAAAAAGGAGCCCCTGGAAATCTCTAAGTGTAAAGAAGACAAAAGAGAGGAAAATGCTGAGGGCTGGTAGTTTCATATACACATAGCACCTTGGAATAGGAGAGATTCTTGGAAACTACCTTGTCCAACCTTCATCTATTGAGAGACTAAGAAAAAGGTCAGGGAGGTTACTTTCTGAAGGTCACTCAGCCTCTCATCCAAGGACCTTATGCTTGACCAAAAGATTGAGGCCATTCTTCTTCCCTCCTCTTCATCTCACATCAGTTCAGTGTCTCCCTCCATTATCTCTTCCATTCCAGTCTCAGAGAAAGAGGTAACCCTTCTCCTTGTCAAGACAAATTCTCTCAATCCCATCCCCTCCTGACTTTTCTAGCAAATTGCCCCCACTCTCATCCCTCCTCCTCTTCTCCCCCATCTTCAATCTCTCCCTTCCTACTGGCTACTTCCCTACTGCCTACAGACATGTTCATGTCTTCCCTATCCTTAAAAAGCTTTCATTGCATTGGATGGATGATCTCTCTTTTGACTGTCCTATAATCTCTCCTTTCCTTCTTGAAAATTTCATTTTATGCTCAATGCTGCCACTTCCTCTCTTCTCACTCTCTTCTAATCTGATTCCTTATGATCTGATTTCTGGCCTCATCATTCAGTGGAAGCTGTCCTTTCCAAGGTTACCAATGAGCTCTTGATTGCTAAGTCTAATGGAGTCTTCTCAGTCTCAAACCTTCTTAACATGTCTGCAGCAGTCTTCACTGGATCACCTTCTTCTTACAGACATTCTCTCTTTTCCAGGCTTTTGGAGTCCTGATCCCTCTTGATTCTCCTCCGTATTGTATGATTGGGTCTCCTCCATCTATTTTTTCATGTTTTTCGTGCGTATCATTCCCGCTAACCATGGATGCCTTCCTTCTCTTTTTAAGCAGTACTATCCCAAGTGGTGATGGATGTCTTCCTTCTCTTTTCACTCAATATTATCCCAAGTGGTGATCCCATCAGGTCCTCTGGATGCCACGATCATCTTTACACAGGTGATTTCCAGATCTATCCAGCCAACCATATTCTCTCTGCTGAGCTCCAGCACAATTTTCCAACCCTCAAACTGGCTGTGTCATAAGCATCTCAAAGACCAGACCTCATCATCTTTCCTGCCCCTGCTTCTGAACTTCCCTATTACTGTTGAGGGGACCACCAGGGTCACAACCTTGGGGTCGCCCTTGACTCTTCAGTCTCACTCATGGCACACCACCAACACGTTGCCAAATCTCAGTATTGGCTCCCTTCACAATATGTCCCATACATACCACCTTTTCTCTAGTCGGGTCCAATCCTGTTCAGATATTATCTCCTCTCACCTAGACTACAACAGCCTCCCCGCTGGTCTCCCTGCCTCAACTGTCTCCCCAGCCCAAGCCAACCTCTGGGTTATTGCTAAGGTGATTTTTCTACAGCAATAATCTGACCATGTCACTTTTCTCTTCAGTGAGCCCCAGTGACTCTACTCCTAGGGCTAAATATCAAATGCTTCGTCTGCCATTTAAAACTCTTTGTCCCCTCTCCGCTCACTACCTTCCCAACCTTCTCAGACCTTCTCCCGTGGCCATACTCTATGATGCCTTCACACTCCTGCCCTGTGTGACCTTGGGCAAGCATCGGATCGAACACCAGCTTGATTTCCCAGGACGTCTTCTTCAAAAATGAAGAATCGGAACTAGATGAGGGGGAGAGAAGCGAACATTTATCAAGCTCCTACTACGCGCTAGGCGCTGCACTAAGCGTCTTACAGATTCCTCGCAACAACCCTGGGAGGTAGGTGCTATTGTTATCTCCTTTTTACAGGTGAGGAAACTGAGGCAAGCAGGGAGTTGAGTGCCCTGCTCAGGGTCATACAGCTAGTATCTGCTGTTGGATTTGAACTCAGTTCTCCCTGACTCTGGGTCCAGCCCCTCTATTGCTGTGCCCCCCCGGCTTCCTCAGAGGTTCCTTACAGTTCTAGGTTCTAGGCTGCACCCTTCTAGACAATTTCCAGCTACTTGGTCTTTAAAATTAGACTAAATTCCTTGAGGGTTTGTCTTTTGCCCTTTTTAAAAAATGTTGGGTCACCTGCTTAGCAGAATGCCTAGCACATAGTAGGCACTTAACAAACGTTCATTAATAGAAATTACTACTATCTTTTCTAAAATGCTCGGGACTGAACACTGTTATCCAGATGTGGTGCGCCCAGGGCAGAGGAGAGTGCGGGAAGCTCTGACTTTCCCAAGATCCAGTGAGTGGTGCTGATGGTCCTGTCAGACTGTTGACCCATATTGAGCATGCACTCCTCTAAAACCCCTAAGTCTTTTTCATATAAACTGCTATGTCACCCTTCCCCTAAGAGAAATCAGACAATGCCCCCAGGCATCCCTTGGGTCTTGCCAGGCCAGTCTCAGATCCCAGGTTACAAATTCATGCTATGTCAGATCGCTTCAGCTTCTCTGCTAGCCTCCGCATGAGATTAGCTTATAGTATACTTGTGGTCCACTCAAACCATCTGATCTTCTTCATACGAGAATTCTTTTGTAGGATCATAGATGCAGAGCTGGAAGTGATCTCAGAGGCCATCTAGTCCAACCCCCTTATTTTACAGATGGGGAAACTGAGGTCTAGAGAAGTTAAGGGACTTGCCCTGAGGCAAATATGCAGTGCTATGGATAGAGGGCTGGGCTTGAGTTCAAATCCAGCCTCAGACACATACTAGATGTGTGGCCCTGGGCAAGTCACTTAACTTTTGTCTGTTTCAGCTTCCCCAACTATATATTGGGGATAATAGTGGCACCCACTTATTGTAAGGATTAAATGAGATATTTATAAAATATTATGCCTGTACATAGTAGGTGCTTAATAAATATTAATTTCTTTCCCTCTCCCCCCACCCCAGTCACACTGGGAATGCATCAGAGGTGAGATCTGAGGCTAGGCACTGCCAGTAATTCCAGAGAGCCAGTGACCTTTCCACTGTGTCACAGAAACTTCACATCCCCACCCCCTTTCCAGCTTCCTTTTGCATTTTGTCTTCTCCACCTTAAAGTGTAAATTCCTTGAGGGCAGGGACCGTCTTTTTTTTTTTCTGGTTTATACCCCAGCTCTCTCAACACAGCGCTAGGCACAAAGTAGGTACTTAATAAATGTTTATGATACCAACTGATCTTAGGCTGCTGACTTTCCTTTTAAACAGGGCTCTCCATTTGTCCCTGTTAAACTGTTTGCAGTGAAACATCTAGCCTTGGGATGCCTTTCTGCATTCTGCTTCTCAGCTGCCTCTTCCCTTGCTATGGAGAGGGGCTGTCTACCCGCAGTGACTCAGCCCCTATGGCAGTGGCCAGCCGCTGAGCCTGAGCCCTCAGTGGCTGAGTTACCTGAGCCAGAATCCTGGAATCATAGGGGTGGGTGGAGCTCTCTGCCCTCTGGTTCTCAGAGCTGGAGGGTGTGGTTGCCTGGGTTCTGACGCTCATCTTCTGGCCCGAGAAATCCAAGCTGGTCTCACTTCCCAGTATCAGCCTCTTTTCCCCTCCCTCTGCCAAGCACACATTAGAGCACCCCATCGCTCTGTGCCTCACTAGCATTGTAACTCTCCAGGGCCTCACCTGCTTCCCCAGCTCCAGTCACCCCTTCACCTGAGCCAAGCCTCACAGTGGTCCCAATCCCAGCCTTTCAGTCAAACCCAACCTTCTCCCTTCTGGCTTAGGAGAAGGCAGACAGACCTATGGGTGGTTGAAGAGGCCCCCACCCCCTAGCTCAAGGCTGCTTCCTGTCTCCTGGAAGTTCCCAAAGATACTGAAGTGGCAGTTACAGCTTCCCTGAAATGTCTTCAGGTCCCACCATCATGGATAGGTGGAGGCAGGCTTGGAATGCTCCATCTTGGCATGAAAGGATGCAAGAGGCAGGAATAATATGGGGAACAGCTACAGAATGCAGTGACACCTACCAGGGGCAGCTCTTTGGCTCACCCAGTCAAGGATCCTATTCATCGATCCAGCAAACTCACAGTGAATGCCTACTGTGCCCAGAGACCTGTGTTAGGGGCTACACACTCCAAGAAGATGTAAAGACCCAAATACATACAACCGTAATGCACACTGTCCTGTAAGCTCACCAGAGAATTACAAATAAAGCCCTATGCAAGGGCCAAGGAGAGAGACTAGGGAGGTCAGGGAAGGCTTCCTGGAGGAGGTAGCACTAACACAGGTTTTAAAGGATGTTTAAGAAATCTACCAGATCAAGAGGAGAAGAGAGGACATTCTGGGCAACTTGAGCAAGGCATAGACATAGGAGTGTAGAGGCAAGGAGTGGGATGATGGGAAAAGATGGGGAAATGGGCATTAATGCAGGTGTTTTAGTATCATTTTGAAGACAAAGAAACCAAGGTTGAGTGATTTACCTAATGTCACACAGCGGTAATTGTCACAAGGAAGGATCTGAGGTCTCTTGAATCCAAGTCCAGTGCTCCTTCCAATATGCCACATACAAATCTACTGAGGAGCCAATAGGGGCCTACGGCAGTGTTTGAGCACAAGAATGACGTGATGGGATCTATTTGTCACATAGTAGGAACTGGTAGGAAGGATGAAAGGAAGAGGCTGCCTTAGTCCAGCTGGGTGGATCATGGGTGTGCTGGAGCCAGCTCATTTAAGAGAGTCAACTGTTAAATTTTCCCTGAGTATTTACACCTCAGAAACGGACAAATTCTGCAAACCAGGGCTTGTTGATTGTCTAGACTTAGGAAAGTGATTGAGAAAATGTGAATAATGCAGATTAAATTCTAAAGAGTGTCCTGCAGGAAATTCCACCCCCCACCCCCCAGAGCTGATTACTAAACATTTGCCAATATATCCCTGAAAGCTTGGATAGAATAATAAAGAGGAGTAGACAGCTGCAAGACAGATGATGGGCAGCTGGATGAATACGAGGAAGAGAGAAGAGCCCCAAATGCTGTGGGGATGTGGAGCTGGAGCTGAGAGGAAAGGCTCAGATGGAACAGGGAGACTTGGGAGCCATCTGAAAATGGATGGAAAGACTGTGACTTGAAGCCAAGGATAATTTTAGCCAGCACAGTGCCTGGCACACGGATGGAATCTTACAAATGTGTCCATATATTATTATAATATATGACATTATATATAGTATACTACCTAATATATTATCATGACATTGGACATTATGGAGTAGTGCAGTTGGCCTTGGAGTCAGCAAGTAATGTGATAACTTCCTGGCTCTATGACCCTGGGCAAGTCCCTTAACTTATCTAAGTCTCAGTTCCCTCACCTGCTTAATGAGGTTGGGCTAAATGACCTTTCAGGTTCATTCCAGCTGTAAATCTATGATCCTAAATTGCTTAACCACTTAGTGCCCTGGATGACTTTCTAAGACTGTAAATTGTTGAGAGAGCTCAGGTCAAACTAGTAGAGGGATTTTCTGAGGCAGGGGGAGCTTTCTACATGGATAAAAATCAAAGAACTGCTAGGGAGACAGAAAGATGAATAAGGCAAATAAATGAATACATGAATGAGCAAATAACTAAGAAGGGAAGAAGGATGGAAGGAAGGAAGGAAGGAAGGAAGGAAGGAAGGAAGGAAGGAAGGAAGGAAGGAAGGAAGGAAGGAAGGAAGGAAGGAAAGAAGGAAGGAAGGAAGGAAGGAAGAGGGAGGGAGGGAAGGAGGGAGAAGGAAGAAAGGAAAGAAGGAAGGAGAGAAGGAAGGGTGTCAAGAGAAGCAGGAAGAGGAGGATGGACTGTCTAAGGAGACCCAGAGAGAACAGAAAGAAGAACCAACAATGAAATGGAAGTCAAGAGAGGAGACATTATCCCAAAGGAAGGATTGGTCGACAATGTTAGGTGATGTAAAGAGGTCAGAGGGGGCAGGACTCAGAAGAGTCCAGAGAATGGCTATTGCAAGGTCCCTGGAGAGAGCAGTTCAAGGTGAAGTGAATGGGAGGTGTGTAAGGAGAGATGGTCAGTTAGCACAGGTGCCTGTGGGAATGAAGAAGTGAGATACAGGAAAGTGTCTTATTTAGAACTGGAAGTAAACTTAGAGATTCTCTAAGCCTGACCCCCTCATTTCAGAGGAAGAATCGAGGCCCAGGATAGCAAATGACTTGCTTTCATTTAGGATCAAAAATTGAGAGCTGGTTAGAAACTAAACGGATTTAGTTCTACCCCCTCATTTCACAGATAAAGAAAGTGAAACTCTGCAGAGTAAGACTGGCTCCTGGGCCCACAAACAGCTAAGTGGCAGGGCAGGGCACAATCACTCACTCCACTTCTCTGCACCTCAGTTTCCCCATCTATATAATGAGGGAGTTGGTCTAACTAGGTGCTGACCTCTAGCTCTAAATCTAATTGTACAATTCCGTGCCTCCAAATCCCTCTTCTTTCCCCTGCTTTTGTGAGTCATTGTGGCCCAGAGACAGGGACTGGAGTGGGCACCCAATGTGGGCACTCCTGGATGACCAGCCGTTGGTGAGACCATGCCCCTCTTTGAGCCTCACTCCTCTCCAGGCTGGCTGCACTCTGGGCTTCCTTTACTCTGCCCCAGAAACATCTCCTTCCTGGAAGCTCAGTCCAGTCCTGTAATTCACACATTGGAATGATCTCCCGGTAGTGTGGTATATGGGATAGAACCCTGGGCCGGGAGTCAGGAAGACCCGAGTTCAAATCCAGTCTCAGACACTTACTAACTATATAATCCTGGGCAAATCACTTCACCTCGTTTACCTTGGTTTCCATAACAGCACCTTAGAGGGTTGTTATCAGGATCAAATGAGATGATAATTATAAAGTGCTCAGCACAGGGCCTGGTGCATAATAGGCATGAGATAAATGCTTATTCCCTCCCCTCTGCCCCTTCAGCTTCTTCCTCTGATTGGATGGCACCTCCCAGACCGTGGCCCTCAGCTCAGGCTCAGGTGCCACCAAGAGAGAGAAAAAGATGGAGAGAAAGACAGATAGACAGAGACAGAGACAGAGACAGAGAGACAGAGAGAGGGAGAGAATGAGAGAGAGACAGAGAGACAGAGAGGAAGAGAGAGAGACAGAGGGACACACAGAGGGGGGCAGGGAGAGAGAGGCCTTTCCTTATCTCCAATATTGATAGTGCCCTCCTGTTACCCTCATCCCCAACTTTCTTTGTTTATCTTTTGCATTGATTCATCTACGCACATGTACCATTCTCTTCTGAGTGTATCTGTTCCTTAAGAAGCAAGGACTGTTCTGGTTTTTTGTATCCATGGTGTCTGGGCACATAGTAGGAGCTTAATCAATGCTTCTTAAATATAATTGAGTGGGAGGCAGTGAAGTAGGAGAATAGGAACGGACAGAGGAGCTGATGGCCATAAAAAAAGAACAAAAAGCAGATTTAGTGGGAAAGAGAAGCATTAGGAGATCAGATGCCTGTAGCTAGAAGTAGAAAGTTAAAGGCTCAGTTATTGGAAGTGGCCATCCCTCAATCCATCCAGTCCCCTGCCTCTGTGCCACAGGGGCTTTCACAAAAGCAGGAGGAAGGAAGGTGGCTATCCTAAGAGATGATACAGTCTAAAGTCCATTAGTATGTAGCTGAAATCTAGCAGATAAGGAGACGGTGGAGGAGGAGGCTGAGGGATTCAGAGGTCAGGTGACTGATATCTGCATAAATATTTAAGTTCCTTTAGAAAGGTGGACTTTAGAGGAAGACAATGATCCTTCCTTAACTCACTGGGGAAAAGTATGTTGTGACAATGACCTAGATGTCAAATAGGTAACATGAGGTACATGAAGGTGGAGAGAGAAGAAATCATTGAGAAAAGACAGTAGAGAAAGGGTCTGGAAGTGTCAAGGGGAAGCAAGGAATGTGGTCAGTCTTCCTCATGATCCCCTGAGTCTGCAGCAGTGGGAGGAATGGGCGTTGGTGAAGAGAAGGGTTATTATAATGACAAAATCAATGGCTTTGGAGTCCTAGTCATGAACTGGGTTCAGACTTACTTACTCTGCTACTTACTATTACTGTTAAGTTGGTCAGGTCACTACCCATCCCTGGACCTCAGTTTCTTTATCTGTTAATTGGAGGAGGAATTGAATTAGATCACTTCAAAGGTTCCTTTCACCTATAAATCTCTCTTACTATGGATCTCTAGCCTAGACTTCTCTCTGGAGCCAAGAAGAATCCCTTTTCCACAAGATAACCCTTCAAATACTTGAAAATAACCATTATATCCCTACTAACTCATCTGCAGGCTAAATATCTCCAATTATAAAGTCTTGCCTCAAAGTTCCTGGGCTTCTTAGGATTATAGGATCATCGAATTGGCACTGGATGGGAGGTCACAGTCCATCTAGCCCAAACCAGATCTGCCAAGCTCTAATGGGCCCTGCCAAACTGGAAAGTCTCTTGTTCATGGATTGTTGATGGCAGATTTGTTTTTGTTGTTTTAATTGGAGAGACCTGAGCATGGGTGCAGGTTGTAAGGAATTAATTGGCAGAGAGAGACTGGAGATGCACAAGAAACAGAAATGGAGAAAGGTACTGGAAGAAGTATAAGGGTCTGGCACTAAGGATACCCTCAGAGTGTTTGCCTAGGCCAGGGGTGGCCTTGTGAAGTTTAAGGACCACATTTGAGGACCTAGAGGGTCACATGTGGTCTCAGGGTCACAGGTTCCCCACCCCTGCCATGAGGAGAGCCATCTCATTCTCTGAGCATAGAAGGAATGAAATGAGGATGGAGGTTTGGCATTTGTTTATCTAAATAGAGGAAGAGTGGGGAGGAGCAGTGAAGATACAAAGACTGTGATACTGGGTGGGAAGGAGCTTAACTGAACCATATTTATTTAGTGCCTTCTAGGTACAGACACTATACCAGTCACTGAGCCTGCGAAGTCAAAGACAAGCAGTTACCTCGAGGAGCTTACTTACATCTTACTGGGGGAACACAAGCACACAGAGAAGTATGAGGTAGTTTGAAAGGGAAATATGGCTCATAAATGAAGGGGAGAAAGAGGTTTCAGCCTCCTCACAAAGAGAGGGGCAAGATCTTCTAGCCTATCTCTAGCGCGTAATGTCATTGGTCCTTGTTGAAAACAGAATGAACAACGGCTGAGAAATCTGGGGCCTTTTCAGAAACCAGTCTTAGACAACATATTCAGGGTCTAAATGAGTCAGGAGCCCAGGCAAAGGGAGGCTGATCACAAATGATTAAGCAGTTACTTTAAATAAGCAAAATTAGAGGCTAATGAGGTCCCTCTGACACTTAGAAAGCCTGAGTCACTCATTACAAGGAGGAAGGTGAGGATAGGACTGGGGAATGCAGGAGCATGGGATGGAGCTCAAGGATCCCATATACTAATCTTGTCACGTATTATTTCATTATTAGAGCTTCAGGCCTTTGGGCCCTGAAGGCTTTTGTTCTTTGGGGGCCCCAATTAAAATTCAAATGCTATGGAATTATGTATAAGATTTTTCAGTTAATGCCTTAGTTGATAGGAAACAAACTCACATTCAAACAAATTCACAACTAAAGACTGCACTAACAGCTTGATGCTTTAGTTGACAGATGAGATTTTTTTTTTAAGCTGGAAATGAGACACAGAAGGGTTGTCTGGGAATAAAGTGGCTGGTTCAACCACAGGGACTATCCTGCGTCGGTTGTAAACAATGTTCAGAGGCTACCTGCTGCTTCTCTGTCTAATGAAAGCTTTTGCAAACTGTCCCCTAATTATACACACATAGTGTGAGGAAAGGAAAGGGAGGGTCTGTCACAGGTGGCAGGCTTATTTAGGCAAATGTGCTTCTACCAATATACACAGTGGGGTGCCGGAACCAGTTCAAACCAGCTAGTGAGAGCTGATTGTTAAATTTTCAGTGTAAGCATTTAATACCTCTGAAATCAGCAAACACTAGAAATCAGGGCTTAATTTATTGTTTTGTTGATTGTACACATTTAAGAAAGGGGGGGAATGTAAATAATGCAGATGAAATTTAAACATGTAAAAGAGTGTTGTGCATGCTTCCCGCCCAAATGATTGTTAAACATTTACCAGCACACCACTACATATACATGGGCATGCATGTACAATGTGATATACATACATGTGGGATCACATAGTTTCAGAATTAGAAGTGACTCCGTCAACTGCCTGGTCTATCCATCCCATAATCCTCTACAACTTCCTTAACAAGTGACTATCCAATGTTTGATAGACCTGAAGACCCCAGCTTCTGTGATAAGAACTCACTATTTGACAAAAATAATTGTTGCAAAAACTGGAAAACAGTGTGGCAGAAACCACATAGACCAGTGGTTCTCAACCTTCTTAAAGCCGCAACCCTTTAATACAGTTCTTCATGTTGTGGTGACCCCCAACCATAAAATTATTTTCATTGCTACTTCATAACTATAATTTTGCTATTGTTATGAATCTATCTGATATGCAGGATGTATTTTCATTGCTACAAATTGAACATGACCCACAGGTTGAGAACCGCTGATATAGACCAATATTTTACACCATATACCAAAAAAAGGTCAAAATGGGTATATGACTTAGACATAAAGGGTGAGGGCAAAAGTAAATTTGGAGAGCAAGGAATGGTTTACCTGTCAGATATGTGGAAAA
Source organism: Pseudocheirus occidentalis (assembly GCA_028646575.1). Lineage (NCBI taxonomy): Eukaryota > Metazoa > Chordata > Mammalia > Diprotodontia > Pseudocheiridae > Pseudocheirus > Pseudocheirus occidentalis. The sequence goes on from CM053596.1 coordinate 56,208,663, forward strand.
GGGAAGAATTTATGATCAAACAAGGGATAGAGAGCATTACAAGATATAAAATGGATAATTTTTATTATACTCAATTAAAAAAGGTTTGCACAAATAAATCCAATGCAACCAAAATTAGAAGGAAAGCAGAGAGCTAGGAAACATAGAAAATATCTCTAACAAAGGTCTAATTTCTGAAATACATAGAGAGGGGCAGCAAGGTATCGCAGTAAATAGATCACTCACCCTGGAGTCAGGAGGACCTGAGTTCAAATCTGGTCTCAGACACTTGACACATTTACTAGCTGTGTGACCTTGGGTAAGTCACTTAACCCCAATTGCCTTCCTTCCCCCCTCAAAAAAAAAGAATTAGAAATTGAGGGGCTATCCATCAATTGGGGAATAACTAAACAAGTTGTGGTATATGAATGTAATAGAATACTATTACTCCATAAGAAATGCTGAGCAGGAGGATGTCAGGAAAAACCTGGAAAGACTTACATGAACTGATGCTGAGTGAAGAGAACAGAACTAGGAGAACGCTGTATGCAGCAACATTGTACAGTAACCAACTTTGATGGACTTAGCTCTTCTGGGCAATTCAAGTATCTAAGGCAACTCCAAAAGACTCATAATGGAAAATGTTATCCACATCTATGAATTATGGAGTCTGAATGGAGATTGAGGCAGACTATTTGCTCTCTCTCTTTTTTGTTTCTTCTTTCTTGTAGTTCTTCCCATTGCTTCTAATTCCTCTTTACAACATGACTAATGTGAAAATATGTTTAATATGAATGTATATGTAAAGTCTATATCAGACTGCACACTATCTTGTGGAGTGGAGGAAGGGGAGGGGAAGGGAAGGGGAAAACTTAGAACTCAAAATTTATGGAAGTGAATGTTGAAAACTGAAAATAAATTAATTTTAAAAAAAAGAAATGATGAGAAGAAAGATTTCAGAAAAACCTGAAAAGTCTTACATGAACTGATGCAAAGTGAAGTGAGCAGAACCAAAAGAACCTTGTACACAGTAACAGTAACATCATGGGATGGTCAGCTATGAATGACTTAGCTCTTCTCAGCAATGCAATGACCCAAGACAATTCCAAAAGATTCATGATGAAAGATACTGTCCACATCCAGAGAAAGAACTGATGGAGTCTAAATGCAGATTCAATCATACTATTTTCACTTTATTTTTTCATTGTTTTTTCCTTTTCTTCTGTTTCTTCCTTTACAATATGACTGATATGAAAATATGTTGGAACTAGATTTCACATATACAACCTATATAAAATTGATTTCTATCTTGAGGGGCGAGGTAGGGGAGGGGGGAGGGAGAAAATTTGGAACTCAAAATTTTATTAAAAAAAACAAATGTTAAGAAATGTCTTTACAGGTAATTGGAAAAAAATACTATTTTTTTTAAAAGTGAGCATCTTCAGTTGAACCCACTACTTCCCAAAAACAAATCATTCCACTGTGGAATAACTCTAATTATTTTTTTTAAAGTTTTTCTTTTATTGACAGAATTTATTTAGAATTTACATAGAATTTATTACAGGATTTATAGACACATTTAGGATAACATGTCTCTTCAATATTCTTCACTCCTAGTCTTGTCCTCAAAAAACTTCCTATCCTTCCACAAGACAGTTTTTCAAGCCTCATGTCTCACCTAAGTCTTCTCTTTTTGAAACATGCCTGTTTCATGTTAAAGCCCTTTACCATCTAACCATGTGATCCTGGGCAAGTGACTTAACTTATGTTTGCCTCAGTTTCCTCACCTGTAAAAAGGAGTTAATAACACCTGCCTCCTGGGGTTGTCATGGGGATCAAATAAGGTAATGTCTGGGAAGCACTTTATAGGCCTGCATGTGCTATATAAAAGTTACCTCTCATTAATACTATTTTGGAAGCTCTGGCTATTAGGAAGGTTTTCAAGGCATCAAACATAAACTTGTCTCTTTGTAACTTCACCCACTGTTCCTGGTTCTGCCCTTTGGGGCCAAGGAGAATATGTCTGGTCAACTTCCCATGTGATAGCTATCGCATACCCACCCCTTGTCTCTTTTCTTCTCCATGTTCAACATCTTCAAGCTCTTTAAGAGATGCTTTCATGCCAACTGGTCTCCAGTCCCCTGAACATCTTAGTCTGTCTCTTCTTGAGGGGCTCTAGTTTGTCAGCCCCTTAGAGATTGGCTGACTGCATTAGATAGCTGAAACTAAACAGGCCCAGAAGTGTATAACACCAAATCAGTGGATCATTGGTCTGTCTGCTCAGTTTGTAGCTTCTGCACAGCTTTTGTGGAAAGGGGTCATTTCTGCAAAAAAAGAAAAAATTGGGAACCAGTGACCTACAGAATGGGGAGTCTTAAGGTTGGGATTGTACAGCTGTAAAAATGTGTCATTGTTCACTCAATGGCTACCACTCAACTCCCATCCTGCCCGTGTTAGTACTCAAACCCCAGTCGACTAGATGCTGATATGATTATTGGCCTCTCTCTGGACATGAACTTAAGCATGACTTGCCCAGAAAGAATGGAGGGTTGGGGACCTGTCTCATTATTTTTCCCCGGGCTCTCTATGCTCTCCAGGATGCCAATGGACAATTGGATAATGAGCTAATGGGACAGAGCTAGTGGAAGCCTTCTGGAGGCAAGGGAAGGAGCTCAGCAGCAAACACCCATACACCAGCCCACAGAGAATCCTGTAGAGTGAATTAAAGGAGGAACCTAAGCTTAGAGGCAGAACAGACTCAGCAGTAACTCAGAAGGCAGCCGATATGTGGGAGACATAGCGACTTCCAGGCTAATGACAACAAAGCCCTGAGATTCATAGGTACAGTCAGCCTATAGCTCCCCATCCCCAAGATCAAGGGTGGGTCTGCTCCTCCCCTTAAGGCAGACCTGCAGAACATGGCAGTAGATAGGGGCCAAAATTAAAACAGGTTAAACTTCTTCGGACCCCAGATAAGTTTTTAGTGGCTCACTTTCCGAGTAAAGGCAAAATTCATGAGATTTTGAAAATAAACAGCATTTTTTTTTAAAAAAAGGATACATTTCAATTAATATCAATCAATTACACTTATACTTATGATTTTTATTTATCATAAAATCGCTCCTCAGACTAGAGTCAGACTGACGATGTGTGGTCCCCTCTGGTCACAAGACAAACAGGTGCAGTGGCAACCCACCCACCAAGTTATATGAGGGGCGCAATAGTGACTAGTGCAAGGCGGTTAATCAAGGCATGGACAAAGTACTCATTACATTTTTACTTTCTTTTACAACCTGTATTTTTTTTCCAAAGCTGCCCCACATTCTTTGGGGGGCCTTATGTCGTGCAGGCCTGCCTTAAGGACACCCCAAATTCCAAGGCCACACACACAACAACTTGTGAACAGATAGGGGAGGGAAAAAAAGGAAAGGAAGGAGGGAAGGAGAGGAGGAGGAGGGACTGAGAGGTGGTCCAGAACCTCTCCCCACAAGCCTGGAGACTCTTGTGGTCCCTGACTGGGCTGAGCTCTGGGGTCTGGCAAGGCCTGGCCCATCTTCCCTCTTTCCTCTTAAATCTACTTTCTCTTTCAGCAAGTGGGAGGAGGGGATGGAACAGTGGCTGGTCTGCATGAGGTGACCTTTGCCTCCTCCTACCCTTCCCCTTTCCCAGGCCCCACTGTGGCCCCTCCCAACAGATCCTGGATGTAGGTAGAACAAAAGTGCACCTTTCTCCAGCCTCTGAGATATCCAAGGTCTCTTTCTCTTTATGGGCCCCATTGCTTCCCCCTCCCATCTTATTCTGTTCTCACAGACTGAACAAGGAACAGTCTGGGGCTGGGGAGGGAGGCAGGCCCTATCAGAGGCGGGGAACCTGCAGCCCCGAAGCCATAGGTAGCCTCCTAGGGCCTCAAGTGTGCACTTTGACTGAACCCAAATTTCACAGAACAAATCCTTTTATTAAGGTCTCATTCTTGAGGCCGCAGGTTCCCCACCCCTGCCTAGATTGACTTACAACACAGCCTCTCCTCTGCCTTCCTTCCCTTACTTTAGCACTAGATTTTAAATCAGAGGACCTAGGTTCCAATCCCAGCTCAGCCCAGCCTCTGCCCATGTCCTAACCCCTCTTTTTGTCTAGCCTCTCCAATCCTCCCAGTCCCCCAGGTTCATACCTTTAGTGCCATCTTTGCCTCTTTTCCTCTCCTTAATATCTCATATTCAAACTTTATGAATGCTTCCTCCATAATATCATGGAGGTCAAAACCCAAAGGAATGAATCTCTAATGGTTGAGTTTGAGACACTGGGGGTGGGGTGGGGTGGAGTGAAGGGTGTCAGGAGAAGAGGGAGGAGTGTATTTCAAGGCAGGCATATTAAGCCTAGTGGGAAAGGTAAGAAAGGAGATCCAGGTTCTTCCCTCTTGACTCAGAGCCTGGTTAGAGAGACAAGACTCATAGCCAGGAAATAATAAACAATTACTCAGGTCAACGGGGCCCAGTAGGGGCTGGGGTGAAGACTAGTTCTGAATCTAAGCTCTGCCTTCTTCCCTTTCCACAACCACTTTCACTCTCAGCTTCACTTTGGAAAGGGGCGTTCATGTGCCGCCAGTCTCCTTGCAAACCCACTTCTTCCTCCTGATTTCCTAGTTTCCATCCATAGAACCACCTTTATGTTCATCTTTCATTTCTAGAGCTTTCTTTGACTCTTCCCACTCCCAGCTCACAAAGCACCAGTTGTGAAGGGTAATCAGCTCTCTCTCTGTCACATCCCTCCCACCCAGCTTCTCCTTTTGAAAGGACACAGACACAAGCTGGAGAGTGTCTGAATGAGGGCAGCTTGGAAGTATAAGGCCTTGAGTTCCTGCCATATGAGGATCAATTAAGGCAACTGGGAAAGATGATGCAGGAGAAATCATGACTTGGGATGAGAGCAGAGAAGGACATGCCAAGTATCTCCAAGTACTTCAATGGCTGTCTGTGGAAGGAAGCTTAGTCTCCTATGGAGCTGACTTACCTATGTGACCCATGTGGCTGTACCTCTCTGGTCCTCAGTGCCCTCATGTGAGAAGGAGAGACCAGACTCGATGGCCTCTGAGGAATCTTCTAGCTCTGGGTCTAGGATTTTATGGTTGCGTTGGACTACTACTGATACCACTCTGCTGGAGTACCCCCATTGGTACTCAGAATCCCCCAATAGCTCAGCCCACCTCCGTTCTCACTCCTCTCCAAATCATTCTTCACATGCTGCCTATTCTCTTCTTCCTTGTGCACAGATCTACTCACGTCCCTCCTTTGCTCAAAGATTGTCATTGGCTCCCTATTGTCTGCAGTTAAATGCTAACTCCTTTGACTTTAAAGGCCATTGGCAATCTGATTCTACCCTACCTTTCCAGCAATATCTTATGCTATTTTCCCCAAGTGCTTCTCTCTACACTCTAGCCACAATGGACATCTTTCTGTCTTGAACATGCAGCTTCAATGCTCATCCCCAGACTCTTCCCTATGCCAAAAAGAAAAAAAAAATACCGATTCCTTCCATTCTCATATGCAACCTCCTCCAGGAAGCCTTCTCTGATTCTCACCAAAAGGGACGCGCCTTTCTTCCCTACCTCATTCAGTTTGTGTCTCTCTGATGCATTTTTCCTGTAATATCATGGGGCATAGTTATCTGAATTTAGTTGGACCTTATTTCCCGCTATACTGAAATGAGAGAAGGAAATCTTCTTTTAGGTTCTGCATCTCCTTAAATGCCAAGTAGCTGTTCAACCCACAGGAAATTCTTTTCCCTCTCTGGACCTCTATTTCCTTATCTGCAAAATGGAGCAATTGGCTTGGATGGCCTCAGAGGTCCTTTCCAGCTCAGACAATCTCTATTTCTGGGAGTAGAGGAAGGTGACAGGAGGGATGAATAGATTGGAGTCCTGAACCCCTTGTTACCTTCCATTCCAATAATCTCATCATTCAGGAACGACAAAGAATTAGGTGATTCTCATATTTCTTTATTGCCACTGCCCTGAGTTCACTCTATAAATGTTCCTTCTCTCTTTAGGATTTCAGAGACAAGATGGTCATAGAATTTCATAATCACAGAAACTCAAAATATGGAGACCTTCCAGTTCAATACATACCTGCATAAGAATACTCTTTGTGATATCCCCAGCAAGTAATCATCTTGTCTTCAGTGGGAATGTGGAAGCTACCAGCTCTTCAGGAAGCCTAGCCCACTTTCAGGCAGTTCCAATTGCCAAGTAGTTTCTTCTTCTTTGTTTTTGTTTTTGTTTTTTTTTTTGAAGGGGGAAGGCAAGGCAATTGGGGTTAAGTGACTTGCTCAAGGTCACATGGCTAGTTTCTGTGTCAAGTGTCTGAGGCTGGATTTGAACTCAGGTCCTCCTGACTCCAGGGCTGGTGCTTTATTCACTGCATCACCTAGCTGCCCCAAGTAGTTTCTTCTTACATCAAGCCAACGAAATTGCCTTTTTTCAACATCCACCAAAGGCTCCTGGTTCTGCCCTCTGGGACTGGGAGAATCTGTCTAATCTTTATTTTACCTGACATCTCACTAAACTCTCCCTCTTAAGCCTTATCTCCCTCATGCTAAATGGCCTGAATTCCTTCAGCCTGTGCTTTTACAATGTGGTCTCTGGGTCCCCTCATCATCTGAATTTCCTTCTTCTGGGCATGCTCCAGCTTGTTGATAGGCTAGACATATGAGGCCTAGAACTATATATTATACTCCATTTGTGGTCTAATCAAGGCAGAAGACTGCCCACCAATCATTCTTCTAGGTCTTGATGACCACGTCTGCTCAGTCTCACAGACCACATTTCCCCTAATTATCTCAAGACATTCATTGATTCCCTGAGTGACTGCAAACCTCTTGCCTCACTGGGATTTTTAGATATGACTTGTTCTGCTTGGCTACAGGGGACAGAACTGTGGCAAAACTTTTGGGGAGTAGAAGTTGCAGAGAGAAAAATTTAGGCTCAACGAGTGAAAAATGTCCTCCCAATTAGAGCTATGCAAAGTTGGCATGGATTGGCTGTGGAGGAAGTGATTGTCCCTCTCTAGAAGCCTTCTGAAGGTGGGCGATTCCTTGGCAGGTAGATTAAAGAGGGGGTTCTTAGTCAGGTATCGTTGAAATAGATGGCTTCTGAGATCCTTCCAGTTCCAGGATTCTGTGATCCTGTGACTTTTGCTATAAATTGACAAGTCTATGATGGCAACGACAATGATGTCACATAGGCAACACTTTGGTTGGGTCTCCATGACACCCAGATTTATCCTTTGCTACGTCAGTGCATCAGAGGCATCATCAGGGTGGATTCTACCTTCTTTACTTCCAGTCTCAGCTCTTCCATGCTATCTCATGGCGAATGCACAGATCCTGTCCATGGCTTCCCAGAAATCATCTATTAATGGGTCAACTCAATGCATGGGGGCTTCTCCTGGTTCCTGTAATATTCTGTGGCTACCAGTGCAGCAGCCAGACTGTCCTTACATTATTCCCCATTCTCTCCACAGTCTACCTCCTTTTCCACCCATAAAGGTCTTCGATAGTGTCTTTCTATATTTTGCACAAATCACCTCTGGGAATGGGCTACTACCTACTGCAATCATGACTCCTGGGAGATTTCCATGATTGTTTGCCACAGATTTATAGATGGCTTAGTAAAGAGTGATGAACTTGGGAGTCAAGAAGACCAGAGTTCAAATCTTGCCTTAGATACTTACTAACTGCATGAAGCTAGGTTGTATTAACCTCCCTCAGCTTGGAAAATCAGGATAATAATAGCATTTACCTCACAGTGTTATTGTAAGCATCAAAAGTGATACTATAAGGGGCGGCTAGGTGGGTCAGTGAATAGAGCACCAGCCCTGGAGTCAGGAGGACCTGAGTTCAAATCCAGCCTCAGACACTTGACACAGAAACTAGCCATGTGACCTTGGGCAAGTCACTTAACCCCAACTGCCTTCCAAAAAACAAAAACAAAAAAAAGTTATACTATATGTAAAATGGCTGGCAAACATTAAATTACTAACCTATAAACATTTTTATAAATCATTACCAGGAAGATGTCAGTGATAAAAAGCTGATATTTCTAGAGTGCTATACGACTTACAAAGTGTTTATGAAGGGGTGGCTTGGTGGCACAATGAATAGGGCACCGGCCCTGGAATCAGGAGGACCTGAGTTCAGATGTGACCTCAGACACTTAACATTTACTGGCCATGTGACCTTGGGCAAGTCACTTAACCCCAATTACCCTGCCTTCCCCCTTCCAAAAAGCAAAAACTAAAAACATAAAACAAAAAAACAAAGTATGTATAAAGCACTGTGGGCTGGATTGCAAATATCATGATCTCCATTTTACTGAGGAGAAAACAAAGATCCAGAGGGAAGAAATGATTTACCAAAGCCAACCGTGAGTGTCAGAAACAGGTTTCTGTCTCAGACCTCAGAACCCACGTCAAATGTTCTTTCTGCTACAGAGTTGCCTCCCACGTGCTGTATATATGTGATTGAATTTTTGAACCCAAGTAAATTTCTCTCTTGACATTGAGCTCCATTGAATTGCATCTTCTTAGGTTTAACCCCAGGTTGTATCCTGTTGAGATCCTTTTGGATCCCGATTCTGTCATCTAATATATTAACTTCCAGCTCTATGTTATTTGTAAAGAGAAGAACCCAGGCCTCACGATTTCCCTTCATGGTTCCAGAGTTTCTAAGACCTTTGACTCCACCATTGAAGCACTGTGGCTGAAAGAGCTCTGGATGAAGTAAACAAATGACCCATATCCAAGCATTTCCTTAATTTCCTCTAAGTTTAACAGAAAGAGTCAGAAGTCAGTTGGAGTCAGGAAATAGAGGTTTTTGTCCTAATTCTGCCACTTACTTCCATAGGAACCTCTGAACAGTCCCTTTGCTTCTCTGGATCTCAGTTTCCCTGGCTGTAAAATTAGATGTTTAAAGTAGATGACATTCAGAGCCTATGTTTCTAGGGAGGGCTGAATGGGGAGGAAGGAGGTGCATATAACTAGGGAAAGTGTCAACCTGCAGTCTAAGAAAAAGGAAAGGGAGAAGTGGGGAGGGGGAGAAGTATGGGGGAAGCCCTTTGAACCCTAGGATTTCTTTAATCTGTTTCTCTTTTTTCATAATCTCATTAAAAATGGCTCTCTACAGAGAGAAGACCAGAGAAAGAGATAATAGGAGAAATTTTTGGCAATGTGAAAACAAAAGATCTGAATAAAATTTTATTTTAAAGAACACTGTCCTGTGAAAAAAGGGTGAGTCTCACTGGCTTTGAGCCTACTTAGACAGAATAGGATAAGGGAAGAATCTATCACCTCATTTCTAGGGAATCATAGGATTTGGAGCCAGAAGGGACCTTGCCGATCACCTAGTCTAGTGGTTCTTAACCTGCTATCAGTGAACTTGGGTTTGAAAAATGTATGTATTTTATAACTATTTCAATGTAATTGATTTCTTATGTAATCCTGCATATTTTATTCTATTTATTGTTACTTATTTTAAATGTTTTATTAATTTATTATTTTAATTTATATTTATTTAGAAACATTCTTTTGAGGAGGATGGAAAAAAGGCAACAGAGGCAGCTAGGTGGTGCAGTGAACTGAGCACAGGCCAGAGTCAGGAGGACCTGAGTTCAAATTTGGCCTCAGACACTTGACACACTTACCAGCTGTGTGACCTTGGGCAAGTCACTTAATGCCAATTGCCCTGCCTTCCCTCCTCCAAAAAAAGAAAAAAGAGAATAAGCATTTATTAAGTGCAACAACATCACAAACCTTAAATACAAGCTATTATTATCATTGTAAGGGCAAGGGAGGCTGGTACAGTAGGAAAGAACACTAGATTTAGAGTTAGAGGCCTTGCTTTTGAAACTTAGCACTGCCATGTCCTAGTTATGCCTCCTGGGGCAGGCCATGTCCCCTCCCTGAGCTTCAGCTTCTTCTGTAACATGTAAGAGTTGGCTAGATTCAATTCAACAAGCACTTATGTAAGGGCTACCATATGTCATGCACTATGCTTGGAGAAAGTGGGAAGAGGGAGAGAGAGACAGAGAGGGAGAGAGACAGAGACAGAGAAAGAGACAGAGAAACAGAGATAGACAGAGACAGAGAGACAGAGACAGACAGTGACAGAGAGAGGGGAGAGAGAGAGAGAGAAGGAGGGAGAAAAGAAGGAAAAGAGGAAAGGAGGGAGGGAGAGCAGAAAGAAGGGGAAAAGAAAGGAAGGAAGGGAGGGAGGAAAGAAGGAAAGAAGGAAGGAAAGAAAACTTGATCATGCTCTCAAGGAGTTTATATTCTACCATAGGGAAACATGATATACATAGATGAGTAAAAACAAAGTATACTGAGTAATTTGGGGGCAAGAAGAGGAATCCCTAATAATTATCAGGATCAAGAATGGAGCTGATAATACTTGAGTTGAACTTTGGGTGTAATTAGGGCTTCCAAACTGGAGGAAGGGAGGAGGTAGATATTCCATGCATGAGGGAGTAGCTGTGCAAAGACACTGAAGGTACTGGGAGGCAGTAGCATGTATTAAGAACAGCAAATAAGTTCATTTTGATTGGAAGTTCATTGGGAGGGGAAGTGATGGGAAACAGATTTGGAAAGACAGGCTGAAGCTGGACCACACCAAACAGAGCTGCCATCTTCATTTTATCCTAGAGGCAAAAGGGAGCCACCGGGACTTCCTTTGCAGCGGATGATACTGTCAGAATTGGACTTTAGTTTTGCAGCTATTGAGAGAGGGGATTAAAGGAGAGAGGCTGGTAGGAAGCACTGGAAGTAGCCTTCCATATCTGACATTGTGTGATTCTGTTTCTGGGCAATGGCACAGGGCTGCTTGGGATTGCTGGTGGTCAGAGGGTCAACTCAATGCTGGCTAGAAAATCAGGGAAGGCTTCCTGGAACAAGCGGCAGCAGAGCTGAGCTTTTGAAGAAAAATGGGTAAGGGTTAACAGGGGCAGGAAATCCATCCATCCTTGTATAGATCTATGCTTCCCTATGCTGTCCTTGGCTCCTGGGAGCCATGTGAGGACTGGCTTCCCTTATTGACAGAAGAAAATAAAGTCTAGGAACTGGCAGCTGCTTCCACTTAAATTTTTTTTTAAGTGACTTGTCTCAAAAGAAGAACAAAAAGCACTTTTGTCTAGAAATACAATGCATAAAAGAGTCGCTGCTGGGTTGCCAGCAATGGGCTCCTTCCATATGGTTCTCCCTGAGCTTGCTGTGTGGGTAAGCTGAGCACTGGGTTGTTAGTTTGAATTTTTTTTTTTTGGTGGATCATCCTTCTCCTAATGATTTTGTTTGGCTAGGCTCAGAAGTTTATAAATAGTGGCACCTCAGTCCCCTTTCCCATTGGTGTACAGCGTGGGGGGACTCCAGCCCTGACAGCTCCCATTTCATAGGCTCACAACCCATAAGTCACAAACAATGGGCTTTTGTTGGTAGGACTAGTTTAATTAAGATCTGAAGAGGAGGGGGAAAGAGCCCTGGGCTGGCAGTCAAGCCTGGGTGGGAGTTCTGGCTCCGCCACTGACCCACTCACTATGTGAGCTTAGAAGACTTCACCAAAGGTTGAGTGCCTTAGAAATCTTCAGATCCTCTCATCTTACAGAGGAGGAAACTGAGACCTGAGAGGAGGGAAGAGACTGGTCTACATCACACAAGGGATGGCTGAACTAGGATTAAAACTGAAATCTTTCATCTCCCAATCCAGGGCTCTTTCTGCCACTCCACATTCTCACCCTTATTCAGATATAATTGATCAAGCTTGGTCCTAGAGAAGAATTAAGGGAATGCACCTCTCTTCCTTTTTTTGCAGAGATGGAAAGACCAGGGATATGGAATATTGGGCATGGTTGATTTGTTAGTTTCTCTAACCTGCCTCTCCCCCACCTCTCCACCCCTACCCCTGCCTCTTTTTTTTTCCATCTTTGTTGAAAGGGAAGGCTCTCTGAATAGGGAAAAGAAGAGGGTTATATTCAGAAATAGAAATAATGGAAAAACAGGAGGTATCAAAAAGATACTTTTTAAAAAAAACAATAATACAACTTTTAACATATATCCCTAGAATGAGGATATCCCAGTAGAGAGAGCACTGGGATTCATGTCAGGAAGACCTGAATTCAAATTCAGCCTCAGACACTTTCTGGCTGTTGACCCTGGGCAAGTCCAGAGTACGCTGTGTCATCCAGCTTTGCCTCAGTTTCCTCAACTGAAAAATGGGGATAATAATAGGACCTACCTCCAAGGGTTGTTGTAAAGATCAAAAGAGATAGTGTTTGTAAAGCTCTTAGCACAATAGCTGGCAAATAGTAGGTGCCACATAAATGTTTGTTTCATTCCTTCTTAGATAGTCATGTCATTTCTTCTAAGCACTGTATTTCTGTGCTTGGCATAAGGTTTTCTCTTCTGGGCTCTCTGGCCACCAGGCTGCTGCTCCCTGCTACTATCTACTGGGCTTGCAAGAATACCTACGGACTCTCTGTTCCCACACACATTAAAGTCAGAAAGTCTTTCCCTGACATGGGCAGCTAAATTGCTTTCGTGTATTGTCATTTAGGCTGTGAGCACCTAGTCAGGAAGCCAAGGAAGTCAGAGTTCCACAAGTAGAGATAAAATCTGTTCTTTTGTCTATTTCAAGGGCCTATGGCCCAAGACAGCTAACTTAGGGTTAGAAATTCCCTATAAGTCCTATTTAATGATTTTACAGAATTATAGATTTAAATCTACAAATGGGCCTCAGAGCTAATCTACTCAAACTCCTTTTTTATGCAAATGAGGAAGTTAAAGCCCAGAAAAATTAACTGACTTGCTGGAGGTGATATTTATAAGTAATTGGCAGGACCAGAACTCAAATTGATGTCCTTTGATTCCAAATCCAATTCTCATTCTCCTATAAAACACCACCCTTAAGTGGAATCTTGGGTACCTAAAACTCTTTTTTGGCACTCTGTCTAAAAAAAAAAAAGCCAGAGGAGTTGGATGAAGGCAGGTGCTATGAAACTCTTAATATCACCTCTAATTAACATGCAAATAAAACTGAACTAGAACAAACATTTACTAATTGCCAGACACTGTGCTAAGCACTTTACTTCATTTAATTCTCACAACAATCCAGGGAAGTAGGTGCTATAATGTTCCCATTTAGAAACGGAGGAAACTAAGGCAGACAAGTGGTAAGCGACTTGGCCATGTCACATAGTTAGTAAGCCTCTGTGGCTAGATTTGAACTCTGGACTTCCTGACTCAAGGCTTGGTACTCTATCCACTATGCCTCCTAGGAGAACAAGTGTTAACCAAAAGAGGCAAAGTCGTTGCCTTCTAACTTTTGGGTTCACACTCCTGCCTATATTATATATACCTACTGTATTAGTAATGGGAATTTGAAGATATTCCCTGCCCCCTAATAGTATGAATTTAATCACTTGGAGCCTGTGGTGGGAGGAGCTTGCTGAAGGGGGAGCAGAGCCCACAGAAAGCTAGGAGTCAGAGCAGCTAGACTTGGGAGAGAGAGGATGCACTCAGGGAGACAGCTAGGCTTGTAAGTGTTTGTCCTCTGCTATGACAGTTAGGCTTGTGAGTGCTGGTTTGTGGGAAGGTAAAGAATGATGTGGCTCGCTGTTGAGTTATGGTATATTAACTTCTGTGTTGCTATGATGGATTCGATTTCCTGGTATTAGGATTTGGTTTTCTGGCATCTGAATAAATGTTTAACTTCTGTCTTCTATACGGAAAGTCTGTTGTATTTTGCAATTGAGAACTATGCCAGTGTATTTACAGTCACTGTGGGCTCTGTGAATGTTGCCTTGGTGCTACACCACCTGCAGAAGCTAGTTTTTGTACTATATTCTAACTGGGACAAAATCTATAGGTGTCCCTTCAGTTGTCAACTTCAGAGATATTTTATTCTATTTTATAAGCAAAGGGGCAAACTTGAATTGAATGTCTCTTCAGAGGTATCACTTCTTCAACATATAGACTTGATGAACTCATAAATAATATTCATCTGTTTTTGGAGCAATCTTTCCTCTTTTCTGTTGTAGGCAGCAAGAGGGGAAAGATAGCTAGTTAGCCAAGGGATCACCCAGTAATACGAGTGATTCATCAAAACCACCAGGAGTCTTCCTAATTGACTGAGAGGAGACTGTACAGTAGACTAATGACTTTGATCCAGAAACCTCAGGTGCATATACTTGGGTAATTGGGGGTAGGGAATGAAAAATGTCATCCTGAACTGAGAAATTCCATGACCACATGGCGCTGTCCAAAGCCCCCAAAAGCTATACTCGAATAGAATAAAATAGTGAAGGAATCCTACATAGTCTGAGGCTGATGAATAATCTCTTTTTTAAAAAGTAAATTTTTATTGAAGTCTTCTGTTTCTGACATCATCATACCTGTCCTCACTACCTTTTCCCTCTTCTTCTGCCAGAAAGCCATCCCATATGACAAACATTTTTTAAGAGAATTTTTTTTAAATTAATTTAATTAATTTTTAAATTTTTTAAAAGAGAAAAAAATCAACACAACTGATCAATATATCAAAAAAGCATGAAAACACGTAACATGTAGAACCTGTAGACTTCCCACCTCCAGGAAGGGGTGGGTCAGGGCTGTCTTGTCTGATCGTCGTAATTGTGTTACATTCCCCTTTGATTGTTTTCAGTGTGTCATTGTTCATTCCATTTATGTTGTTGTAGTTATTGTGTATATTGTTTATTTGACTCTATTTCATTCTACATCATTTCATTTAAATCTTTCCATGTTTCACTGTATTAATCACATTTGTCATTTCTGGTAGCACAGTAATATTCCATTACATTTGTGTACCACAATTTGTTTAACCATTCCTCAAATCAATAAGGGTCTACTTTGTTTCCAATTTTACTATCACAAAAAAGTGCTGCTATGAATATTTTGGCGTATACAAGGATTTTCTTCTTATCAATAACTTCCTTGGGGATATAAGCCCAGTAATAATTTCTGGTTCAAAGGGTATACACATCTCAATAACTTTATTTCACAAAATTTCAAATTGCTTTCCAAAATGGTTATACCATTTTGCAGCTCCACTAACAATGAATTAATGTACCTATCATTCTACAGCTCTTCCAATATTAAGTATGGCCATTTTGGGTCATTTTTTGGCCAATTTTCAGGATGGGAGGTGACGCCTCAAGGTTACCTTGGTTTGCATTTTTTTCATATAATTATTGATTTGGAGCATTCTTTTACATGGCTGTGAATACCTTGTAATTTTTCTCTTGAGAACTATTTGTTCATACCCTTTGACTACTTATCTATTGGGGAATGGCTATTAGTCATACATATATTGTTTATGTATCTTGGACACCAAACCCTTGCCAGAGAGATTTGGTGCCTGGACTTTTCCCCATTGGACCACTTCTTTTCTTTTTCTAGATGCATCAGTTTTGTTTGTGCAGAAGCTTTTCGGCTTCATATAATTCAGGTTATCTATTTTATCTTTCATAATAGCCTCTATATCTTGTTTGGTTTGGAAAACATCTAATATCCATGACCATAAGAGGTATGCGATCGATTTCTCTTTCTAATATTTTTTAAGTCTGATATTTAATATTAAGGCCACGTATCCATCTAGAATGTATTGTGGAATATGATATGAGGTGTTGGTCTAAACCTAATTTCTGTCAGACAGCCTTCCAGTTTTCCCAGTATTTTTAATCAAATGAAGAGTTTTTCTTGTAGGTAATTTTTGTTTTGTACTTTATCAAAGAATGAGTTATTGAGGGGGGAGGGGTGGCTAGGTGGCTCAGTGAATAGAGCACCGGCCATGGAGTCAGGAGTACCTGAGTTCAAATCCGGCCTCAGACACTTAACACACACACACACACACACACACACACACACACACACACAAACTAGCTGTGTGACTTTAGGCAAGTCACTTAACCCCAACTGCCCTCCAAAAAAAAAAAAGAATGAGTTATTGAATTTCATTATTTCTGATCTTCCCTTGTCTAATCTGTTCTACTGATCTGTCTCTTTATTTTCTTTAATGAATACCAGACAGTTTTGATGACTGCTGCTTTATAATATAGTTTGAGGTCTAAAAGTGCTATGTTCCCTTAATGTCTACCTCTTTTCAATATTTCCCTTGATATCCTAGCTTTTTTACTTTTTCTAGATGAATTTTGTTTTTATTTCATCAACTTATATGAAGCATCCTTTTGGTAATTTGATTGGCACAGCATTCAAAGTGTAAATACACTTTGAAAGCAGTATCATTTTTATTATGTTGGCAGAGCCTAACCATGAACAGTAAATATTGGGCAATTTTCTGTTATTTGCCCATCTAATGACTTTTCCTTGGTACATCATTTCTAAAGTTGTATATTCTTTTCCTTTAAAAATAAACTCTAGACCATCTTCCCCTTAGTAGAAAGGTAAGAGGGGCTATGGGTATTGAATGTTGCATATTCTGGCAGACCCAGTCACAGGATCAGTTGGTTTTGCTTAACTTTTTCTTTGTGACCAAGAAGGAAAGGAGGGTGACAAGCATATACAGATTTAATGTAAAAACAAAAGGCAATAATAAAATTTATTGAAAATAGCACAAATAAACCCTAAACAAGGACATTTGTCCTTGTAGTCTGGAAGATATGGAAAAGGGCGGAGGAAGAGAAAGAAGGAGAAGATGCCAGGCTTGGAAGCAGAGGCAGGAGAAGGCAAAGAGTCATTTGTCAGGGATAGGAGAAGGGATCTGGGAGCCCAGGGGAGCCAAGAAGGCTCAAGGAATAGCAAACTCAAGGGGCTCAGATCTTCAAGTGGGGAGCTCAGAGACCAGGAAACCTCTGAGGTACAATGATGTTGACAGCAAGAATTCCCTGGACCAGCTCAGAAGAACTAGTGCCCAGGGAAACGGGAACCTGCCTCCCAAGATTAAAGTCCAGGGCCAGCCTTTTCACACTTGGGCAGCCAATAGCATTTTTACCTACTTCTGAAACTCACAAGAGCTAGACAAGGCAGAGATTTTTTTAAATGCCCATTTTACAGGTGAGGAAAACAGCTACTTCCCCCATCATCCCACTTTGAGTCAGTCATAGAACGGGGAGGAAAACCAAGGTCTCCTGACTTCCAGACCAGGGTTCTTTCCCTTGCAATCTGGTGGCCTGCAGCTGCTCACCTGCTGCTGACTGAAGAAACAGCTGATAAAAGGCAGATTATAAACAGCCCAGTCCATAAAAGCCCAGGAACAATCACGGGACACCGTGTCATTTGAAAACAGGTGTTCTTGGTTACCTAGTACTGAGGAAGGAACAAATTCCTATAACTGCTTAGAAGTTCAAGCTGGTGGGAAAGATGCAGGCAGGGTAGAATGGAATAAAGTATGTCTATGCATTTGGAAGCAAATGTCTTGGGCTAAGGGAAACTCTTGTCTATGTTGAATTATCTATACACTATTGAAAGAACTCTGGACTCTGAAACGGGCAGTCGGGTTCAAATCCTGCCCCTGACACTAACTAGCTATACAACATTAGGTAAGTCCCTTAACATCTGTGACCCTCAATTCCTTCATTTCTAAAATGAGAGGGGGTAGACTAGATAACCCTTAAAGTTCCTTTTGGTTCGGGTGTTCTGTACCCTAAGGTTCCTTCTACCGCTGACATTTTTAGTTCTAAGGTATCTTTAAGTTCTGATATTTTGTGTTCTAAGGACCCTTCCAGTTACGATATTCTGTGTTCCAATGTCCCTTCTAGCTCAGATGTCCTATATTTCAATGTCCCTTCCATCTCTGAGTTCTAAAGGTGCCTTCTTGTTCTAATATTCTTTGTACTAGAATACAATAGGGACTTGTGTATCTCTGACATTCTGAGTCCTAAGGTTCTTTCCTGCTCTGACATTTAATGTTCTATGCCCTAAGTTTTCTTCCTGCTCTTAGTGTTCTATGTTCTAAGGCTTTTACTTCTGTGTTCTAAGGCTCCTTTCATTTCTTCCAGAGTTCAAAGATAACTTCAATGCAGATGACTCTCAAGTCCTTATTATTATTATGCTTAATCTCTCCCCTGAAGACTTTTGTTCCACTTCTCCAATTGCCTCCCAGGCAGTTTCTCCTTGATATATTCACAGCACTTCAAGTTCAGCATGAATGAATGAATCATCACCTCTCTCCCCGCCCCCTCCTGCCCCTCTTTCCAGTTTCTCTTTTTCTGTCCAGGACACCACCATCCTCAGGTCGCTCGGGTTTGTCTTTGACTCTTCGCTCTCCACCACTCTTCATATCGAATCAGTTGCCAGATCTTGTTGATTATATTCTCCATAATCTCTTTCACATCTATGTCTTATTCTCCACTCGTAAAGCCATGACCACAGTTAATTCCCTTATCACCCCCTCACCTTGACTACTGTCATTGCCTCTTAAAGGGTCTCCATGCTTTGGTCTTCTCTTTTCTCTCCAATCCATTCTTCTGCTAAAATTATCCTCCTAAGGCACAGATCCACTCATGTCACTCTCTTGCTCAAAATCTTTCAATGACTCCCTATTGTCTAGAAGGAAAGAGAAATTTCTCAGCGAGATGTCCCAGGCTTTCCACTATTTGGTTCCAACTTCCTTTACCAGCCTTATTTCTCATAGTCCCCTTCCATTCGTTCTATGTTGTAGCCAAACTGAAGTCTGTTCTTGCAGATTTCTGCACTGAGTATGTCTGTGCAGGTCACATCCCATGCCTGGTATGTACTCCCTCCCTCCCCTTCATCTCTACCTTTCAAAATCCTTCTTCAAGGTTCCTCTCAGGTGCTATCTCTTCTGCAGGGTGAGCAGAACACAGCGATAGGAGGTGAAGAGTTCTGAGAGGAATGACATGACAAGATCTATGAGTAATGGTAGGAACCAGTTGTGGAGTAGGAGGCATATAGAAGTTTGTGGGGTGGGTAGGTGCAGGGAAAGGTTCAGGCAAAACCATGAGCAGTCAGTCCTAGAGAGAATGACTGAGCAGGGGCCAAGCTTGAGCCCAAGGGGGCTGGAAAGACCACAGTGTAGAAGCTGACAGCCTGTCTGCCCAGAAATTCTCTTCCCCAAATTCATATCCATTAAAATGGGATGATTTCTTTCTTCATAGGGGGAACCTCTTAGCCACTCAACAGTCTGCTATCCCATGCAGGGTGAGGCCCAGGATATCAGCTACAGGGGACAGGTGGAAGGGACCAGAGAGTTCATGAAGTTCAATTTACAAAGAATGAAACTGAGAACCATTAAAGCTGTGACTTCCAACATCACTACAGATTGGGAGTAGGTATGCAGAGTTGAGGAAAGGAAAGGAGCCAGGGAATTAGACGACGGTGAAGTGAGGATGAGTAGATAAGGGATATCTGTGACCAGTCTTGGCTGTGGCTAGACTTTGGCAGTGTTTGTTTAAAAAAGTCTGTGCTGTGTGACCTCCCACATTTATATACTTTCTGATTCTCACCCCCACCCCCTGAATTTCTAAATTAAAATTCCTGTGGAAAAAACACCAATTGTCTGGACTGAAGCTTTGGGGAGAATAAAGCCATGCCTATATACTGCGGATAGCCATGGGGCCATAGTGGTCTGACAGAGTCAGCAGAGCTGGGGTCAACTGCAGGAGAGTCGCGACTGATGGAATTTAGGTCAGCTGGAGGATGACCAATCCTTTCCCAGTAGGACTTTATCAAAGGCAATTGAGGATTAGGAGTAGAGAACCGGAATCCAGTTGGCCCTTCCCTATACTCTTCAGACTCTTCCCTCCTAATAGCCTAGGACTCCCTAAACCCCTGGGCCCCATGGGGAGAAGTAAACTTCACGGCCTCCCCACAAGGTTAACATTAAAGCTCTGCCTTGTTCCAGTGGCCTGTCTGCCACAGCATAAATGATTAACAAAAGAAGTGTGGAAAGTGGGTATTCTGTTGCTGCAGAGACAAAGGGGCCTATGGTGACCAGGCAAAGGTAAGTCCCCTGGGAACACTGAGAATAGGGAGTTCCTGGTTAATTATTAGTCACAGTAGGAGCTGGGGCGGTGGAGAAAGAAAATGAAGGAGTGGGATTCGGAAATAACAGCTGCAGCAACATGCATGCCAGGAAATCTAATTTCCAAAGAACAGTATGATGATGATGATGAAACAGCAACAGGAGCATTTATATGGCGCCTACTAAGTGTGGGACAGTTAGTGCTTTGTCAATATCACGTCATCCGATCTTCATGACAGCTCTGCAAGGTAGCTGAAACCCTAGGGACCCTCCAGACAAAAGAGCCCCATTGCTCCTCCGAGCCCCAAAGAGCTACCTTAATACAACATGGATTGTCACCACAGGGAAAGCGCTTACTAATGCAATTGGTGGAATCATAAAATCCTAGAATCTTAGAGGTGGAAGGGCCCTTAGAAACCTCTCAGAGCAGGACTCCTCTGGCAGTCTGGTGAGACCCAGGAACCCCTTCTCAGGAAAAGGTCTTTAAATAAATAAAACAAAATGCCAATTACAAAGGATGCCAATTATATTGAAATACAGTGGTCAACTTTCTTTTTTAAAGTCCACTGCCCCCAAGGTGAGATTGCTGGAGATTAATCCTCTCATTTGGCAGAAGAAGTCAACTGAAGCCGTGGGATTTGTTTGAGGTCACACTGAGGTAAGAGTCAGAATTAAGACTAGAACCCAGAGCTTTTATTCCTCCCCCAGGGTTCTTGTCAAGGAGGCTTGGGACTGTAGCCTTGAATCCTGTCTCAGTCACTTATTAGCAGTATTACCTTTGATAAGTGACTTCTTCAGAACTCAGTTTCCTCATCTGCAAAACAAGGAGACTGGGACTGGCTGATTCTCTCGAGTTCTAACCTTCTATTCTTCATTGAACTTTAACACCACAAAGATCAGACATGTCGATTGATTAAAAAATGAACCAACTCTGTTGTTGTTCAGTCCTTTTCAGTAGTGTCCCTATTTCTTTCTGATCCCACTTGGGGTTTTCTTGGCAAAGATCCTGGAGTGATTTGCCATTTCTTTCTCCAGATCATTTTACAGATGAGGAACTAAGGAAGACAGAGTTAAGTGACTTGCCCAGGGTCACACAGCTAGTAAGTATCTGAGGCAGAATTTGAACTCAGGAAGATGAGTCTTTCTGATTCCAGATCCAGTGCTCTAATCTATCTGGCATCATCTAGTTGCCCTTTAAGGCATTCTTAAAAGGATTATCAGGAACTGAAGGGATTTGAGTGTTGAAGGTTTATTATAGGATCATAAATTTACAACTGGAAAGGACCCGGGAGGCCATATGGCTACACCAACACTTTACAGAGGTTGGAGTTCTGCGATCACCCCTTCCCCTCCACTACAGATGGTCTCCCTAGTAGAATGTAAACTCCCTGAGGGGAGGGACTATTTATGTTGTCTTCATTGTTTCAGTGTCCCGCTCAGTGCCTTGTACATAGTGTACAATTATTAATTAATTAATAATTAATGTTTGCTGAATTGAATTGAATAGAATTGAAACTCCCAAGTTTTGTCTAACTAGATTCTTAATGTCCCAGAACCAAGCTTCAAATCTGTGGATATGGTTAGATTTCAATACTGTGATATGTTTCTTTTGCAAGGTGGTAATACCATATTTCAGAGCGGCCAAGTGGCACAGTAGATAGAGTGAGGGGTTTGGAGTGAAGAAGACCCAAGTTCAGATTCATCTTTAGATACTTACCAGGTGTATGACCCTAGGCAAGTCACTTTACCCTGTTTGCCTCCATTTCCTCATCTGTAAAATGAGCCAGAGAAGGACATGGTAAACCACTCCAGAGTCTCTGGCAAGAAAACCCCAAATGGGGTCGCGCAGAGTCAAACATGACTGAAATGACTGAACAAGAACAATATCATTTTCAAATTTCAGCTTTACGGTTAATAAATTCCATAACAAGCCCTTTCTTGGTGACAGCTTAGCGCTTGGAGTTTGGTTTTTTTTTCATTAAAAGTTGGAGTAAAATAGGTACTGGGTATCAGAATCGCTGAGTAGAGGCTTAGGTGGAGGGTGGTACTTAGGTATGCCAAGAAGAAATAAAATCAACTCCTATCAGAAAAGTGGTTACAGATTCCTACTTGTCTTCTACTGCTTAATTTCCCTTCATGAACGGAGGCCACAATCCGGCAATGCCAGCTTTCTTACTCTTCCTACAGCTGGTCCCTTCCCTCTAAGATCTGCCCATCCCCATACCGCGCGCTGCCCCCCATTTCCACTATATCTAGCTTGTATGTCTAGTGTTTGCATGTTCTCTTCCCAATGAGAATGAGAGTGTCTTGAGGGCAGGGACTAGGGTTTAGCTTTTCTTTGTACACTGGTGCTTACTGCCAGCACAGAGTAAGTACTTAGCAAATATTTGTGACTGACTACTTGACCTTGGGTGAAAACACTGAGCTGTGGTGACAATGAACCCTAGACTGAGAGGACGCTTAGCTCTCTTTCTAATTTCACTGAATGCCTTTAGGTCTGTAGATTCCTCTCCTCTGAAACAACCTCTAAATTCTCATCCAACTCAATTATTCTCTAGCTGGAACCCAGATCTTCTCATTCCTAACAAGGAGCTAGAAGCTGCGAGGGTGATCTTAGGAAAGGGCTGTCCCACTTCCACGGTTTCTGCCAGCCTCCTCTCTTCTCTCCCCCAGCCTGGCTGAGACATCCCATCCTCCCCCAGAGAAAGGCCCTGGCAGGATGTTTCTTGGATCTTGTCCCAGCCAACACCCCCAGCCTCCTCTGAGCTCTGTCCAAACTGAACCGTGGTGTACCCTGAGGCTTCGCAAATCTTTGCAAATGCTCGTCTGTTTCCACAGCGTCTCTGATGACTCAGGATTCTGGGGAAACAGTGCACAACAAGCTTCCCATTAATGACTCAGACAGAGCCATACAGATCAGAGGGTGATAGAGAACCAGCTAGGACCATAGAGATCCCTTAGTCCAAGAATTCTCAACTCTTTATGCTGCAGACCCCTTTGACAAGCTGGCAACACCTGTGGACTCCTCAGAAGAATGTTTTTAAATACATAAAGTAAAATACATCGGATTACAAGGAAATCAATTATATTGAAATACAGTTATCAAATTTTTCTTTTAAAGTTTTCAGATCCCAAGTTAAGAACTTCTGATAGTCCAGCCTCTTCATTTTTTTCTGTTTTGGGTGGGGGTGGGGTTTTGCATTTTTTTTTGGATGGGAGAAGACAACTGAGGTTAAGTGACTTGCCCAAGGTCACTGGGCTAGTTTTTTGTTAAGCGTTTGAGGCCAAATTTGAACTCAGATCCTCCTGATTCCTGGGTCGGTGTTCTATTCACTGTGCCACCTAGACACCCCATCAGCCTCTTCATTTTACAGAAGGAAAAAACAGGATCATAGATGGAAGTTTCCTACCCAGGAGTGTATACTCTTGAAAGCTTTGAACTCAGGTCTTGTGTTCTCTAAAGCACGCGGCCTCCCATGTCAGCTTTGGAAGGGATACTTGGATCTTAACTGTTTTCACAAAATAGAGGTGAGAGGGAAGCATGGTCAGTATTTAATGAGCCGTGGAGTCATGGGTGAATTTCTCACTTCCAACTCTGCCTCCCCCCCCCCACCCCATACTTCAGGTTTGGAGAGTTTCTTTGTCCTAGTGACATGGATCTTCTCTTCCCCACACAGATCAGAATCCTTCCGTTGCCTTCTCACCTTGAGACATCCTTATCTGAGTCTTTCTAGAAATCCTCCATGACTATAATGTATGGCCTGTCACCTTGAGACATCCTTATCTGAGTCTAGAAATCCTCCATGACTATAATGTATGGCCTGTCAACCATGAATCTTTAAAGTATGATGTGGGTATTGTTGTATTCTTTATTGTGTAATAAAAATGTTAAAGACAACAACAACAACTTGGTAACAAGGGAGCCCAGTAGAGCTCCAGCCCTGGAGTCAGAAGGACCTGAGTTAAAATCCAGCCTCAGACACTAGCTGTGTGACTCTGGATGAGTCACTTAACCCAATTGTGTTCCCCAAAAACCAACCAAACGAAAAATAAGTAACAATACCAACAAAAGGTCCACCACAAAAGATCTTACCAGTGCACATGAGGCCATCCTTCGGGTTATGTTACAATCCCAGATTCCCAGAATCACAACCTATTCAAGCTAGAGGAGACTCACCTATCATCTTGGCCAAGCTCTTCTTACAGAGTCTCAGAACTTGAAGGGACCTCAGAGACCAGCTCATCCAACCCCCTTATTTTGTAGATGAGAGAACCAAAGCCCAGGAGGGTAAGTGATTTGCCTCGGGTCACATAGTAACTGTCAACAGTAGGATTTAAACCCAGGTTCTCTGACTCTAGAGTTGATCTCTACTTACCATATACCATATCTGACTGGGGCTGGTCATCCAGCCCCTGCTTGAAGAGCATCTGTGAAGGAAAAGTAAATTCACCCCTCTCCCAAGGAAGTTATTCCATGTCCCCTTTGGAAAGCTCTGGTCATCACCTTATGTACAACCAAACTCCGTCCCTTTGCAACTTACTCCTATTACTTCCAGTTCTGCCCTCTACAGCCAAGCAGGATCAGGCCAATCCTTCTTTCCCATGGCAGCCCTTCAAATTCTTAAAGACAGACATCACTCAATTAGTTCATACCAAAGGCATCTAACAACTTAGAATACTAAGAAAGCACAGGCAATGTGGAAGAATGGATAGCATTAGAAAGACATAGCTTCAAGTCCCATCCCTGACATATAGCAACCATGGGACCCCGAGCCACCATTTAACCTCTCAGTGTCCTAGGTAACCCTCTGAGATTATAGACTATTGAAGAAGTGCCAATCTGCACTGATGGCGGGAGTTCCCTATACTATTGCAATCATAGGTCCAGTCCAAAAAAGAATAGTAAAAGTACTAATAAAATATTTTCCTACAAATGTATGTGTCATCTAAAGGAAAAGTGGATCGATGCACAGGAAAGCCATCTGGCCAGGATGCACACAGAGAGGAAGGAAAGAAACAAGCAATTATTAAACACCTACAATGTGTGAGGCACTATGCTAAATATTTTACAAATATCTCATTTCACAAAAACCTTGGGAAGTAGGTGCTATACCCATTTTATAGTTGAGGAAACTGAGATAGACAGAAGTTAAGTAACTTGCTCAGGGTCACACAGCTTGTAAAGAGTATGAGGTCAGATTTGAACTCGGGTCTTCTTCACTCCAGGCCCAGATTATCTCCTCCAGGTAGGGACACACAGGTTAGAGACCACACATGGTACAGGAAAATTGTGGAGGATCAACACATGCCTTTGACATTATGGAGCTGCTGTGCTTTCTGATGATGTCATCATGTTATTCCTGCTGATTCTACTCCTCGTTAGGCCTGAGTGGAGTATATACTCTCTACCATTTATTGCTCCCTGCGGGGTCTCTTGTGGTGGCTGACATTGGCCATTGTCAGGCACAACTCCACTGGGCACAAGGTTGTGCTCAGGGCTCTCTCTCTGCTGCCACCTGCCGGCTTCAGCTAGACTCCTTCTGGGAGGTGCTGCTTCTTCCTCATTGGGGAAGTGGGCTCTACCTTACTCCTTTTTGCCTAAAGCCCCTAGAATTTGTCTGTTAAAGTTTTTTATTTGATCTGGTTTTTAGGAATAAAGTAAAAAACATTTGATAAAGTACAACATTCATTTATTTTAAAAATACTTGAAAGAACAGGCATAAATGGACTTTTCCTTAAATTGATACTAAACATTTACCTAAAACCATTAACAAGAATTATTTATAATGGGGATCAGCTAGAAGCCTTTCCAGTAAGAAAGGTGTGAAACAGGGAGGTCCACTGTCACCAATATTATTGAGTATTGTAATGGAAATCCTAGCAACACAATAGGAGAACAAAATGAAATAGAAGGAATCAGAATAAGGAACAAGGTAATAAAACTATCTCTTTTTTGTAGATGATATGATGATATACTTGGAAAATCCTAAAAACTCAACTAAAAAGTTAATTGAAATAATGATTTCATCAAATTAATAGAATATAAATTAAACCTGCATAAATCATCAGCATTCCTATATATTACCAATAGCATCTTGCAGGAAGAGATAGTTAGAAATGTTTCATTTAAAATAACTCTAGACAGTATAAAATACCTGTAAATTTACTTACCAAAACAAACCCAGGATATATGTGAACAAAACCATTAAATAAATCTTGCTCACAAATAAAATCAGACTTAGATAAAAGGAGAAACATTAATTGTTCATGATTAGGCAGCTCCAATATAATAAAAACGACAATTTTACCAAAATTAATCTTTCTATTCAATGACATCCTAATTAAATTACCAAAAATTCACTTTACAGAGCTAGAATGAATAATAACAAAATTATTGGGAAAACCAAAAGGTCAAGAATATCAAAGGAACTAATGGAAAAATATAAAGGAAGGAGATTTAGCAGTACCAGATCTTAAGTTATATTACAAAGCAGTGATTATCAAAACTATCTGATATTGGCTAAGAAACAGAGAGGTAGATCAGTAGAACAGAGTAGACCTACAATTTACAGCAGCAAGTGGATATAACTACTCGGTATTTGACAAGGGAAAAGACTTAAAATTTTGGGATAAGAATTCATTATTTGGTAAAAATTGTTGGGAAAACTGTACAGCAATCTGATAGAAATTGGGTATAGACCAATATATTCCACCATTTGCCAAGATAAGGTCAAAATGGATACATGATCTAGAAAATTTGAAGAACATGAAACATATTACCTATCAGATTTATGGATCAGCGAAAAATTTATGAACAAAGAAGAGATAGAGTGTTGTGAGATATAAAGTGGGTAATTTTTTATTACATTAAATTTAAAAGTTGTTGGGGTTTTTTTTTATTTTTTGGAGGAAGGAAGACAGGGCAATTGGGGTTAAGTGACTTGCCCAAGATCACAGGGCTAGAGTTAAGTGTCTGAGACTGGATTTGACTTCAGGTCTTCCTGATTCCAGGGTCAGTACTCTATTCACTGCATCACCTAGTGGCCCCAAAAAGGCTTTATACAAATGAAATAAATGTAGCCAAGATCAGAAGGAAAGTTGAAAACTGGGGAAAAAATTTTTATAGACAATTCCTCAGATAAAGGTCTCATATCTCATATATATAAAGAACTGTGTCAGATCTATAAGAATGCAAGTCATTCCCCAATTGATAAATGGTCAAAGGGTATGAACAGGAGTTTTCCAATGAAAAATTCAAAACAATTTATAATCATATAAAAAACACTCTAAATCATTATTGATGGGAGAAATGTAAATTAATACATTCTTGAGATATCACATTACACCTATCAGATTGACTAAAATGATAGGAAGGGAAAGTGACAAATCGTGGAGGAGATATGGAACATTTGGGACCTTAATTCATTGTTGGTGGATCTATGAGCTGATCCAACCATTCTGGAGAGAGATTTGGAATCATGTCCAAAGAGTTATTAAACTGCCTATACCCTTTGACCCAGTCATACCACTATTAGGTCTGTTTTGGAGGATGATTAGGGAAAATGGAAAAGAACCTACATGTTCTAAAATATTTATAGCAGCTCTTTTTGTGGTGGCCAAGAACTGGAAATTATGGGGATGTCTAGCAATTGGGGGATGGCTAAACAAATCATGGTATATGATCATGATGGAATATCACTCTGCTATAAGAAAAGACAAGCTGAATGATTTTAGAAAAGCATGGGGAAATCTCCATGAAGTAATGAAGAGCAAAATGTGCAGAACCAAGAGAACACTGTGTACAGTAACAGCGGTATTATTTTAAGAACAGCTTTGAGCAATCAAGTCATTCTGACTAATAAAAACACCCAAATTAGCCTCAAAGATCCTCTGAGGGAAGATGCTGTTTGAATCCAGAAAGGAATATGACTGTGGCATAGGAAATGATGAGTTGGCTGATTTAGAAAAACATGGAAAGACTTGGACTTAAAAAGGAAGATGCTATCCACTTTCAGAGAAACAGAGGGTAGGAAGAAATAAACATAGTACAGTCTGTTTATGAGTGTATTTGTGTTTATATGTCTATGTGTGTGTGTGAGTGTGTGTGGATAAATAGATACATACATATATAATCAAACTTAATTGTAGCTTTCTGGGGGGAGGGGAAAAATAAAATTAAAAGTGCCCAGCAGAGAACAAAAGAAAACCAACAGGAAGCAAAGCTGGGCAGTTTTGGAAACAATGTGTAGTATTTATTAGGTTTTCTTGAAATGGAGTTATTGTTTTATATTAAATCGAATAGAACTGACCCAGCTAACTAGTGACCTGAGACCTAAATCTTCCTTTCTTTTCATTTGTATTAACAAGGGTTATGTCTTATAGGGGGGTGGGGAACCTGTGATCTTGAGGTCACATGTGGTCCTCCAGGGCCTCAAGTGTGGCCCTTTGATTGAATCCAAAGATTCTTCCAACTTCTTTGGATTCAGTCAAAAGGCTGCACTTGAGGATCTAGAAGGCTGCCTGCGACCTTGAGGCCTCAGGATCCCACCCCCCATCTTAGAATGTCCTCAAAAGTCATGATCCCAAATCCATTTCAGGAGGTCTCTGTCAAAGAAACCCCAGAGTGCTATGGGTATTTGACCCCTTTTTTTGGGAGGGAAGAACCAAAATATTTTGATCTTTCATGCAAATGAATGGGAGGAAGTGAGCAAAGGAAAAACAACCCTAAAAAAAGAGCCCTAAGCCTGAGTCACAAGTCTTCCTTGTGCCTTTAATATAAAAACCTGTCTGCATACAGATAGATAAAGAAAGAGCCTGCAACAAGCCTGCCCTACACTTCAATCAGTCCTCTTGTGGCATAGGATGGTCTGTTCTCTCACCATCCTGGTTACCTTCCTCTTAATATATTGCAACAAATGACAATCAAATCTTTCCCAGATTGTGGTGCCCAGAACTGAGCATAATACTCTACATGCAAACTGGCTAAGGCAGGGTAAGGCAGTACTATCACTTCCATATTTCCATTAATTCACACTGAAATCATACTGGTATTATTGTCCACCATAGCTCAACGATGACCTATTTTGAGCTTGCGATTTTCTAAGAGCCTCACATTTTTTTTTCATTTGAACCGTTTCCTAACCACAACTTCCCCATCCTGTTCTTGCATACTTGACTTATTTTTAACCCTGCAATGGACTTCCCATGTATCCTCATTATATTTTATCATATTAGATCTGGCCCATAATTCTAGACTGCTGGGATACTTTCAGAGCCTGCCTACCTCAGTCATCCATTGTATTGAGTCTCCATTAATAGCTTTGGATAATCTGGAAGTTTAATTATTTGGGTACCTATGCCTTCATCTCCAAAATGCTGAATAGAATAACATTATACAGTTTCAAATTTCTGTACAGTTTACAGAAAAGGCCATGAACAAATCTATAAGTTTATAGAAGGGGAAACTGAGGCCCAGGGAGGTGAACTGATCATGGCCAATGTAGCACATGACCTGTCCATCTCCTTTTCTAATCAAATGTGTCCTCAGTGGTACTTCTTATCACGGATAAATCTTCATTGGTTATTGACAACAACCTATGGAGACCTATCATTTATCTTTCCATTCTCCTTAGGGTTGTTTACACTTGTAATTTCTCTGAGATCATGTGATTTCATTATTTTCAGGCATGTATCATTACCAGGAGAATACTATTGTTAAAAGACCCAGATATTTGCGACAAGAAGATTCTTGGGGTCATTGAAAGCACTATGTAGTTTCCCAAATACAGTCTAGCCGGATCTCTTCTTCCTAACCAGTCTGGCTCAGCTTATTATCCATTTGTAACACCTTTCCTAAATGTCTATTTTGGTAAATTAATTCCGTGGGCTGCCCATCTCATAACATCTCATAGTCTGAGTACTATGTATAGTTCATCCATTTGTTTTTCTAGTAAAGAAGATTAGACCTATCTCTTTTGAAAAACCATTTCTAATGCACATTTTTATTTTATTTTCAGATCTACTGTCTCTCTCTTCCACCTTTCCCTCCTTTTAAGAAAGCAAGAAAAATAAAACCACTAGAAAATTTTTCATCACTACTTATTTTTCTGAGGAGCCTTTGTAGTGCTCTGAGGTTCACTGACTTTAGCACAATTTCATCTGTGTGCCTCCTGGTGTAAAATCTTTTCCCCTGATAAGGATAAGATGGGCTGATCATTAGGTGCAATTAACAAACCTGGACCACTTTTCATTTCTGACTTTGTGTCCCTCCTACTTAGCTCAATGCCTTGCACTTTGAATTCAGTTTACTTCCATAAGACAAGCATTAATGAACCAATCCTCCTCCCACCTTGTGTAAGGCATTGCATTAGGAACTAGAGATTCAATGACAAAAAAAGAAAAATAATCCTTCCCCTGCAGGAGCCCTATAGCATTCTGCTGGAGGATATAATCTGTAGTATTTGTTGTTGTTCAGTTGTACTCAACTCTTCATGACTGCATTGGGGTTTTCTTGGCAGAGATACTGGAGTGGTTTGTCATTTCCTTCTCCAGATCATTTTACAGATGAGGAAACTGAGGCAGAGTGAAGTGATTTGCCCAGGGTTAGACAGCTAGTAAGTGTCTGAGGCTAGATTTCAACTCAGATCTTCCTGACTCCAAGCTTGGCACTCAATTCATTGTGCCACCAGCTCAGGACTCAATTTCCTCAACCAGAAAATGAGGTAGTTGGACAAGACGACCTTTGACATCCTTCCCAGCTCTAAATTTATAGGCTTATAATTCTACAATGAGAATTCTTGACATGATCAGCCCTGTACTTTAAGAAAAAAAAAGATTATTTCAAAAGGTGTGTGAAGGATGGAAGAAACTGGAAGAGAAAAGAGGTTGGGATCAGAGAATTCTACTATAGAATTGAGAGAAGATGCCTGAAGGGGAAAAGGCAGGGCCCAAACAATGATCTGGATGGGTAAGCAGAGCACCAAGCTGGAGTCAAGCCCAAGAGTGGATTAAGCAAACAAATCCAGAGCACAAAAGGAGTCATGGGAAGAGCCATGGTGTTCAGACTACCTCTGAAGTCAGTCCTGTCTCTGACAGAACTACTCAGTATGGTGTTGGACACATCACTTCCCAAAATCAGGAAGGCAGGGACATGTAGTCAACCCCTATCTAAACTCCCCTAGTAGAAGGTACTTCCTTGAGGACAGAACCTTTTACATTTTCATCTGCATCGCAGAGAGGACAGTGTGTCTTGTGGATAGAGAACTGACCTGAAAGCCAGGAAGATCTGAATTCAAGTCCTAGCTGTGTGACCCTGGGTAAATGACTTGACTTCTCAATGCCCTGGTCCAGGACTTATTAAACTGTGGGAGCTGAAGGGTCGAGAGTAGAAAAAGTTTAAGAAGCCCTGCACTAGTCAACACTTTTTTTTTTTTAGAATTCTTTTTTTTTATTTTAATTTATTTTCTTGGTTACATCATTTGTTTCCACAAGGTTTTGAGTTACAAATTTTCTCCCCTTTTTGTTCCTACCCCCCAGCCCAGAAC
>CM053596.1:56240676-56288313 GCA_028646575.1 Pseudocheirus occidentalis
ATTCAGGTTTTAAACTCTTGTCATTTCCTAGCTATGATTGCCTCTTTCTAAGCCTCACTTTTCATTTGTTTGTTTTTTTCCCTGCTTTTTGGAGGGGTGAAGGCAGGGCAATTGGGGTTAACTGACTTGCCCAAGGTCACATGGCTAGCAAGTGTTAAGTGTCTAAGGCCAGATTTGAACTCAGATCCTCCTGACTCCAGGACTGGTGCTCTATTCTAAGCCTCACTTTTCTTTCCCCTTAAATGGCATTAATATTCTAAATATTAACTTCTCTCTCGTAAGAAAAGTACTTGCAAACTTTTATAAATCATAGAATGAGAACTAAAGTGTAAAAAGATGCTTGTGTATGAAACAACTTATCATAAGAACAATAAATATTTGAAGAGGACAGCCCTGAGATTTTAGAGGAGACAGCTGGAGCGGAGTGGACAGACATCTGGAGTCAGGAAAACTGTACTCGAGCCTAGTTTAGCTTTCAGTAGCTGTGTCCTAGGGCAAGGCTTCCTTCATTTCTCTAGGTCTCAGCTTCCTCACGTGTAAAATGAAGGGGTTGGATTAGATAATTCCCTAAGGTTCCTTATTGCATTTTGTACAACAGAAAGGGCTATAATAATATTTTTAATTTTCAGTTTTGTTTATTTATAACATTCGGTTATTTTTAGAAGTTTCAAGTTCCAGATAGTCTTCTTCCCTCTAGCTGAGGGGCTAGAGAAGGCAAGCAATATGACACCCAATATATATGTGAAATCATTCAAAACATATTTCCATATTAGCTGTGTTGCAAAAAAAGCAAGAAAAATAAAGTGAAAAACAATAGTTTTTCAAAATATTGAAAATTTTCACTGCTCATTTTCCAGATGAGGAAACTGAAGCAAACAGGCATAAGTGACTTGCCCAGGTTCACACAGCTAGTAAGTGTCTGAGACTGGATTTGAACTCAGGAATATAGAAGACCCAGCAAAGGAGACTTAGAAGAAGGAGTAGTCAGACAGTCAGGAGGAGATCCAGGATAAAGTAGTATCATGGAAACCTAGACAGAAGAGAGGGCATCAAGGAGAAGACAGATGATCAACAATGTCAAAATATGCAGAGAAGTTAAGAAGGCTAAGGTTTGAAAAAAAAACCCAGAATTCATCAGTTTTTTTCTCTGGGGGTAGATAACATTTTTCATCATGAGTCCTTTGGAACTGTGGATCATTCTCTTGATAAGAGTAGTCAAGTCTTTCATAGTTGATCATCGTTACAATATTGCTGTTACTGGGTACAATGTTCTTCTGGTTCTGCTCACTTCATTTTTGCATCAGTTCATATAAGTCTCCCCAGGTCTTTTTTTTTTCTGAAACTATCTCTACCTCATCATTTCTTGGGTTATAATAATATTCATTCTTATCCCTTTGGGCTAGGGTTATCAGGGAAGACTTGATAGAGAATCTTGAAGAGTAGATAGGCTTTGAACCAGCCAGAGGAGAAGGAAGATGAATTCGGATTGTGGGTTACACCGAAGGAGATAAGACATGGATGGGGCTGAGAGAATGAGCCCTGGGGCTGAAATCTGTCCTGACTTAAACTATTGTATAAACCTCCGTAGAGCATTTTATTGTTGTTGTTGCTCAGTATAGAGGTGGTTTAACTTTCACTTGTTTATTACCTTCTTCCTTTTCCAAGGCTGACTAAAGAAAAACCTCCTGGGGATCGATTAGATCCTTGGACTCCCTCAGGACCCAATTCCTGAGTGGGGTGGATATAAGGTGGAAGGGGAACTTGCAGGACCCTGGACTTGAGCTACAGAATCAGGGGCTTTGTCTTCTTTGGGGTTTGGGGGAGAATGGGGAACAATGTCCACCAGGGCGGGGAGTCCCACGCTAATAGGTAGGTTGACTCTTTTTCTACTTTCTGTACAGATGTGTCTCCACCTAAACCTCCATTTTCTAGTCAGTTCTAGGTAGAAGTGATGCTATGAGCTCAATTACAGGAAATTCTGTGACATCACCCAGTTTAGAAGCTCATTCTTGGGGATTCCTGGTCTAGATAGCAGAGGCTGCCCCCTTGTGGCTATTCCTGGTGGAACATCAGCATGTTCTTTAAAGACAATTGATAGTATTAATTTATAAGTCAGTCAATAATTAAACACCCACTGCGTGCTTTGGGCATACAGAGAAAGGCAAAAGACAGTCTCTGCATTCAGTACAACTGAAGGGGCTAAAAACATACAAATAACTATAAAACAAGATATATAATTGGTAAATTGGAGAGATAATCCATAGGGAAAGGTACCAGAGAGGAAGCAGGAAAGATTTCTTGTAGAAGGAATGATCTTAACTGGGATTGAAGGAAGCCAGGAGGTGGAGGTGAGGAGGGAGAGCATTCCAGGCATTGGGGACAGCCAATGAAAATGCCTAGAATTTGGAGATAGAGTGTGTCCTGCTTATTTAAGGAACAGCAAGGATGGTGGGGGATGGGGTGGGGTGGGGGTAGTAATGTGTAATAAGACTGGAAAGCCGAGAGAGTCAGATTGTGGAAGGGCTTTGGATGACAGCAGAGGATTATATATTTGATTCTGCAGGTGATGGGGAGCCACTAGAGTTGATCGAATGGTGGTGGTGGTGGTGGTGGTGGTGGTGGTGGTGGTGGTGGTGGTGTGTGTGTGTGTGTGTGTGTGTGTGTGTGTGTGTGTGTGTGTGTGTGTGTGTGACATAGTCAAATACGAACATTAGAAAGATTAATTGGACAGCAGAATAAAGGAGACTGGAGGGGAGATTTGAGTCAGGGAGACAAAGCAGCAGGCTATTTGCAGTCATTTAGGTAGGAGATGATGAGAATTTCCACTAGGATGGTGGTAGTGTCAGAGGGGAGAAAGGGGTATGTTAAGAAGGATGTTATAAATGTAAAATCAGTAAGACTTGGCAACATATTGATTGGATGGGGAGCTATTAAAGAATGAGAAGTTGAGAATGATGTACCTAGTTTTGAGCCTTGGTGACTGGGAGGATGGTGGTGTCCTTGGCCATATTAGGGAAATTTGGAAGAGTTTATGGGGAAAGAGACTTAAGTTCAGCTTGGACATGTTGAGCTTAAGATATATCTTATAGGATATATCTTAGATATCTCATAGGCAGTTGGAAATGGAGATTAGGAGAGAGCTAGAGATTAGGAGGACTGCATAAATTATGTCTGAGAATAACTAGCATGAAGATGATAGTTGAAATGTTTCATGGGAATTGATAAGAGATCACCAAGGGTTGATAATATAGAGGAGAGAAGAGAAGAGGGTCCAGAATAGACTTCTAGGTGGGCACCCACCTTTAGTGGGTGAGACCTAGACACAAAATCCAGCAAAGGATTCTTAGAAGAAGGAGTAGTCGGACAGTCAGGAGGAGGTCCAGGATAAAGTAGTATCATGGAAACATAGACAGAAGAGGACATCACGGAGAAGACAGATGATCAACAATGTCAAAATATGCAGAGAAGTTAAGAAGGATAAGGTTTGAAAAAAAAAGACCATTAGATTTGGCAATTAAGAGATCATTGGTAATCTTGGAGAGGGCAATTTTGGTTGAATAATGAGGTCAGAAGCCAGACTGTAGAAACCTAAAAAGAGAGTGAGAAGAAAGTAAGTGGAGGCATTGATTACAGATGGCCTTCTCAAGAAGTTCAGTCACAATAGGGAGAAAAGGTAGGGAATGATAATTGGTGGGAGTCTAAAATATGACCCCTATTAATCTCATCCAGCTACTTTTATATGGCTCATAGATATGTATAGAGCTGGAATGGGATTTCTGAGGTCTTAAGAACTCTTAGGAAGCACCCAGTCCCATTCCATCTCCTTGCATCATAAGCTTTCCCCCATGCCTCCTTCCCTGAGGTTCTGAAGCAAAGGTCAGTGGCCTGGTGGAGTGTAGAGAAGGGAGGTGATGTGAGACATGGTGTGGAGGTGTAATTCACAAGAGCAGGCAACTGATTGTCTCTCGGAGATAAGGGAGAAGTAAGAGATGAGGTTATAAACAGCTGAGGATGGTTATGAGGGTGTGAACCTAGGTAATTGGAAGATTTGGGGGCACTGCCTTCAATAACATCCAGAACTGTCTGACTTGAACTGCTTGTCACTGGAGTAGTTCATGTGCAATGTAGGGACGATGCTTGTCAGAACTGTGGGAGTATCGATTCAGGTACTGAGAAGTACCCTACCTTCCTTGAAGCCTTGCAGTTTCTGGAATTCTGTGATCTTTTGCAGTCTCAACCACTGTTCCAAGTCAAGACCTTGCATCTACTTCTGTCTCCCACCATGTCAAGGAGGCGCTGAATGAATGTCAACTAATAATGTTTGAACAACTACTTAAATGTATCAGGGAAGAGAGTATTATTATGTATCTTTTCCCAAGTTGTCCAGATTTCTCTTCTGCGCAAACTCTTCTTTGTCCAGCATCCAAACCCCTCCACCCCCCAGTGCCTGTACCCTCTTTCTTTTTAGTCTTATCTCATGTTACTCTCCTATTCTGGACTGTATCCAACCTGAATTCTATCCCCTACAAATATCCTTCACTTTCCTTTCTCATTCTGGTTATATCTGTAATCCTTCCCTCTCTCCCTTTCTCTTCCTTCCCTCTCTCCCTTCCTTCCTTCCTTCCTGCCTTCCTTCCTTCCTTCCTTCCTTCCTTCCTTCCTTCCTTCCTTCCTTCCTTCCTCCCTTCCTTCCCTCCTCCCTCCTTCTTCTCTTCTCTTCTTCCTTCCCTCCCTCCTTTCCTTCTTTCCCTCCTTCCTCCTTCCCTCCTTCTTTTCATCCCTTCCTCCTTTCTTCCTTCTTTCCTCTCTCCCTCCCTCCTTTCCTTCCTTCCTTTCTTTCCTATAGGGAAATCCTGATGTGGAAACTCTCTTTCTGTACAGAGAGACATTTAATCTTGCACCTTTTAGTCTTAGAAAGCTGACCCAAGGACATCAAGATTTAAGTGACTTGTCTAAGGTTACCCAGCCTGTATTGTGCCAGAGATGAACCTTCAACCTGGCTGGGACTTTGTGACTCTGAGACTGGCTGTCCGTCCACTGGGCCAGGCTGCCTTTTATTGAATTCTTACCCACCATCTAAAATCTTAACTCACATGCCAACTTGTGCAGGAAGCCTAAGAGTCTGATTAGCCCATGGGATAGTAATGGGCCAGCTTACTGGAGTCTTGCTGGGTGGGGCCCAGGATGAACAAGGCCAGAGTTCAGTCCCTTACTGTCCTTCTAGGCAGAGATGGAGCTGTTGCGACACATTGGGGTCCCTGCCCACAAGATCATCTATACCAGCCCATGCAAGCAGGCTGCCCAGGTGAAGCAAGCTGCCAGGCTTGGCATTCGAGTGCTCAGCTTTGACAACGAGGTGGAGCTGGCCAAAGTGGCGAGGTCCCACCCCACTGCCAGGTAGGCTGATTGTAAGGAAAACTTTCCCAAAGAGCCATCCAAATTGGCTGGGCAACCTTGGGAGGAGGAGGGGATTCCCTAGGATTGAAGATTTTCAAAAGAAGGTTAGATGGCCATTCATGATGAGAGTGCAGTTTCACAGGCACAGAACTTCAGAACTGGGATACACCTCAGTAGCCATTTCCCTGAATCACAGATTTAGAACTGAAAGAGACCTTTTTAAAGGTTATCTAATCTAACTCCCCATGCCTTATCCAGATGAGGAAACTGATGTCTCAGAGAGGTTAGTCTACTTACCCAAGGTCACACAAAGGGTGTGCAGAGCTGGGGTTTGAACTTAGTTCTCAGACTACCCTTGGAGAATTCTACCACAACACAGGCTGTTGTAGATGTATATGGGTGTGTGTGTGTGTATGGTGGTGGTGGTGGTGAATTCTTGTCCATATGCAGCTTGGACTAGATGACCTCTGGGATTCTGAAACCCGTTTCTGCATGCCAATAGCTTTATGTGACCTTGGTGTAGTAATTTCCCCTGCCTGAGCCTCAGTTCCCTCAGGTAGAAAATGAAGATGTTGGATTGTCTTCAGTGTGATTAGTAAGTCTTCATGATCCTATAATGAGATTATGAGTTTTATTAAGATGGAGTATAGATAGTGAGTGCTCTAGACTTTGAGCCAAGAGACTGGTTTGTGTGATCCTGGGCAAACTACTTAAATTCTCTGGTCTCACCTTCCTCATCTGTAGCCCCTGCCTCCCAGGGTTGTTGTGTGCATACAATGAAATAATATTTACAACTTATTATATATAGCATATAAGTATACATTACATTATGTATTATAATCATATATTATATACTAGTACATTTATCTATAATATACTAATATGTTATATATTATATAAAATTACACTATCAATTATTACCTGTAAAATGAAAGGTTTGGGCTAGGTTGCCCTAAGGGACCATTTCAGTTTCACATTATTGATCCTCTGATTCTCAGTCATTTCACTTTCCAGCCTCTCAATTTCTTCCTCTATTGAGTGGGGATAATAACACTCCCATAGCACTTACCTTTGGAAAAAGAGGTGTTCTGGTCAGTGTTTAACAATAGACTCTCTGGGGGGAAAACTGTATCCATGTCACACTTTTAAACATTATTAACATCTTCTCCATCCCTTTTGAAAGGTCTAGAAATCAACAAAGCAACAAATCATGTGCCCTAATTTGTAGTATTTGCTGGTTTTTGAGGTGTCACATGCTCCTACTGAACATTTAACAACCGGCTCTCTCTCAATCTGGGCAGGAGAGGCTGCAGCATACTGCAGGTCAAAAACCTTTAAGTGTGATAGAAATGTGAGCTGTTGTTTAGGAACACATTGAGTGCAAGGATGAGGGTTGTGGGTGGCTTTGCTGTATCTGACTTTTTATAATCTCCCAGCATAGATTTTAAATTCAGATTTGAACTTGGGTCAATCAGAGGACCAGACTTCCAGAGTAGGAAGAGGGATCTACAGGTTTCTGTAGCTTCCTGTTTTCTACAGGATCTACATCTTACAGATGAGGAACAGAGGCCCATAGTGGCAACTTTCCTGAGGCCGCATAGGTTACAGTGAGTGGCAATGGTGCACATTTTACAGATGTGGTCCTCTTACTCCAGATCCCGGTACAATTTGCCATGCACTAACTAAGGACCCTACAAATTGATGAGGCCCTCAGCCAGTTTTCCTTAAAGGCAATATATACCTACATGAGCAATTTGAACAATAAATACTGTTTTTCTCCTATGTACTCAATCTAGAATAGAGGATTTGTTTTGGGCCTAGAAGCTTGGGGTCAGATAGTGGAGGACCTGAAAATGCCAGGGGTGAGGGAAGGGTGTGGAGTGGTTTTGAAGGGCAATGGGGAACCATTGAAGGTTTTTGAATGAGAGAGTGCTGAGGTGAAGATGGTCAATGGAAAAAAATGCATGTAGTGGTCACTGTATGAGACATTTCCCTGTCATTAGTAGGAGGGTGTTTGGGCCACATGGCCTACCTGGGGCTATCTGGCCAGGGTGGCCTTCATGTCTTTGACACAGAATTCCCTGTCTATGATCTGATGGTAGCATCTGTTATCTAGAGTGGGTAGGGAGGGAAGAAAAAAGGAAGGGAGAGGTGGGTGAAGACAGAGAAATGATTGCAAATTAGTGGCCCATGGTAGGAAAGTAGGAGACAAATTAACCCAGTTGAGCCATGGCTTTAACGCCCCCCCCCCAGACTAGGGATTTGGGGGAGGTGTACACCCACCCTGGCTCACCTCCTGGTGATACTTGGTGGTTGATTGGTTCTAAGCCAGGTGGGCCTGCAGCCTGTTGGCCCAGGAAAGATCTCCTGAAGAGCAGCAAGCAGGGGGTCCCTGTGGAGGGGGGGTGGATCTCCACCCAGCGGGGAGGGCGGGGTGTGCGTGTCTCCCCACAGGATGGTTTTACGCATTGCCACAGATGACTCCTGCTCTCCTGCCCGCCTGAGCATGAAGCTTGGTGCTACTCTGAAGTCCTGTAGACACCTGCTAGAAACTGCCAAGAAGATGAACATGGAGGTGGTGGGTGTTAGGTGAGTGGCCTGGCTCCTGAGGGCTTCTAGAATCTTGCCTCTGGGTGGATGCATACCTGCTAAACTTTGGGCTCCTATTGTGAGTCTGCTCCATCCTGGCTGTGTGACCTTGGGCCAATCAGTTCCCCACCCCAGACTTTTATTTTTCTCATCTCCAAAGTGGGGATGTTACCGTCTACCCTGCCTGGGTTGCAGAAATTTTGTGAAGATATGATTAGAATAGCGGAAGGAAGAGACTCTGGAAATTGTAAAGTGGGTTCTTAGGCAAAACCAAATCACTTAGCAATCAGTTTCCAGCTGATTAAACCTCTCTGCATTGATTGAGGCTTGTTTCTCTTATAATTATTCATTAGTGTTGTTAGGGGGAATCTGGGGACCACTTGGGATGGAGACATCCCAGAAGGCCCTGCAAGCATCGCTGACTTTGTGACCTATGGAACCAGCTGACCTTTTCAGGGATGGGAGAGATTACAGAACCCTCTGCCCAGACCCCACCCATTGCTGATGCTGCCATGACCTGGTGCCTCGTAGCTGTGCACTCTCACTTCCCTGAACCTCCTCATCAGCAAGCCAAGGGAGCTGAAGTAGGGGACCTGAAAGCACCCTTAGAGGTCTAACATTCTACATGGCAGATCTTCCCCCCTTTAAGCCTGCCCCAATATATTGTTATGGATGTTTTTGTTTTTGCATTGCCTACTTTTTCCCTTGTAACCTACTGTAGCAGCAAGCACCCCAGTATACCCAGGATGGCTGCTAGCACAGGTTCTTAGACCTGCTTTTCTAAAGGAAAGCAACTCAAAAAAAGGTTAACAATCTTACTTTAATGAAACACACACGCACATATATGTATATGTATATATCATTCACTTAATTCAGGGGAAAAAGTCAGCACCCTGAACTTCAGAAAATACAAACAGAAATTACAAGCAGACAAAAAAAATATAGACAGAGAAAATGAGAAAATAGCACAGTTCCAACAGACCCAACAGACAGGGCTTCTAGCTGTCTGACTATTACATACATACGTAGTTACCAGAGAGAGAAGCACTCATATCTGGGTTTTCAAAGCTGGGGGGCTCAATGGCTACCCAGAGGCTCATCTGGACAAATCACACAACTCTTCCCATAAATGAACCCCAAGGCAAAACCTCTCCTCAGTGTATATATATAGACTTCTTCAGGGTCAGAGGAGCCTCCTCCCAATCAAACCCCTCCTGTTCGGTTCCACTTGAAGCCTATTAAGGGATAGGGAAGATTTTCAAATTCCTTACCATTATACTTACTTCTTCCTTCCCTGTGTACAATTCATTATATCAAATGATATTTCTACTTTTCTATTTTCTTACTCTATGACCCTTGGCAAGGTCCTTTATCTCTTTGGAGTTCAGTTGCCTCCTCTACAGAATGGGTACATTCCTCCTTCCATACATTGTTCCCTTTAACTCCAAGACCTACAACTCTGGCTGGTAGGGTTGGGGAAGGGTTTCTTTATCTCCTCCTCCTCCTTCTTCCCCTCCTCCCTCACCTCTCCTTTCCCCTCTTCTCCTTCAACTCTCCCTTGTCGCCCTCTAACTTCCCCTCTTCCCCTTCTCCCTCTCTTCCTTCTCCTCCTTCCCCTCCTTTTCTTCCCTCTCCTTCTTCCCCTCTTTCCCCTCTCTCCTCCTCTCCCTCCTCTCCTTTGTCCTCTCCTTTCCTCTCTACCCCTTCAACTCTACCTCCTCCCTCTCTCCCCTTCTCCCCTTGCTCCCTTTCTTCCTTCTCCCCCCTCCTCTTCCCCTCACCCCCGCCCCCCCCAGTAAGTCCATTGGCTCAGAGCAAGATTCTTTCTCTTTAGTTTCCATGTTGGAAGTGGCTGCTCCTCCGACCCTCAGGCCTTTACTCAATCCATCGCAGATGCTCGCCTGGTGTTTGAAATG
Organism: Pseudocheirus occidentalis; assembly: GCA_028646575.1. Taxonomy (NCBI): domain Eukaryota; kingdom Metazoa; phylum Chordata; class Mammalia; order Diprotodontia; family Pseudocheiridae; genus Pseudocheirus; species Pseudocheirus occidentalis. Next base: position 56,250,579 of record CM053596.1, read on the forward strand.
GGGACTGAGCTAGGCTACCGGATGCACATCCTGGATCTTGGAGGTGGCTTTCCTGGCACTGAGGATTCTAAAGTCAGGTTTGAAGAGGTACAAGTCCCCTCCAGCCATTTCAGAGGGTCCTGTTTTGGGGGGGACGCACAGAGGCTGTGGGAAAAAAATCCACTAAGAATCTCCAAGCTCCATCCTAGTCCAGCCAGCCCAGCCATCATTTCAATTCAGTAGACATCTAAGGTGATAAATTCAGATCTGCGACCCTAGTCACTACTTCCATAATCCTATTTTACTGGCACAGTACTGGGCACTGTGGATACAAAGACAGAGGAAGCTACCCTCAGGGAGCTTATATTCTACTGAGGGTGAGGGAAGGATACAGCTGAAGTACCATCTTCTATATGAGGACTTTCTTGCTCTCTTCTGATCTCTGCTTTTGACTTTTCTTCCACCCCCCTCCACAGTTATTTTGTATCTGCTTTTGTCTACCTCTCCCAATAGAATATAAGCTCCTTGAGGGCAGGGACTGTTTTCATTTTTCCTTTGTATCCCTAGAGCCTGGCACATAGTGGGCATTTAATAAATGCTTGATGACTGATTGATTAAACATGTGCAGATAAATAAATGCAATATTTATAGGAAGTAATTTAAGAGTTTGAAAGCACAGCTTGGTGAGGGGTGGTCAAGAAAAGCTCTGGACCTGAGAAATGTCCCAAGGAACAAAGTGCCTGCCTCCTCACTGCTGGAAGAAGTGGTGCCAAGGGAGGAGCTGGGGAGGGCAGAGCGACAGGAGGAGGATCAAGGGGCCTAGAAATGCTTATTTATATTCTAGCTTTCCTTCCCCTTCCTGTTCCCCCAGTTTAGACAGAGCCCTGGACTCGTCGTCAGGAGAGCTGGATTTCAGTACTGGCTCTGCTGCTCGGTGGGCTATGTGACTGACTTCTGGCAAGTCACTTAATCTCTCTGAACCTCGGTTTCCCCCCTTGTAAAACAGAGAGGCTAAAACTTGCCTGACCTGCCAGACCTCTTGGTAAGGATCCAAGAACTCTACTGATGGCAATCAACTACAGTAACAATAACAATGATATTGATAATAATGCTTTGGCACTTCAAGGTCCTGTGATTCCCTCCACTTATATAGATAGCAGCTCCTCTCTGCCTAGTGGCCTTGCTGAGTAGTTATGACCCCATAGCTTTGTGGCTCACCCTCTGTTGGTGAAGTTCTCTGCACTTAGCTGGGCTGATCTTTAGGACTCCAGGCACATCACCGGCCCAAACGTATGGAGTTCTTAGGACTTGTCCCATGCTGCTCCAGCCTTTGAGAACCCAGGGAAGCCATTTTAGGAAAAATATTGATAATCTGGAGTCCATTGAAAGGAGGTTTGACATCAGAAAAGATTTCCTAACAATTGTTGCTATTCAATTGTTTTAATCCTGTTTGAGTCTTCATTATTCCATTTGAGGTTTTCTTGGTAAGGATACTGGTTTGCCATTTCCTCCCCTAGCTCATTTTATAGATAAGGAAACTGAGGCAAACAGGGTTAAGTAACTTGCCCCAGTGTCATACAACTAGAAAGTATCTGAGGCAGGATTTGAACTCAGGTCTTCTTGACTACAGGTCCAGTGTTCTATCTCCACCTAGCTGCCCTTTCCTAACAACCAGAGCTGTCCAAAAGCAGAATGAGCTGCCTTTGGAGGTAATGGGCACTCTCTTAGACCCAGGGCGACAAGGGGCCTGGAGACTAATGCCATAAGAATACTTACTGAGGGAACTGAGTGAGGTTTAGTCTGGAGAAGAAAAGACTGAGGGGAGACATGATAGATGTCTTTAAGTATTTGAAGATGTCTTTATTTTGTCATAGAGAGGAGTGATTCATTAGGTTCTGGAAAATCACAGGATTTTGACTTAGAGAAGATCTCTGGAACTTCAGTTCAACCCATACCTGAAAGGAGTTTTTACTATCACTCACATACATACCTGACACATGGCCAGCCCCTTCAGCCTCTTTGCTTATAGACTTCCAAAGAAAGGGAGCCTATTATTTCCCAAGGCAGCTCATTCCACTTGGGGACAGCTCTAATTGTTAGGATTTATTTCCCCATGCCAAGCTTAAATTTGCTTCTTTGAAATTTCCACCAATATTGGGGCCAAACTGGTCAGATTTAGTGCCTCTTTTTCAAGTTCTGCTTGGCCCCAGGTCCCAGAATTATCAGCCAGGGGGAGGGGGAGGGATAGTTTAAAAGGATGCCTATTCTGGTAGGGATTGGATTAAGTAATTGCTGAACTCTCTTCCAGCTCTAAAAGTAGAATTTTACTTCTAGGTGGAATGATTTCTGAGCTGGGATTTTCCTTCTGAAGGGATCTGATTGCTCATTCACTCTTTCCCTTTTCTTCTTTTCCTGGTCTCAGATGGCTTCTGTGATCAACTCAGCCTTGGATATGTACTTTCCTGAAGGCTGTGGAGTGGACATTCTGGCTGAGCCTGGACGTTATTATGTGGCTTCTGCCTTTTCCTTGGCCATCAGGATTATTGCCAAGAAGGAAGTTCCATCAGATCAGCCTGGCATGGATGGTAAGTTGGGTGGGAGCTCCAATGGTGGGGAGATGGCCAGGGAAACTTGGTGCCCCTGTCCTTGGGAGACTCCTCTCAGGCTAGTTGGCCTTGTGTGCAGGCACGATTTCAGAGTGTGAACGGAATACACTAACCACATGCAAAGGGATGTGAGAACATCCTGTGACACCAGTGCTTGGATTTGGCTAGGATTAATTTGGGAAGGCTGCCTGGAGGAGGTAGCTGTTGGGAAGCCTTTTGGAGGATTTGTGGAAACTGACATGGCAAAGATGGGAAGAAGCATTCTGATCATGGGAACCCAGACCAGGTAGAAGAAGCGGGAGATTCTACCTGCTTCTGCTGTTTAGGGATTCTAACCCTCTTCTTCCCCCTGCCTCCCAAGCATATTGTGAAGCTCAAGATAATTGATACCAAAGGGTATTTGAATATATAGAGCATATGCCTGGGATGAGGGAGGATGTACTTTTCTCTTTGCCTACCCTCACCCCACAGCATCACACGATTTAAAGCTAGAAATATTATAGGATCATGGAGTTAGACCAGAGAGCATCTAGTCCAACAGTTTTGATTGTCAAAAAGAGGAAATGAAGTCCCTGAGAGGCTGAAGTGACTTGCCCATAGTCATAAAGGTAATAAGCAGGGCTGGGATTCAAACCCAGGTCCTTGACTCCAAATCTAGCAGGTTTTCACTGCTCTGTGATACTTCCGTAATCTCTCAGGAAACAGACCTTAGAGAGACCATCTAATTCTAGTCCAACCTCTCCATTTTACAGAAGATGAAACTGAAGCCTAGGGACATAAAACAACTTGCCCAGTGTGACTTAAACAGTCCACCACAAAGCTGGGATTCAAACCCAGGGCTTAGGATTCATTGACCTTTCTCCTACACTATGCCTCCTCTCCCTTTGAGGGTGACTAGCAATGGCCCGGTCACTTGGTGAGCAAGGAGCCTGATCAGACTGTAGGGACGGCCTCCTGGGAGGGGGATCCATCATTGCCCTAACTTCAGGAAGGCTTAGGGAACTTCCCTGGCCAGGGTTCTGACTGCTCTCCCTTGATTGACCCTCTGCCCTTCCCCTTCACAGAGGAAGACGGGGCCTCTCCCAAGAGTGTCGTGTACCACATTTCTGAGGGTGTTTATGGAGCCTTCAACTGTGTCTTCTTTGACAACGCTTGTCCCATGCCCATCTTGCAGAAGGTAAATGGCATAGGCTGGGAGGCTATTTTTTCCATTAAAAAAGTTAACTTTAAAAAAAATCTTTTTCATGTAGGCAGAAATAATAAGAGAAACAAAATATTCCATCCAGGTTCCTTGATAGAGATGCTGCCATGGGATATGTGACTACTGTAGTTCCGAGGAAGAGGTCCCCCTATCTCTGTTTATTTCATAGCAGAGCTTTTTGGGGAGGGTCGGGGGTGTGTATGCAAGATAAACTTTAGAGGCAGCATATATACTGGAAACATGGCTGGAGATGGAGTCAGGAGACCTGGGGAAGAGTCTTGTACTAATCCCGGCTAGTTGTGTGGCTTTGGGCAAATCACCCATGCCCTGTACCTCAGTTTCCTCATGTGTAAAATGCAAATAATGATGCCCAGACTAGCTCCCTCCTAGGGTTGACATGAAGAAAGTACCTTATAAATCATAGAGTTTGAGAGACAAAGGATGCTTAGGACTGGAAAAGAATTTGGCGATCATCCTTAATTCCCTTCATACTGTCCTTCCCCCCCTCCAAGGACACAGGGCCATAGGCTTGGAAATTTAAGACTGGAAGGAACCTCAGAGGGTATTTAGTCTAACCCTTCCTTTTATAGATGAGGATACTGGGGCCCACCCAGAGAAGGGTAGTGACTTGCCCAAAGTCACACAGTGAGTCAGTGAGTCTGCATTCAAACCCAGGTCTTCTGAGTCCAAGTCCATTATTACTTTTTACTTCAACTCACTCCCTTAAAGTACTGTAGAAATGTGACCTATTCATTCTCACCTAAATGGATAAATAATGTGTGAATTAAGCACTTTCAATGTACAAAGCACCACTTTAAGCTCAGAAAAATCAGATTGTCTCTGCTTTCAAGGAGCTCACATTCTAATGGGGGAGACAGGGCACAGGGAAGCTTTCAGCTGCAAGTCAACTGGGAAGGTTACTTGATCCTTAGTGGGTAGCCATATATTAGATGTTAATGCCTCTCCCTGAATATAATTTCTACTGATAAAATCTTTTCAGTTTCTGATGTTGAGCTGTTGGACAGTGCCAACGATTTTAAGAGCCAGGATTTGAACTCAAGTCTTCTCACTACAAGCCTAGTGCTCTTTCCAGTACACCAAGCTGCTTCCTCTTAATAGTGAGTGTAGAACAGGAATGTTCTTTCCTTGGGTTTGTTTGCTTTTGACTAGCTCCAAAGGCAGGCAAAACAGTTTCTACGAAAATGGCTAGCCATTGTGCAATCTCTGAAAAAGCCACCAGGTGGCACTCCAAGCCATGAATTACCCATGCAAGTCTATAGGATCTCCTCTAGGTCCTGAGTCCCTTCTTGAAGGGACCAATGGGATCACCAGGGAGATGTCTTGACTTGTGCATGAATTGGATTTGACTGAGACAGAACTGTGCAAAGTCCTCAGCCTCATGTTTTCCTCTAGTCATCCAGACTGCACATGTGTAGACCACCCTGGGCCAGGTTCAGTCTCTTCTGGTTCAAGATATGAAATAATCCAGGAATGACTTGTGGTTGGCTCATGTTCCCATTGCCATTAAGATTCTAGCCTCCTTCTCAACTCTGTGTGGCTTGAAAGAATTACTGACTTATGGGTACATAGAGATAGTACATAGATTAAAGCAGACATTTGAAATGAATAGCTTTGGCTTTAAAATTCCTGAGTTTCTTAACAGCCTTCCACCCCTGCTGAGCCCTCAACTCCACATCCTCTCAGAGGTCAAAGGGAGAATGGGTGGATTAATTGGTTCACCAGATGCAATGTCTCACCATGACTGGCATACATTCTGGCTCCTGGAGTGCTAGCAGTTGCTTCCTGGATGGTCTCCAGCCAAAACCTGGAGGGAGTCCAGTGATTTAACAGGATTTGAGGTCATTCATTGGAGGTTCAGTGCTTGGGCCTGGGGGGATCCTAATAAGTAGACTGAGTAAACATCTGGTGAATTCATGCTGTGAGTGTCAGTCTTCATCAGACATCCCCACTTTGGGGAGACAGAATGACTGATTCTCTTTACACAAAAACTCTCCAGGCAATTCAACTTCATGTTGCTTATTCCTTTGGGACTTTCAGAGTTGGGATGATGAGGGAAAGAAATTAGACTATTCAAACCAATCCTAAACAATATAAAAATAATAAGTATCAATATTGCTATAATTACAGTATTTATTACTATCAGTAAAATATTAATACTGATAATGATAACGAATTAATAATACTTATTCTGACTTTTAAGAAGCAGTTGTACAAAGTGCTTTACGACATTAGTTTGTTTGATCCAAAGAACACTCCTGTGAGATAGGATATTATTATAACTTTACTGTTTTCCTCACCTTATAGATGAGGGTTAAGTGATGCACTTGTGGTTATGTAGTTAATGAGTATGAAAAATGGCATATAAACTCTCCCTCCTCCTGACTCCAGGTCCAGTACTCTGCTAACCCTCTAGAGTCACATGTTGCCTCAGTAGAAGTAAGAGCTAATAGCCAGAGTTGTGCACAGATGGGATGGGTGACCTTGGGAGGCATCAGGTTTCCTGTCATAGAAAGTGGAAGCTGGATGATCACTTGATCCAGTTGTCTTAGTGGGGGTTCCTGCTTTGGGTTTAAGGTGAGATGCAAATTAGATATGCCATTTGAAGTAATCTTGTTTTTTCAATCTTAGCTGATTATCCAAACCCAGATTTCTTATCTAAAACTCAAGCCCTCCGCTAAATGTCAACATTATAAATGTTTCAGTGCTCCTGATAGTACTGTTGAAGCTTAGATAGAATTAACTGCCTGAGCAACTATCTCCAATGCGGCTTTGCTCAGCTACTCTAACTGGATGAAGTCTGATCCTCCGCTACTCAGGAACATAACCATTCTATCAAAGGGCTCCAGGACTTTGAGCTGGAAGGGGGAGCTCAGGGGCAATCTAGCCCAGCGCTTTCATTTGACAGATGAGGAATCTGAGACCCAGAGATGAGAAGGAACTTGATAGAGTCACTGACCTAGAAGTTGAAGGGATGTTAGAGATCATTTTGTCTAACTTTATTTTACAAACGAGGAGATTAAACCCCCAAAAGCTTATATGACCTCTCTGAGATCCCACAGTAAGTAAATAGCAAATAGTTCTGACTTGACCCAGAGCTCCTGATTCTAAATCCAACAGTCCTTCTGCTTCAGTTATGATTTGCCAGAAATTGTGGTGTTCACATATGACTCGTTGCAGCATCACCAAAAGACCTTTAACATGAACTAGCATTTACATAGTGCTTTACATTTTGAAAAGCATTTACATATGTTATCACATTTTATTCTTGTAATAACCTGGGCAGGATAGACATTATCATTATCTCGATCCTTACAGTTAAGGAAACTGAGGTAGACAAAGGTTAGGAGACTTTCCTAGAGTTGCACAGCTCTAAGTATCTGAGATAGGATTTGAAGTAGGGTCTCCCTGACTCCAGGCTCACTGCTCCATTTATGGTGTCACCCCCTGCTTCTATTATTACAATTAAATATTGGGGTTAAAATATTGAATTATCAGAAGTGTGACTCAATTTCTCAAGTACAATACAAGTCACAGCTGTCATCCTCGACCTCACCTATTGTCCATCGTCAGTGCCTGACCACAGTATAGATACTGGTGGCTTAACTCAATGGGCTGTATAGCCAGCTGCATATTACAGTCTAGACAATAGTGATTGTGGATCTTGTTAAGGGAGTACCATGGAGATATTCTGGACTTTGAAGCAGTCAGCATGAGATCATCCATGTATGGGAGCATCTTGAAGGAACTCACTATCTATAGGGAATCTGTCTTCCATTTGGATGCTGTCTGAAAGAGTGAGCATCTTTGACCAACTTCCTCTTTTAAGTTCTGCTCGATACCTACAATGGAGGTGGCAGTCACAGTTGTAGCCAGGGGTTTGCTGGACCTAACTGGACCCAACTTCCTTCTAGAGAGACAATGGTTAATTTTCAGGATGAGCATTTACATCTTGGAAATCGGTGCCTCCAACAAATCAGAGTTTGATTTATTGTTTTGTCGATTGTCTAAACTTCAGAAAGTGTTAATAATGCAGATTCAGCTTAAAAGTATGTCCTTTGTACTTTTTTCTTCTTCCGGAGAGCCTGCTGTTAAAATGTTTACCTGTATACACCCTTACTTTAGGTCTCCAAAATCACTGAACTTTTTAGCTTGCTGCCCCATCTTTCCTTCTCTTAGCCTGTCTCTCCAACCTCCATGGCTCTTCCTCCTCTAATCAAGAAATGAATGGATAGGCTTTTTCCTGGGGCATTGGTCCCAGGAAACTGCTGTTTCCAGAGGTTCTTGGAGACACATGCTAAAGCAGCAGAAAACTGGCCTTTGATCTTTTCACTACAAAACTGATCATAGGATCACATGTATGGTATTGAAAGGGACCTTGGAGGTCATCATCAACCCCTCCATTTAACAAATCAGGAAGCTGAAGCCTAGAAAGACTGAGTGACTTGCCCAAGGTCATGCAGCAGAATTAGGAATTGAATTCAGATCCTTTGGATTCTGAATAACCATGAGTGATCTCTGTGTATGCTGTGTGGCCTCCTATTTGGTAGATCATTGAACAAAGTTATCTCTGATTGGATGTGTCAAGGAATCTTGTATTTTTTGTACATAGGAGACATTTTTTTTGGAGGAGAACCTCAGTTTTATTCTGCCAAGACAAAAAAAAATCGGTATCTTTTATTTTTTACCTTTCCTTAAACTTAAAATATATTTCCTCCACCCCCTTGCAGAGAGCCATCCTTTTGTAACAAAGAATTAACAAAAGAGGGGATAAAAAGGCAATTCAAGAAAACCAACCAATATATTCACCAAATCTGATGATATACGCAATATCCCATGTCCATAGTCTCCCACTTCTACAGAGGAAGAAAGGCATATTTCCTCCTTCCTTCTCTCAGACCAGGTTTAATCATTATAATCATACAATGCTCCATTCTGTTTTGTCTTTCCATTTGCACTGTGGTAGTCATTCAGTGGACCTTGTCTGATTCTGTTTGCTTCACTCTGCATCTGTTCATAAAGGTCTTTCCATGCTTCTCTTTAGTCTTTATAGAAGTCATCATTTCTTACAGTACAGGGCTATTCCATTACATCCATTGCATCAGAATTTGTTTAGACAGTTAGTTTAATTTATTTTAGCCATTCCTCAGTTTCTAGTTCTTTGAATCCTGACCCAGCAACTTCCTGACTGTACAACTAATGCTGTCAGCCTCACTTTCCTTATCTGTAAGATGGGGATAATAATAGTGCCTCCCTCCCTTGGTTATTGTGAGAAACACATGAGATAGTAAGATGCTTTGCACACTTTAAAGGGCTATTAAATCTGAGCTATTAGTATTGTTTGCTACTACAAAAGTGCTACTATTAATATTTTCTGGTATATGAAATGGGAACTTTTTTGACACTCTCTGAGTAAAATACTTTTTAAAAATAACATACATGAAAATACAGTGTGATCTTTTACTTGGTACACAGTTGTGGGTTATGCTGGGAAAAATCTTTTGTGATTGCTTGTTTGTACCTTGAGTACCCTCAATGAATGTGGGCAGTTCTTTCTCAAAATTGTTTCTCACCTCTATATAATCTTTATGGGAATGAACCACACAGTTCGTTCTGTGAAGTTGAATTGCACCCAGCTGATTTAGACATAACTCCCAGACTGCTAACTGATCTTTCCTCCCTCCTCCCTCCTTCTTTCTCTTTCAATCGCTCTCCCTCCCTTTCTCCTCTTTCTTTCCTTCCATTCCTTCCTTCCTTCCTTCCTTCCTTCCTTCCTTCCTTCCTTCCTTCCTTCCTCCCTCCCTCCCTCTCTCTCTCCTCCCCCTCTCTCCCTCTTTCCCTCCTTCTCTCTCTCCTCCTTCTCTCTCTTCCCCTCCCCCTCTCTCCCTCCCTTTCTCTCTCTCTCCCTCCTCCCCCCCCCCTCTCTCCTTAACTGTGGTCACCTGTTCAGCATTACCCTTGCTGCATCTCTCAGCTCCAGCCTCAGTGTCTGGGGATTGCAGGCCTGTGTCACCACATCTGAATTCACTTTCTCTTTGTTCAAACACTCAGTTTCATGTTCTGTGATGTTGTTTGGTCCTCCCTATATCTAGTACCTCATTGTTCTCTTGTGGAAGCAAACACTTGTGATACATTGGTAGGAGATCTTGAAGCAGTCCATAGGTCTTGGGCCTCTCTTGTTGCTGAAGAATGACATTTTCTGCCATATATCCCCCTCACTGTCTTCCCCTTTGCTCACAGTCACATCACCATAACTTGGCCTAAAGATGTTGCTGAGTTCCTCCTAGGATTTCTCTACCTCTTGACCTCTGCAGTAGAGGCAGTGGGTGGTAGCGGATAGAGTCCTGGGCCTGAATTCAGGAAGACCTGAGTTCAAATCCTGCCTCAGTCACTTACTAGTTGTGTGACCCTGAGCAAGCCACTTTACCTCAATGTGCCTCAGTTTCATCAGCTGTAAAAAGGGGATAATAATAGCACCTACCTCCTAAGGTTGCTGTGAGGATGAAGGGAGAGAACATTTGTAAGAAGCATTTAGCTTAGTGCCTGGCACATAGTAGGCCCTATATCAATGCTAGCTATTAGTAGCAAAAGTAGGCACAGCAAACTGTGCCTTGGCTATCCTTTGTTTGTATTGTCTTTGTGAACCCTTCAAGAGGAGAAAAGCAAGTGCTCCATGAAATGAAAGTTCTTCTTGACTTTGGGGACATACTTGTTGAAGTTGGTTCTGGGAGCACCTTTAGTCTTGCTCCTCCAAGCAGAGTCTAGTAGCTTCCTTCTATATCCTGTCTTATGCCAAGAGCCAACATGCCTCTGTTGCTTAGCTCAGTTACTCCAGGAGTATATAATTTTATTTGTTTGTTGAGTGAGAAATCTCATATTCAGAGCCTGGGAGTTCAATTAATGTTTTATAGATGGTCTACAAACCATGTGATTTGTATTACTCCTGCCCCTTTTGCTGCTCTGATGCCATCACTGCAGAAGCAGAAGGGGCCCCCAGGGACATTTTGTATTTTTCTTGCTTTCATGGGTTGCTGTGTCCAATGAATCCATATGTTGGCCAACTCGTTTTTGGTGAGCTTTCTAAACCTAGCCAGGCTGGCCTTTGGGTCACACATAGCCTATATGTACCCTGAGCCTGTCAGAGTTTGTCTTCTGCTGGCATACCCTTCAAGACAACAGGGGCATCACCACACTGTGATGAGGCTCAGTGTTAGAGCTTGGGGAGGTGGTCACTTAAGAGGTGGAAAGGTTAGGTTTACCAAGACCTGTGCTTCTCATATGGAGCTCCTGATATGGAACCATTAACGTGGGTGGTGTCAGTGGGTCTAGAATAGTAAGAGAATGGAAGGTGACCTTTATGAAAATAGGAGAACTATAAAACTGGACAAGGAGATATGAACCAGACATCTTAATCTCCCAAGGTTAAGATCATATCAGATTTAGTAGGGCCAATCCTTTTAGTATGGGGGCCACAGTTGCCTGGCCTAGTGGGAGAAGAGGAAAAGTGAAATGTCAGTAGAATAAGATTCAGGAGCAAAGCAAAGGCTTGAGGGAGTGTTATCTAGGGTTACAGGCCAGAACAGATAGACAGACACAAATCTTTATGGATTCTGGGATCAAATAAATCACTTAGAGGAAAAAAATCAGATGGATGGAGCCTCTTCATTCTCTTTTTTGGCACTCCGGCATTGATGTCAATGTTCCAAGTCTTCAGTCTCCTGAGTAAATTAAGTCTTGTGGATGCTTTCAATACCTTTTAAGGAAAAGAACTAGCCCATTCTACATAGGATAAAATAAGGGGACTCTGGTATATATTCCTCTGATCACAGTAACCTTCACGGGGTATGTTCTAGCTGATGGAGAAAGACCTTTGTAGGGAGGTGGCACTTAGGTGAGTCTTGAAAGGAAGCCAAGGATTCTAAGAGATGGAAGTTAAGAGGCAGAATGTTCTAAGCTCGGAGGACAGACTGTACTAAGGCATGGAGATGCAAAATTCAATTCAATCAATATTTATTAAATACCTACTCTCTGCCAGGCATTGTGCTAAGTGTTGAGGGTACAAAAAGAGGCAGAAGACACTCCCTGCCCTCCTGCAACTTGCAATCTAACGAGAGAGATAGCATGTGAACAAATATATACAAAGCAAGCCAAAGGAAAAATAGGAAAAAATTAAGAGAGAAAGCGTTGGAGTTAAGAGGACTTAACGGCAGGCTTCTTGACAAAGGTGAGATTTTAGTTGGTTCTTGAAGGAAGTCAGAGAGGTCAGTGACCAGAGTGGAAGAGAGAAGGACAGCAAATAATTCAGTATCACTGGACGACAGAGTGTGTGAAAAGGAGTTGAGTAAGACTGGAGAGGTAGGAAGAAGCTAGGTTGTGGAGAAAAGCTGCTGCGTTTATTGTGAGATGAGATCAACGTTATCAGTTTTTTGATTTGTTACACTGAAAAGATTCAGAATAGTGGAAGCAGTGGGACAGAATACACTCAGATGACTTTGAGTTAAAATAATGCATAAAATAAAACAACTTATTAAAATTATACAGGAGAGGCATAAAAGATGGAGATTGGAAAAGGAAGATGGGTTGGTCATGTTGATTGAAGTAAAGATAGATGAAAAACCTGTATTATTTCCTTGATGTCCATGCAAGGTTGAGATAGGTGGAAAGATTCCCAGCTCTTTGTTGGGGGGACACTTGGGAAGGATTTCTAAGGGGATAGAAAAGAAGCTGGACAGGATGAGGAGAACAAGAAAGGTTGCCATCTGACCTTCTGGAGGGGCTCAGATCAGGCTTCCCAGCTTGGAACCTAGGTTGGGAAGGATTTCTCCATCTTAGGGATGCTCTCTAAGTCCCCGGTAGAGGCACAGATCCTGGCTGATCCTCCAGATTGACTGAACTCTGCCTTAAGGCAGCCCCCAGGACTGAAGTTCCACACATGTGTATATGGGTCCTGCTATGGATTGTGTATGGGGTCCTATGTATACCTGGTGGCTTAGGTTTCCACCCCAGTTTCTGGAAATGGCACAGATATCCCACACCTGGTCATCCTCAGACAGGGGGATACAGTCTTCTCACTGGAATGTTGGAGGTTTCTTTCCTAGCTACCCCAAGTTTCCCATCCAAAAGGAACACAAATGATAGGGTGGCATTATGAACTTGGAGGATAGCATAAGCTCTAGGAAAAAGTGAGACTCATTAAAGAGGGAAGGGGAATTATATTGCTACCCTGATCTACTGTGATTCATTATGTTGTATTTGTATTTTCTGTGGGTTAGAATAAAGGCTATCCTATGCCCAGCATACACATTGTTACTGTGAGTGCTTATACAGGCACAAAAGACCCTTTCCACCACATTGATAGAGACTTAGTCAAAATTGGGAAAATCAAATTGATTCTATTTTGTTGTTGATTTCATTTTGTATTACTGCTAATGTTTTTGTAACTGCCTAAGTTATGTTTCATTTGTGTTAGGGTTAAAGTTAAGTTTGGAAATTTAGCTTTCCTGTAATCACTCATTTACTTTGAGTTAAGTTTAGAAGTTCAGTTCTCCTGCTAATTGCTGCTCTATTCTTGCCTCAAGGAAACCTATTATTCTTGAAGGATGCAAGTGAACTCCAGGGAATTTGGTCTGTTATCCAAAGAAGTCTGGTCCACTATCACTAAACTGTCCTTGCAGGTGGACTCATACAATGAACATTTAAAAAAATTTCAATGCTTTCCCTCTTAATTATTTCCTATTTTTCTTGTATATAGCTTATTTTGTATATATTTATTTGCATGCTGTCTTCCATGTTAGATTGTAAGCTCCTTCCACCTTCCACTCTTTTTGCCTCTTTTTGTATTCTCAGCACTTAGTACAGTGTCTGGAACATTGTAGGTGCTTAATGGATATTTATTGAATTGAATTTATTGAATAGAGGGACTGTTCCTAGCCCTTCATTCCCAATTTCCAGTCAATAGTTGTGTCTCAACTTATCTTAATTTCATTCATAACCCTAGAATGAGTTATATTTGAGCTATATTCTGAAATTCTCTAGAGCTCATTCTGAGTAAGTGGCAGTACGAGCCAGAGGAGTGACTTTTGGAGAGACCTCAAGATTGGGCATAGTCCACAATAGTTTAGAGTCCAAGGAGCTGGACCACAGGTTACAGGTGGAACAACTGAAACTAATTGTAAAATCTTAGCAACCACCCAATACACCAAGAGACAACAGATATCCAAGGCTTTGTTGGAGCAGTCATATTTTTGCTAGATCTGTGTAAGATGAACAAATTTTCCCGACAGGGAGATTGTCTGGGGATATTGTGTTTATCTTCATGTCTTTCTCTTTTTTTATGTTTTTGGACAATTGGAATGGATAGGCATGACAATTGGGGGTAAGTGACTTGCCAAACATCACATGGCTAGTAAATGTGTCAAGTATCAGAGGCTAGATTTGAACTCAGGTCCTCCTGATTCCAGGGCTGGTGCTCTATTCACTGCACCATCTTATTGCCTCTTTCATGTCTTTCTTTGGCTTTCTGGTTGTCTTCTGGTAGGGTTCGGTGCCATCCCTGCTTGTCAATGGATTAATATTCAAATACACACTGAATCTGATGAGGAAGTCTTCTAAAAGACAACCTAGACCATAATTCTGATAGTGTCAATGATATGCTAGAGCCAGCTCAAATGGATTCAGAGAGCTGATTGTTAAATTTTCATCATGAACATTTTTACCTTCAAAATCAGCAAATGTAACAAATCAGGGCTTAATTTATTGTTTTGTTGGTTATGGAGGCTTAAAAGCTTATCATGTATATATTCTATGCTCCTTCTCTCTCCCACCCCTTCCCATCTAGTGGTCAAACATTTACCATCACAGCCCTGGATGCTGGTATTTAATCTGTGACTTCATCTTTTACTCTAAGGGTACCTGAGAGCTCAGATATATTAGTGAATAGAATTTGGGTCAGGCTGGTGGTGAGTAGGGTAACCCTGGTAGGGGGAAATCTGAGGTGAGGTAGGAATATACCTGATGTATGCAAAATAAAGAGTGGAAGGTAGAAGGCAGACATCCATTTTGGGAAGGACACTAATAAGTTGGAGAGCATCCAGAGGAGTGCCACCAGGCTGGCATGGAACCTTCAGATCGTACCATATGAGAATCATGATCAAACTGGGGATGGTTAAGCTGGAGAAGAGAAGACTTCAGGATGGAGCATGAGTCATCTCCAGATATTTGAAGGCCTGTCATTTGGAAGGTAGATTAGACTTATTCTGGGCATCTAGCTAGTGCAGTGGATAGAATGTTGGACCTGGATTCGGGAAGCCCTGAATTAAAAATTGACTTCAAACACTTACCAGCTGTGTGATTTTGAGCAAGTTTTTAAAGCTCTGGTTGCCTCAGTTTCTTTAACTGTAGAATGGGGTTAATAATAGAACTTACCTCCTAGGGTTGTGAGAGTCAAATGAAATATTTGTAAAATTCTTAAGCACAATGCCTGGCAAATAGTAGGTACTTAATGAGTGCTTGCTCTTTCTTCTGCACCCCAATTCTTGCTCTGGAGATTGGAACCTGGAGCAATGGGTGATAAATCTAGGTTTGCTGTTAGAGTTAGAGCTGTTTGTAATTGGAATGAGATCCTGAAGAAGATAGCAGGTTCCTCCTTAACAGAGTTCTTTAAGCAAAGGCTGAATGACCATTTGTTGGGTGTACTATAATGAGGATTCTTTTTGGGGGTCTAAATTGGGTTTAAAGGTCATTGAGGTCCCTTCCTAATTTGAAATTCTGTGATTTTGTTATATAAGCTGGTTCTTGTGAGAAAAGAGGCTTTCTGTTGGAAAGAAATGGAAATAAGGTGTGGGGTGGACCAGACATAGGACTGTAAACTAGAACGGACTTTAGTGATCAGTTGCTGTATCCGTCTCTTCTACACTTGGGGAGCAGGAAGCCTGGAGAAATGACTGTCCAGGGTCATGATGCTAGTGAGCATAAGAGCCTCTGTGTGTGTGTGTGTGTGTGTGTGTGTGTGTGTTGGGGAGGGTTGGGAGGCAGATGTGCCCAGGATGGTATAGTAAAAAGACTACAAAGTTTGGAATGAGAGGTCATTACTAAGAAGCAGCTGTCCTGGTTCTATTGATCTTGCTTCTGCCACTTATACAATTGTACGATCTTGGGCATGTCACTAAGCCTTACCCCCAGCCTGAATCCTGTTTACCCAGAGGAGGGTGGAGCCCATTATACTGCAGTTCAACTTCACTGGATGTCCTCCAGTAGTCCCAGCCTTACCCTTCCTACCCACTTCTTGCTAAGATCTGCCTTTCCCAATAATGTGCCCTACAGATCCCCGAGGCTTTCCATCTTCTCTGCAACTGTTCTTTCATGTAGATATCTCCCCCAACTAGAATATAAGCTCCTTGAGGTCAGTCAGACTGTCTTGTGAGGCTTTCTCTTTGTATTTTTAGCCCCCTTTTTGTTGTTCAACTGTGCCTGACTCTTCATGACCCCATTTAGTTTTTTTTTTCAAAGATACTGGAGTGGTTGGCCATTTCCTTCTCTAGCTCATTTGACAAATGAGGAAACTGAGATAAATAGGGTTAAGTGACTTGCCTAGGGCCAAAAAGCTAATAAGTATCTGAGGCCTGATTTGAACTCACAAAGAGGAGTCTTCCTGACCCCAGGCCTGCCACTCTATCCACTGCACCAATTAGCTGCCCCTTTAGCCCTTGTAGTGCTTATACATAGTGAACATTGGATAAATGCTTCCTCTCTTTTCCATTTTCTTCATCTTCAAAATGAGGGGCCTTCTGAAGTCCCTTCTAGCTTTAGGTCTGTGATGTGGACTCAGTTCAGAGATATTTCCAGTCTACTCTCCTGTCTCTAAGTTCTCCGGGCTTCAGTGGGGCTGACGTGGTTGCCTCCATCATCTACCAGTTCCATTGTTTGGTCCTTGTCCTGAGGAGGGGTATGGTGGGCCTCTCTAGTGACTGCTGCCTTTTCCTCCCCTATGTCTGTAGAAACCATCTCCAGATCAGCGTGTGTACAGCAGCAGCCTCTGGGGCCCAACCTGTGATGACTTGGACCGTGTAGCTGAGGGCCTCTGGCTGCCAGAGCTGCAGCTGGGCGACTGGCTCATCTTTGAGAACATGGGAGCCTACACCGTGGGCATGACAACCTCCTGCAGTGGGCGCCAAACCTGCCAGACTACTTATGCCATGTCTAGAGTCACCTGGTAAGAGGCTTGGGGTTGGGGTGGAGAGGCAACTCGTGCAAAAAACCTGCCATTACTAGGGAGCAGCCATCCTGGCTCTATCAAAAACTAATTCAGTGTATTGTCCTTGGATCAGTGACTCTGGACAGAATCATAGAATCTCAGCATTCAGAGGGACTTTAGAGGGCATCTAGTCCAACCTGTCCCAGGATGCCTCTTTATAACATCTTTCACCAGGACCTGAAGAAATCCAGTGAATGGGAGCCCGTTCAGCATTTGGACAGCTCCATAGGGGAAGTAAGGGAGTTATCCCATTTCCCTATGGTAGTACTCAAATATTTGTTCCTGCAAAGCTTTATATTCTCCAGGAAAAGCATTCTCAGATCCAGTGCTTCTCCTATTTGTCATATCCCTCCTAAAACACTATTCCTAGAGATGATCCCAAATATAGTCTGACCAGGGCAGA
This sequence comes from Pseudocheirus occidentalis, assembly GCA_028646575.1. Lineage (NCBI taxonomy): Eukaryota > Metazoa > Chordata > Mammalia > Diprotodontia > Pseudocheiridae > Pseudocheirus > Pseudocheirus occidentalis. The sequence continues at coordinate 56,268,038 of CM053596.1, forward strand.
GTCTCATTCCCTCTTTTGGGATGCATGTCTCTCAATATATTCTATTGGGCCAGCTAGGTGGAATGGTGAATAAAGTGCCAAGTATGGGGTCAGGAAGACTCATCTTCCTAGCTTCAAATATCACCTGAGAAACTGGACTGTGACTCTAGGCAAGTCACTTAAGCCCTTAATTTCCTCATCTGTAAAATGAGCTGGAGAAGGAAATGGCAAATCACTCAATCTATCTTCCCATCCCCTTGGATTACGTATCTGTTCCGCGAAGTAAAAATTCCATTTTCTGCTCTGTGCCTTCTTACCACCTCTCTCTTCCATTTCTGGAATATGCTCACATATCATCATTGCCTGTTAAGAACCTTTAAGGCAGAGGTGTCAAACCCCGGACTGAACCATATTAAAATGTAATTGAAAAATAGTTAACAAAACAAACAAAGACACAGCAGAACAGAGACAATGTTAATATGTAACTTCCTAAGTCAACATATGCCAAAGGGATCTTTATGGACAGTTCACTAGCCCTTCTTTCTATTCAAGTATGACCCCACTCTTCTAAGGCTTAGCTCAGATGAGAGCCCTCTTCGTGAAGCCCCCTCTCCCAGTTTGTAATATACACTTGCTTCTCACATTACTCATCTGCAAGCATATTGTGCTTAAGACCATGGAATTCCAGATCCCAGAGCCAGAAGTGTCCATCTATCCCAGCCCCCTCAACCTAGACTTGAGGACACTGGGCTCAAAAAAGGGAAGAAGTGACTTGCCCAAGGTCACACAGATAGCAGAGCCAGCACAATAGAAGGTACTTGAGAGCAAGGCCTGTCTTTTTAACTCTTTTTATATCTCTAGCACTTAGCACAGTGTATACAGTTGGAGCTTAATGCAGGTTATTGACTGGCTAGGTGTGGGACTCTGGGTAAAAATCCTAGCCTGGTACTGACCACAGTCAGTTAGTGAGCATTTATTAAGTGCTTACTATGCATCAGGCATTGTGTTAAACTCTGGTTATAACCCCTGGGATGCGGTAGAGTGGAAAAGTAGTAAAGTGGATTTGGCATCAGAGAAACTGACTTTGAATCCAGGTTCTGCTTATCTGCTATTTTTGTGACCTTGGGCAGGTCACTTCCTCTCTGGGACTTAGTTACCTCCCTGCTGGAGTGAGAGGCTGAGAATAGATGGACTCTTATGAGCCCTTTCAGCTCTGAATCTGGGATGCTAAAGTCCCTTCCTGCCCTTAATGCCTTAGGCAGGGAGGTGTCACAGTGGAGAGGGTGCTGGAACAAGAGTGAGGAAGACCTGAGTTCAAATCTTGACTCAGGGCAAGTTACTTGACCTCTCTCAGACTCAGTTTCCTCATCTGTAAAACCCAGATGACAAGAGTACTTAAAGAGTTGTCATGGGGGTCCACTGGTGATAATATTTGTAAAGTGTTCTGTCCGGTTGTTATTAATCTTCCATTCTTGAAGAAGACCATGACATCAGGGAGGTGATGCCATGATATGCAAGTGAATTGAATTTAAGTAGGAAAGGACTGTGCAGAGTCACCAGCCTCACTTTCTCCTCTGGAGCCCTCTGGGTCCAGTGGCCAGATACGGATCAGGATGACTGGAGATGGACCAGGATGTGGTGGGAAATCTTGGTCTTTTTAAGCTAAGATCTTTTTTGAGGTCTCAATTTGATTGAGGCAGCACCTCATGAGCCCAAATCTGTCCTCAGACACTTACTGGCTGTGTGACATTGGGCAAGTTATCTAACCCTGTTTGCCTCAGTTTTATCATCTGTCAAATGAGCTAGAGAAGGAAATGAAAAACCACTCCAGGATCTTTGCCAAGAAATTCCTAAATGAGGCCATGAAGAGTAAGACATAAGTGAAAAATACCTGACCTTAATATGTTCAGTGCTGAAAGTGTTCTGTAAATCTCAGAGAGAGAGGTTCATCATTATCAATGATAATTGTTGTGATTACTAGGACTCTCTCATCCGCAGGGAAGCGGTCCGAGGCAGGCTTTTGCCTTCAGAAGAGGACACGGAGGACATGTGTAAACCCCTGTCCTGCGGCTGGGAGATCGCAGACACACTGTGTGTGGGCCCCGTCTTTGCTCCCACCAGCATCATCTGAGCTGCCCTCCAGTCTTCCCTCTGTCTCTTCTTGGCCCTGCTCCCCTACCTGAGAATGGGTCGGTAGGGAGAGTGGTGGGCTGAGGCAGATGGATGTCTTCCAGGGAGGTGGGGGGAGGAGGTGGGGAACCTCTCTGAGGAGGCAAGGACTCTTGTGACCTCTGGGCCCTGTCCCCCCAAATCCCGCCTCTAGTTTTTCTGCCCTGTAAGTAGACCCAGTCTTACAATCGCTGTAGTTAAAGTATGCAACATAAATCCTGTCCCTTCCAATGGTGTCTGTGTCCTCTCCAGCATAGTCAGGTCTGTCTGCCTTCCTGGTTTGTCTGTCTGTCCTATCCCTCCCTTTTCCCTGACTTCTGCTACCAGCTTCCACTTATTCTCTCCTCTGTAAATACATACTAATAAATATTTAGGTTTTAATATCTTGAGCAGAGTTGTGTCTGCCATGGTCTGGGGGTGGGTGGGTTAGTCCCTGCATGGCCTTGGGCCAAGGTGGGATCTGAGGTTGAAGGGGGAGCTCTCTCTCCTCTCCACCCTGTCTTCACTCTAGTCTGAAGCAGACCTGTCCTGTATGATCACTGCTCAGGTGGTAGACTGGAAAGGTTTGTAGTAAGAGGGACCTGCTGCATGTGTGTCTTGGGCAAATTCTTTCCTTCTCCAGTCCTCAGTTTCTTTATCTGTAAAATATTAGACTAATTATAGTGTTCGACTAAATGAATGTCTCTTTCCTATACCTATCCTTTTCTCTCCATGATTTCACAAGGGACATGGATTTTTAAAAAAAAATTCATTTCTCATGATTAAAGAATTATATGCAATTATGCCTTTGTCAATGACCTCAATTGAACTGGAACGGGGTTGGGATGAGGGGAGGGGTTTTCTCTCTGACATGGGATCTGAGTGGACAAATCCACATATGAGACCTTTAGCCTTACAACCCACAGAAAGGGAAGAACTAAGGGAAGAAAGGCTCCCTGAGAGTCCAAGAGAACTCCAAGACTGCCCAGAATCACCTCTGATGTCAAGTGGCATGACTTGACTTGGAAGAATGCCCATGGAATTTGGTAGAGTGGAGAAGTGGTAAGGTGGATTTGGAGTTAGAGGAACTGGCACCTAATTTTTACTATTGAGTATGATCAGGTGCAGTGGAGAGAGTGCTGAACCTGAAGTCAGAGGGACCTGAGTTCAAATCTGGACTCAAACACTAACTATGTGACCCTAGGCAAGTCACTTAATCCTGTTTGCCTCAGTTTCCTCATCTGTAAAATGAGCTGGAGACGGAAATGGCAAACCACTCCAGTATCGTTCCCAAGAAAATACCAAATGGAGTCATGAAGAGTTTGACACAACTGAAAATGACTGAACAACAATATGATCAGGCCGTTGTCTGTAGTATCCCTAGGTGGTCACTCATACAAGGTAGGCTATCTCTTCCTCCTCTCTTCCTGTCATACAGACATTGGACTGTGCCAAGTTTGATAGTGAAAACTTTCTTTTCTGGCTCTTTGGGTACCATGACTGCAGCATCTCCAGAAGCAGTTGTCAGGTTGCACCTCTTTTTTTTTTCTGAACAGAGGATGCTTGCAAACTCACTGGCATCTTTGTCTCCCCACCCATCCCCCATGGCACCATCCTATGGTGTGGATTCCCCCTGGAGGGAAAACCCACTTTGGATTGCTAGATATGAATATACCAGGAGATGTGATTCAAATTCCCAAGCACCACCACCCTGTAAGCTTGTCATAGTGGTAGGTAACTCTGGATAAACTTCTATTAATTTGAGTTTCAAAAACATGAATAGTCATAAGTATGAGATGAAGGAAATGTGACTAGATGACATTTTGTGCTGAGAAAAGACAAAATGTCTTTGTGAAGACTAATCCAAATGAACATCACGATTCAGCAGTCAAAAAAGGAGAAAGAAGGAAACCAGCTTTTATTAAGGACCTCCTATGAGCCAGGAGCAGAGCTATGTTTGCCAAATATCCCATTTGATCCCCAAAGCTAATGTAACATTACTCTGCATTAATAGATGCATAATGTTCTTAGTGGTTCTTAATCTATCCAAGGTGACTATGGGTAGGTTTTAGGGAGCCTGTGAACTTAGAGGGGAACACAATTACATCTTTATTTTCACTAACCTTTGACTTCCTTTGTGACGTTGTTTTTTTAATAGAGGCTAGGTAGTTTTATTTTGGTTTTTTTTGGGGGGTGGGTTTACAAAACCCTTTACTCAGCACATACGTTCTTTGTAGGGAGTGTGTTGATTTCATTTTTCTTTTATTAAAAGTTGATTAATTTTTAATTTTCAATATTCACTTCCATAAGTTTTAAATGTTCTCCATCTCACTCTCCTCCCCACTCCAAAAGACAGTGTGAAATCTGATATAGGCTCTACATATACATTCCTGTTAAACATATTTTCACATTAGGTATGTTGTATAGAAGAATTATAATGAATAGGAGGAACCATGAGAAAGAAAAAACAAAACAAAAAAGAAAATAGCCTGTTTTGATTTGCATTCAGACTCCATAGATCTCTCTCTGGATATGGATGGCATTTTTCATCATGAGTCTTTTGGAATTGTTTTGGGTCTTTGCATTACTGAGAAGAGCTAAGTCTATCAAAGTTGGTCATTGCACACTGTGGCTGTTACTGTGTACAATGTTCTGGTTCTACTCACTTCATTCAGCATCAGTTCACATAAGTCTTTTCAGGTTTTTCTGAAGTCCACCTGTTCATAATTTCTTATAGCACAATAGTATTCCATTATATTCATATACCACAATTTGTTCAGCCATTCCCCAATTGATGAGCTTCCCCTCAATTTCCAGTTCTTGACCACCACAAAAAGAGCTGCTATAAATATTTTTTGTATATGTGGATGCGTTTCCCATTTTTATGATCTCTTTGGGATATGGTCCTACAAGTGGTATTGCTGAGTCAAAGGGTATGCACATTTTATAGCCCATAGGGCATAGTTCCACATTGCTCTCCAGAATGGTTGGATCAGTTCACAACTCCACCAACAATGAATTAGTGTTTCAGTTTTCCCACATCTTATCCAACATTTATCATTTTTATGTTTTGTTATGTGACATTGGATCTTTTTCACTTAAAAACACTCTTCTGAGGAGGAAGAAGTTGATAGACTTCACCAAACAACTAAAGGGGTCCATGACACAAAGATGGTTGTGAATGCTTCAGGGAGATGATTGTCTCACTGATCTCTGTCCTGGTTAGACCTCATCTGGGCTGTTGTATCCATGTCTAGATGCCACATTACAGAAAGAACAATAAGAAACTGGTGCCTCCTGTGGAAAGGGTCCTAGAGACTGTGCCATATGGTGACTAATGGAAATTGGGGTGGTTGGTCAAGAAGAGGGGCAGCTAGGTGGCACAGTGGACAGAATGCTGGACCTGAACTCAGGAAGACACATTTTGGTGAGTTCAAATCCAGCCCCAGACACTTACTGGCTATGTGACCCTAGACAAGTCACTTAATCCTGTTTACTTCAGTTTCCTCTTCTGTAAAATGAGCTGGAGAAAGAACTGTCAAAACACTCTAGCATCTCTTCCAAGAATGCCCCAAATGGGGTCATGGAGATTTGGACATGACTGAAAATTAGCTTACGTTTCAGAAGAAAAGATTTGGAGGTGGGGAACATGAGCTCTATTTTCTAGTATTCAAAGGGCTTTCACTTGGAAGTGTTACTTGACAGTTCTGCTTGGCTCCAGAGGGCAGAACTAGGGACAGTGGGTGGAAGCTTCAAAGAAGTGGATTGATTTAGGCTTGATGTTCAGGAAGTTTCCTAACAACAAGAGCCATCCCAGAGTGAAACAGGCTGTTCTCAAGCCAAGGCTGGATGCTCATTGTCAGGGATGTTGTAGAAGACATGTCTAATCAGATGTCCCCAAGGTCCTTTTTTGCTTTGAGATCTGATTCAAGGTGTTAAGTTTTCACATCTTGTATCTATGACTATTTTCTAGTGGCCCTTGCCCAGACCTAGCTGACTCATTCTTACCCAAGACCAGCCAAACCTAGCTCAACATCAGCTCAGTTCATCCTTGTCCAAAACAGCCTTGTCCCAGGGTAGCTCAATGTCCTAAACTCCCTGTCAGAATCTCAAGTCTCTGTAAAATCCAATTTTAAACCTATGTGGTCATTTAAAAATGTTTTCATTTCATTAGATAGTCCCCAATTACTTGTAAAAATATTTTTAACACTTATCTTTAAAATTTTTGAGTTTCACATTCTTTCCCTCCCTTTGGTCCCTCTCCCCTCTTTGCCAAGGCAAACAATTTGATATTGATTATACATATGAAAGCATACAAACATTTCCATATTAGCTATGTTACACAAGAGAACACAAGCTAACACAACAGAATAAAGCAGTGGTTCTCAACCTTCCTAATGCTGCGACCCTTTAATACTCGTATGTGGGCATATCTGCATGTGGGCAGACCTGCCTGGAGATGGAGAGAGGAGCAGTGTCTTGGTTCCTAAGACCATCAGAAATATATGTTTTCTGATGGTCTTAGTTGACCCCTGGGATCCCTGTGAAAGGGTCATTTGACCCCAAAGGGATCGCAACCACCAGGTTGAGAACCGCTGGAATAAAGTAAATAAAATATGCTTGCTTCACTCTACACTTAGAGTTCTTTCATCATGGGTCCTTTGGAATTGCCTTGGATCATCATCTTCATCAGAGTAGCTAAGTCTTTCACAGCTGATCATCCTGCCAATATTGCTGTTACTGTGTATGAGGTTCTCTTGGTTCTGCTCATTCCACTTTACATGAATTCATATGTCTTCCTGGGTTTTTCTGAAACCATCCTGGTCATTATTTTTTACGGCACAATAATATTCTGTCATAACCATATACCACAATTTGGTTAGTCATTCCTCAGTTGATGGGCCTCCCCTTGATTTCTAATTCTTTGCCACCACAAAAGAGCTGCTATAAATATTTTTGTACCAATAGGTCCTTTTCCCTTTTCTTTTATCTCAGTGGTATTGCGGGGTCATAGTTTTATAGCCCTTTGGGCATAGTCCCAAATTGTTCTCCAGAGTTCACAACTTTACCAACAGTGAATTAGTGTTTCCATTTTCCCACATGCCCTCCTACATCTGTCATTTTCCCTTTGTGTCCAATCTGATAGGTGTGAGGTGGTCTCTGAGTTGTTTTAATTTGCATTTCTCTAATCAGGAGTGTTTTAGAACATTTTTCCATGTAGTTATTGATAGCTTTGATTTTTTTCTTTTGAGAACTTCCTATTCATATATTTTGATCACTATCAACTGGGAAATGGCTCTTATTTTTATAAATTTGGTTTAGTTCCCTATATATTGACAAAGGAGACTTTTTTACCAGAGAAACTTACTGTAATAATTTCCCTCTCCCCTGCCTCTGAGTTTTCTATTTTCTTTCTAACTTTGACTGCATTAGTTTTGTTTGTGCAAACTCTTTTTAATTTTGTGCAATCAAAAATCATCTATTTTAATTCCTGTTTTCCTCTTTCTTGTTTGATCATAAACTCTTTCCTTATTCATCAATTTGACAGGTACATTTTCCATGCTCTCCTAATTTACTTTTGATATTACCTTTTATGTCTAAATCATTTATTTATTTTGACCTTACTATATGGTGGGAGATGTTGGTCTATGCCTAGTTTCTGCCGAATTGCTTTCCAGTTTTCTCCCCAATTTTTGTCAAATGGTGATTTCTTATCCCAAATTCTTGAATCTTTGGGTTTAACAAATACTAGATGGTAATGGTCACTTAATACTGTTTATTGCATACCTAGTCGATTCCACTGATCCACCACTCTCTTTTTTAGCCAGTACCAGATTGTTTTCTTTATTGGGGCTCTGTAATACAGTTTTAAGTCTAGAGCTGCTAGATCACATTCCTTCACATTTAAAAAATATTGTGTCCCCTTCTGAACTTCCTCCTTTAAAAAAAATCCCCCTTGATCTTTATTCTTTTTTTTATCAATAATCTCTTTTAATCTCTATCTTCCACAAATGTTCACTCCCAGTAAAAATAAAAGGAAAACATAACTCTTTGAATAAATAAATTTAGTTAAGCAAAAATAAATCCACACATTTGCCATGACCTCAATAGCGATTTTCAGGGTGTAATGTCTCCATTAGCCACTAGATGGTGTTCCAAGCTCTGAGTTACCTGGGGTAGACCCTTTATGCAGTTATGTATGGGCTTTGTCTCAGTTTAGTTCCTGAGTTTCTTTGCACATGTATGGACAATTTTGATTTCCAGACTGCTCTTTTATTGCTTTGGCAAAGGTTCAGTCTCATCTGGTTTAGGATATAAAATATGAAAATATTCAGCAACGATTCATAAATTATGATAGATTGGCTCACCTTCCCAAATCAATCCCTTAAATAATGTATGACCTGTAATGATTACCCCCTTCACATCTGGATTAAATGTATATTTGCTAATAAAACAAAAAGGAAATGAATAATAGTTTTATAACTGACAAATCATTGTTTCTAGTGAAAGCTCAACTCTCCTACCCAGTCTTCTGTGCCTGGTGTTTCCAGAGGTGTGCCCATGGAATATTGGTTGTACTATAACTCCCCAAGCATTTTGATATCAAACGTAAAAGGAACTGGGGATGGTTAGACACTAACAGTATGACCCTGGGCAGATCACTTAATCTTGTTTGCCTCGGGTTCCTCTTCTGTAAAATGAGCTGGAGAAGGAGATGACAAACCACTCCAGTATCTTTGCCAAGTGTCATTTGTCCCACACATCTCAGCCTTTGCTAAATCTTGTCATTTCTGCCTTCCTGAGATCTCCCACATATGTCTCCTCTCTAGCTATACAACTACCCCATAGTTCTGAGTCTCATCACCTCTCACTTGGACTATTATAATATCTCCCAATTGGTCTTCTTGGTCTTTCCCTACTCCAATACGTACTCCACTCACATTCCAAAGTAAGCAGAAAGAAGAGCCAATTAGAAAGGCAGTGAAGGAAGAGTCAGAGAGGTGGGAGAAGAAGCATAAGACTGAAGTGTCATTGAAACCAAAGGAGGAGAATAATTTTCAGCAGCTCCAAATCCTTCATTTCATAGAATCCTAAAAGATCAGAGCTAGAAAGACCATCTGGTCCAATCCCCTCAGAGGAGAAAATGTAAGTCGAAAGAGTTGGCCCAAGGTTACACAGGTGTCAGAGTCAGAACTAGGACCTAGGTGTTCAGACTCCAAGTTTAGGGCTCTTTCTCCTATAAAATAACCTTGGGATCACACATTGAATTGCTCAGAGGACTTGGGAACTTCTTGAGGGACATCATAATTCACATTCCTTTAAAGCTCATACAGTTTCCCCCTCCCTGAGAACATTATTAAGTAGGCAGTACACACATGATTATCATGCCCATTTTACAGAAGAGAAAACTGAGACTCAGAGTGGTTAAGTGACTTTTCCCAAGGTCACACAATTGAATTATCAGAACTTCAATTTGTACCTCAGTTATTTTACTACAAGCCCATCATGGTTTGCACTATATATACTTTGCCACCTTTTTATTAGGGTATGGGTGCCTCCCTACTCTATATTCTTATACACTGATGACTCTTTCCCCATCCTATTCCTCACCACATATCTGTGCCTTGTCCTTGAAGGTGGAAGCAGGGGTTAAAAGGTCACTGCCAAGCTTCCCAATCATCCTTGGAAGGATGCATCTCAAGCTCATAGGAGGTGCCAGAAGTCAGTCAGGGACAAGTTCTATGTCTCTACACCCTGGAAGGAAATAATCGAAATTGTTGGAAGCATAGGAATTAGAGCTAGAATAAAATACCAAAACTGGAATGGACCTTAGGACACAGACTGTCAGAATTGGAAGAGACCTTACAACATGACATTTCAGAGTAAGAAGGAGCTTAGAACATAGAATGTCAGAGTAGGAAGGGACCTTAGAACTTAGAATGGTTGAACTGAAAGGAACGTTAGAACAGAGCACTAGACAAGAAAGGGATCTTGGGACGTGGTATGTCTGAGTAGGAGGGGACTTCAGGATATTGTTGTCTGTCTTTTGTTTTGAAGAGGACCAATGACATCATGGGGTGATGTCTTGAGTCATTGAAGTCCAGTGACAAGACCAAGTCAAGATGACCAATGATGGCCAGGATGCAGTAGATAATCTTGGCATCTCTGATGTCTGAACAAACTCAAAGTGCTCCATAGCACCTGCTTTAGCCATCTTCGTGGTCACTGCAACAAGTTGTTCTCATCTGCCCGTTCCACTGAGAGAAGTCTTCATGTGCTTGGGATAGACCCCCTCTGACTCACTGATGGATCTGAGACCTGTTGGTTACCCACAGCTTGGTTTATTCTGTCTACCTAGATGGTTTCACTAGGGTGTAGCTGCTGGCCATGTTACCCCTTCTTGGCGCCACAGGTGGGAGTTGGATGACAGGCACCAAAGGTGGATGAGCAGCCCTGAGAAGGGCTTGGTGAACCCTCACACCTCATATATACCTTATAGAGTATAGAATATGAGAGCAGGAAGTGACTTTAGAACATGAAAGTTAGAGCTTGAAGAAACCTTGACAAATAGACTATTGGAGCTAAGAGGGACAGCTATAATGGAAAATGTCATGGGAGCTGCAATGTAAATGTCAAAACTGGAAAGGACCTTTGAACACAAAATGTTAGAACTAGGACGAGTCTTAGAGCATAAAATGCCATAGCAGGAAGGTGCCTTGAAAGATTGTCAGAATTGGAAAGATTCTTAGAACTTTAAAAATATGTCAGAGCAGGAAGGACCTTATAATGTAGAATGTTAAAACTGGGAGAGACCTTTAAACTGTGTCCAAAGACTCTCAGGGATGGTAGGACATCAAATAGAAAATGTCAGACATGGAAAAGATTTTAGTGATCTTATGGTATTAACCCATTTGCTTTCTTTGTGGAAGAAAGCTGAGGCAGTCAGCTGGTAGGTGCCAAGCACTGTGCTGGGACAGGCCCTGTCCTAAAGGAACTCGCAGTCCACTGAGGAAACACAACACAAAACAACTGCACGTAAACAAGATGCGTCTTCCTGAGTTCAAATCTGACCTCAGATACTAGCTATATGACCTTGGGAAAGTCCCTTAACCCTATCTGCCTCAATTTCCTCATCTGTAAAATGAGCTGGAGAAGGAAATGGCGAACCACTCCAGTATCTTTGTCAAGAAAACCCCACGTGGGGTTATGAAGAGGTGGACATGACTGAACAGCAACAACAATATACGTGATAAATAGGAGATAATCAATGGAGGGAAGGCACCAACATTAAGGACTAGGAAAACCTTCGTGTAGAAGGTGGGATTTTCTCCAAGACTTAAAATAAGACAGGGAAGCCAGAGGCAGAGATAAAGAGGAAGAGTGTTTCAGATATGGGGACAGTCAGCAAAAATTCCTGCAGATGGGAGACGGGAGTAAAGAGGCTGATGTCACTGGCTAGCAGAGGGGAAGAGATTTCCCTGCTTTGGATTAGTGAAACAGAGAAAAGGAGGGAAGGCTGTGCTCCTTCATAAGGGATCAGGAAGGGGCAAGTATAGGTTTTGGGGAATGGGATGGGAATAAAACAAATTACCTATCAGTCTACGGGTAGAAGAAAAGTTCCTGATCAAATGAGAGAGAGAATCATGGAAGATAAGATGGATAATTTTGATTACATAAAATTTAAAAGTTTTTACATAAATTCAACACAAAGCTAAGTTTAGAAGAGAAACAAATAACTAGGAAAAATCTTTATAATGAGTTTTTATGATAAAGATCTCCTTCTGAATATATAAAAGAACCGAGTCAAATTTATAAGAATAAAAGAAATTCCCCCAACTTATAAATGACTTAAGCAGTCATCAAGGGAAGAAACCCAGGCTACCTCTAGACAGGCTGAAAAAAAGTACCCCCAAATCACTAATGATTAGAGAAATGCAAATTAAAACAATTCTGAGGTTCTCAGAATTCTCTCACCTCACACAAATCAGACTTGCAAATGTGATGAACAAAAAAAATGACAAATTGAAGAGGCTGTGGGAAAAATGGCCACATTGGTGGTGAACCAAATGGTGGATCTGTTAATGAGTGCAGTCATTCTGGAAAGCTAGTTGAAATGATACACAAAGCAATGCATGCCTTCCAAACCAGCTAAACATGAAAAACTTTTCTACATGGAATATGGAAAACACAGTTAGCCACAGTCTCAAAAAGATGATAAATTCTATCAGCAACTATATTTGTAGGGCATGAAACAGTGGCCTTAGGTTGATCTCTTGCTAAAATATGTGGATCACATGGGAATCCCAACTCCCTTAATCTTTGAGTCTCAATTTCTTCTGTTAGTAAAGATAAACTGAGAATTCTGAGGTCTCTCCTACCCCTGACCTGCTGTTGTCCTGACTCTAGGCTCCACTTAGGCTACAGTGGAGTGAAACTTTTGGAATGTTTCTCACTTTGAAGAGTCTAGGCTAAGAGAGGGAGATGAATGATGAGAGGGAGGGACTTTGGAGGTGGGTTTGCCATCTGAGTCTTTATTAATTCTCTTCTAGCAACTCTCCACCTTTGAGAAACACTCCATTTTTTCCTGTCATTTCTTCCTTCCCCAAAGGATTTGCCTCCAGCTGCCATGGTAGCTTCCCTGGCCCTGCCTAATGAGTTCAATCAGAGATGTTTCAAAGGAATGACAGTCAATAGGTTTAGTAGTGATGGCTATGCCTGGTAGGAGAGAGCTGGGTGACTCCAGGACATCCAGGGACTAACAGAAATCCAAGGGTTCTTAAATTATGAGAAGAGGGAGGATAAAGGAGCTGAGGGGAGGAACTGCACAATTTTTAGGGTATAGAAAGAGAAGGACCAGTAGTCCTTCTCATACAGGAAAAAAAACAATATAAGGCTTTTTTGAGGAGATGCTTGGAGAGACAGTGCAATGTAGTACAAGGTGCTTGTGACTGGGAATTTGGAGCTCTGGACTCTAGTTTGGGCTCTGCCACTAAGTCACTCCCCCTCTCAGTTTTTTCATCTATAAATGGGGGATGACACTTGAACTATCTACTTCACATGGGGCACATCAGCCAAAAGGCACGATCTAATTGTAACTGAAGCAGGATGGTGATAAAAAAAATAGCAGGTCGTGCAGAAGCTGTGTAATAGATTTATCCATCAAACCCATCTCTCTAAACAAATTCGCACCCTCCCTTACTGTCCATCACAAAGGAACTGGGTTGTAGAAAGAATTTATCTTTATGAGGCCAAGTGTACAAGATTTTCCACTTCATCTACCTGAAAAGGGGTAAAGTGGGATCCCCATCTGGCTCTTACAATTTATTCATTTAGTTTTCAGAATTAAAAATGCTTATTGCAATATTAAAATAATTCGAGTTATCAAGTTACATAAAATATGGCAGACCACAGTAATATTGGAGGACCCTCCGCTTCCAGCTGCTTTTTATTTAATTCATTTCTCCTCCCTGGACCCTGGTCAGGGAGTTAGTGGAGATCAGAAGCAGCAGAGAGGACTGGAAGAGGAAGGGAAATGAGGGAAAAGGGAAATAGAACTGAGCATGACAAAGGCAGGATTGTGTGGAGAACAACAAGGGGTGTGATAGAATATCCTTAAGAAGCAACAACAAGCTGAACAGGAACCTTGGGGCTTTAATAAGCCTGAGGAGGCTAAAGGAGAGGGCTATGTGTGTGGGGGTGTGGTTCATTTAGTTTTCAAGAGCATTAATTAAATAACCTGTAAACTCTCTCAGTTGATATAGTTCTTCAAATGACAGAGGCTGTAAATCACTCCTCCCCATTAGACCATGCTCTCATTAACCTTTGTTCTAAAATTTTGTTGCCTTGTTATTTAAATTTCTTTTGCAGACCCTAATTCCTTCAAAGTCCATCCCCTTTCTAACTCTTCCCCCAGCCCACACCACTAGAAGATACTCCGGGGGAAGGGATATGAGCAGGATTGAAATAAGGTAAGGGTGAGGTTCTTTTATCTTCCTCTCTGGTTCCTAAACATGATTACCCACATCATCCTGTTTTGTAGTCTTCAATTTTAAGAAATCCTCCAGAGAACCCTTTGGGTCAGAAAGCATGCTTTCCCCCCCATAGCTTATTCATCTCTGCCTCCATTAACACTGACCTCTTCACCTGGGTAGTCAACAGATCCATTAAGAAGTCCTCTGACTTCAGCTAATGATTTTTAAAAATTAAAAGCTCATTTACATCTGCCTCTAATTACTTAATCCTTAAAGGCAGCTTATGTTCTAGCTCATTGCTTTGGCATTATAGCTTTCCCTGTAGAGATCAGCAGGAGTCAAACAATGTGCTTCAGTCCCTTTTTGCTTTCTTCTAATATATGTCCTAACAATCTCACTGGATCAACAGGAACCTTTTCTTTAGGCTCAAAAGGTTTCCCATATGTTCTAAATATGATCTGGAATATATTCAGAAATCATAAAAAATGTAAGATGTTTCTTTCTCTTCCTCTTCCACTCCTCCACTTTTTTACCTCTCTTTTTTCTCCCTTTCTTCTTCTTTCTCTCTGTATTTCTGTCTTTCTCCCTTTCCTCCTCTCCCTCTCTCTCCCTCCCCCCCTCTGTCTGTATCTGTCTCTCTGTCTCTGTTTCTGTCTCCCTCCCCCCCGACTTCCTGCTCCCTCCTGCTAATCCAGTAATTGTTAATTTTCAGTCTTTGATATTGACTATCACAACTCCTGACACATAGTAGGCACTTAACAAAAGCTTGTAGATGGATTGAATATTCAACATTTATTAAGCGCTGAATGCCAGGCTCTCTTCTGGGCACTGGGGACACAAGACCAAAAATGAAACAGTCCCTGTCCCCAAGAACACAAACACACATAAATCTAGAAGAGCTACATCCACTCCTCCCTATTCAATTCAGGACTTCAGGTGAGAAGTTACAGGTAATACTTAGTTTTTTAGCCACAAAATAATTGTTGTTGTTTGCCCTTGGTTCTTGAAGAGGAACAAATGACAACACAAAGGTGATGGCTTGACACACCTGTGAATTGGATTTAAATGAGGTAGAGCTCCACATATTCATCACCCTCACTCTCTCCTCCAGAGTCATTGTAGTTCAGTGGTAAGTCGAAAGTCAAGATGATTGCTGATGGTCCAGGATTCTGTAGGTGACCTTGGCCTTTTAAAATTAAGATCTTTTTCTGGTCTCAGTTTGTGTGAGAAAATGCCCATTCTGTGACTAAGGAACTGAGACAACAGGTGGCTTAGTTTACCATTAGAAAAGTCTCAGTCATGGAGAAGACCCACAGAGTTTCTGACCAAAGTGATATCTGGGAGACAAGAGACTCATTCTTGGCACCAGAAACCTTAAAAGCTTAAAATCTGACTCTGGGATTTGAACTATAACAGGGACCTTTCTAAAGATCTCTAAGATTATACACATATCACTGAACCCTAACCTTGAAGGCCCCATCCAGTATAGGCCGAGTGGAGCAAGATTAGTGTAGATGTATTATTGTCTTATTTCCTACAATCTCTCACAAACGAAAGATGAAGTAGAAAAGTGTCTGAAGCCTCCTAGTCTTTCCTTCTACAATGTCCCCTCCCAAGGGTCAGGTCAGAGTTTAGCTTCTGGTGTCTAAGAAAGTTGGGAGCCAGCCTCAGAAGAATTACCAGAACTCAATAATGCACCAGAAATATCCTGGAGAAAAGTGACAGGGTCTGGATAGAGAAGATTTAGACTTGTAGGGAATCTTACAAAATGGAAAGTAAAGCTCTAACTAGAAATGTTTTCTAATTGGTAAGAAGTTGAGTGGGGAACAAGGACATAGTACAGAGGATAATCTAATTGGCACTGGAAGAAGGGGGTGGCTTTTTATGGCAACTGATCCTTTTAGGGTGGTGGCTGGTGAAGGAGTTTGGGCAAAGTGTGGGGATGGTAATAAGTTTGGGAGGAAGCATCCACCCTATTTCTGCCACTTGTCAGCACCCTGGACAGAACCTGGTTCAATCTATGCTAGTTATAATTCTAATTTAATGTTTAAATTGAAAGGGATTTTAGAGGTGATCTCAGACCTCTATATCTAATTGGCCCTATGTAGAACTTATTCCCCTTGAGCTACTCCACTAGGGTTTAGCCACCAAGGCAGACTTTTTACCATCTGCCTTACCATTTTTTCACTAGCCCTTGCCTCCCTTGTCCCCATCCCTTTATTTCTACCTCTTGCTTACAAAATACCTATCAAATCACCATTACCATTGGTACCTGAAAGGGCATGCCAGTCTAATACCTTATGACTCCCCGGGATTCCTGGAATTCCCACATTCTTGTATCCATGTGATATTCTGAGTCATAAATGGCTTAGACTCTTTAGACCACAGCTCTCTTATTGTCCAATGCTCCTTGCAACATGTATGTTCCTTTTTTTTTTTTTTGCTTTTTGGAGGGCAGTTGGGGTTAAGTGACTTGCCCAAGGTCACACGGCTAGTTTTTTGTGTTAAGTGTCTGAGGCCGGATTTGAACTCAGGCACTCCTGACTCCAGGGCCGGTGCTCTATTCACTGCGCCACCTAGCTGCCCTGCAACATGTATGTTCTACTGTTTTCCCCAATCTACCCAACTCTACCCATTCCATTATATTGTGTCCTGTAGAGTTCTATTTTTAACCAATTGCCCTTCATATTAGGATTTTTCCTCATGCTTCCTCCATCGTCTTGCAGTCATGGAAAACTGACTTTCCCCTGAAGACACTGCATCCCTGGCTTCTTTCTTCAACCCTGGAAGTACTTTCTCTTATGCCTCAATACACTGAATTAGGGTAAGGAGTAGACATGCCTCTTCCTTCTCTCCACCAGCTTCCAGTCTTTTCCTACAACCTTCTCCAAGTAACATATCCTCTTCAGGTTTCATTCCACACAGATAAACCATTCTATCCACATCCAGCTAGCAGCAATCTGAGGGTCCTAGAAGGTCCCTTTCTTCCTTTATCAAGGAGTTCAGTACCTAGCTCACAATCTTCCTTTCCACCCCATTATACTTGGGGATTTCATCTTACCCATTGAAATGCTCTGGTTTTCAATTTATCAACTTCCTTAACTGCTATGAATTTAATTTTCACTCCAACTCAACTACACACAAAGATGGCATGGCAGGCTGGAAATTGGAGAAGGGAGCAACTGACAAAGGCTGATTAGGGACTTTTCCCCAGGGGGATGATCTGATGGCCAGATAGAGGGATGTGGTTTTTCTGAAGAGGATAGAGAGGTTGCCTGCCTGTTTCTCTGATTTGAACTAATAATCTTTTACTGAAAGTGTGCCTTTGCAGACATTGTAAGCAGTAGGGAGGCAGGATCATTATGTATCTTCCTGTAATTGCTTTAGTAAAGCAACTGCTTGACCATATACAGGTCTACCTCAGAGATATTGTGGCTTTGGTTCCAGGCCCCCTCAAATATCAAAATTAAGTGAGTCATGAATTGTTTGGTTTTCCAGTACATATAAAAGTTATATTTATACTATGCTATAGTCCTATTAAGTGTGCAATAGAATTATATTTTTAAAATGTACATACCTCAATTAAAAATACTTTATTGCTAAAAAATTTTACTAACCATGATTTGAGCTTTCAGCAAGTTGCAATCTTTTTGCTGGTGGAGGGACTTGTCTTTGTGCTGGTGGCTGCTGACTGATCAGGATGGTGATTGTTGAAGGTTGGGATGTTTGTGAGAATTTCTTAAAATAAGACAACAATAACATTTTCGACATTAATTGATTCTTCTTTTCATGAAAGATTTTTCTGTAGTATGAGATGCTGTTTGATAGCATTTTACCCACACTAGAACTTCTTTTAAAATTGGAGTCAATCCTCTCAGACCCTGTCACTGTTTTATGAACTAAGATGATGTAATATTCTTTGATTTGTTGTATCTCCTGCCCAAAGAAAGGGAGACTGGCCAGTTGGTAGAGCAGCCAACACACACAACATTTATTGCTTAAACTGACATGGGTGCTGTTCATGGTGCCCCCAAACAATTCAATAGTAATAACAAAGATCACTGATCATATATCATCGTAACATAAATAATAATAATGAAAAAAATTAGAAATCTTGCAAGAATGACTAAATTGTGACACAGAGACACAATGTGAGCATGTTGCTAAAAAAATGGCACTGATACACTTGCTTGATGCAGGGTTGCCACAAACCTTCAATTTGCAAAATTGCAATATCTGTCCAGTACAAGAAAACAATTAAATGCAGATTGCCTATGCTAAAGACCCCAATATTTATTTTTGGATCAAAATAGAACAGGTTTGAGTCTCCATAAAGACAGATGGTTATCTACTTATAATATGCCCTCTGGGGCTTCTCCTCCCAACTTGCATTTACAGGGTTGAGGATATAGAAGGAAGTTCTAGGTATAACCCTGTGAGTGATTATTCTCCCAGTGCTGTCATTCATGAACCTTCCCTGTTGTGCTTCCCTCTAATAATCAACTTGTAGACAATTGGTTCTTAGCAAAGGTATCTACTAAGATGTGATAGTAAAGATAACTGAAATAAAAGACTCCTTCCAGAAGACTGGGGTGCCCTTTCCCATAAATACATAGTATCTGTAGAAAGAGTGGGATCAAATTTAATGTTCAGTGGTAGCAGGATACACATGGAAAACTCATGCATGTGAAAGGGGTAAATCACAACTCTTGGCACTGGAAATCCTTTCTCTACAATCTCTATGAAGCTCCCTTATCATGTAGCTCTCTGCTAGGCAGAGAATTTGGGTTTGACTCCTTTCTTGAGTTCATAGGTGGTTCTTCTGTCTCCTAAAGGATCATGTTTCCTGAAGCTACCCTTGCCTTCCTCAAGAGAGTCTTTACACATTGGTATGTTTTTTTTTTTTAGCACAGAGACTAGCACATAGTAGGTGCTCAATAAATGTTTATTTATTGGTTAATTATTAGTGTGTCTCTCTGCTGCCAGATGGATATATAGATTCCTACCTAAACAGTCTCTCCAATAATGTGGATAATGGGGTGATTAAGAGTGGAGAAGACAAAGTCTAAAAGTCCCTTCCTTCTCTCAAAGAGTAATTCCTCCTCAGGGGTGTGTTCCTCTACTTCTGGCTCCAGATCTTGAACTGATGAATTTTAAACTGAAATTCTTTCTCTGATGGACTGGTGAACTTTCAAGTTAATTTGCTGTTTTTATACATAGACCCAGGAGTATGCCTGGTTCTTCCAATCAACTATAATGTGCCCCTTCTCTGGTGTTAGCTGCCTTTCACCCAGTGATGGAAGCCCTATACTCCTCTCGAATTCATTAAATACTTACTCACACATTGTAGAGGTGTAGAAAAATTCCTTAATAACTATTTGTAATTAAATAAGGGGAGGTGATAGAAAGACAAAACTGAAACACTTGCTGTTCGTAAAGAGTTTATGCCACCAGGGGAAAGAACATGAGCACATGTATGTAGATGCAGTAAGCATAGAAGGTAAATATAAGGTAATTTTGGGGGGAATGCACCAGAAATGAGGGAGGGGGACCAGGAGAGACCTTATGTAGTAGGAGGTGGTGCAGCTGAAGTAGATTAGGAATTTCAAGAGGCAGAGGTGAGGAGGGAGTGCATTCCAGGCATGAAAGACAGCTTATGTGAAGGTACAGGGATGGGATAGAATATTGTGAATGAGGGAGAACAAATAGGGCAATTTACTTAAAACACTGAGTAGATGAAGGATGTAATGTCCAATAAGTCTGGGAGGGTAGATTGAAGTCAGACTTTGATGGACTTTAAATGCCAAACAGAAATCTATATTTGATCCTAGAGACAAAATAAATCACTGGAGTTTCTTGAGTACAGCAATAAAGAGTTATACTTTGGAAATAATAATTTGGCAACTCTATGGAGGCTGGAGTAGAGCAGGGACAGATAACAGGTTACTTAAGAGGTTATTGTAAAAATTCAAGTGAGAAGTGATGACGTTCTGAGATAGAATGGTGGTTATGTTGGTGGTGAGGAGAGCATGGATGCATGAGATGTTGTAAAGATAGAATTTTTTTTTTTAATTTTAATTTATTTTCTTGGTTACATCATTCATTTCCACAAGGTTTTGAGTTACAAATTTTCTCCCCTTTTTGTCCCTACCCCCCAGCCCAGAACATTGATCCCAC
>CM053596.1:56288813-56351313 GCA_028646575.1 Pseudocheirus occidentalis
GCCTGTAGTGCTTTCTGTCTTGTGGAGAGTTTTGGAGCTTGAAAATCTGTTTAGCGTCCCATTTTATGAGATTTTAGCGTATTTGTGTGGGAGCTGTGGTGCTTTGCTGCTTCTACGCCGCCATCTTGGCTCCGCCCCCCTGTAAAGATAGAATTAATAAGGCTTGATAACTGATTAAATATGGGAATGAGGGAGAATGAAGAACTGGGCATGACTGAATTTGTGAGTCTAGGTAGCTGGAAGAATGGTGGTACCTAGTTAGACATAGGACATTAGGAAGAGGCAACTGGAACAGAATAGACACCTCATGAATATTGATTGATTGCTACAAAAGCCTCATTTTAACCTTTCCTGTTTCATTTGAACAAAGCATACCCTTTCCAGAGCTACATTCCAGTCAGAGGTCTCCTACCACTAAGCTTCAGGAAGAGGGGTGGGTTTAAGGGGGAAAGATAAAGTTCTGTTTTGGCTATATTGAGTTTGTGTTGCCTACAGAACATCCAATTGGAAATAAAAAATTGGTGATCTGGAATGGGAACTGAGGAAAGAGAGGCCTATATTTGTATAATTTCATAGTCAGATGTATAGAGATAATACTTGAAGCCATAGAAGCTGATAAGATCATAGAGAAAGTTTAGAGAATAAGGAAAAAAAGCCCAAGACATGATTGATAATATAACTGTGTGAACTGAGAAGGAAGTCACAAAGAGCTGTTTCATGAAAATCTACAGAGGATACAGGGTCCTGGAGGAGGGCAGCAATATCAGTGTTTCAAAGTGGTTCATAAGGATGATAATTATGAAAAGGCCACTGGATTTTGAAATTAAGAGATCATTGGTAAATTTGAAGAGAGCTCTTTCAGTTGAATGATGACATAATCACATGAGAAAATCTAGGAGTCAGTGATTGGGAGATGTGATAGAAGCATTTGGGTGAAGGTCAACAGAAAAAGAAACAACAGTGATATTTATATAAGGTCATAAGGATCACACCACACACACACACACACACACACACATCAAGGTAGAAGGCAGAAAAGGAGGATTAGTGTGAAGAGAACCATGTGGATCCTCAGAGAATTTGCCAACTAGCTGAGATTTTAAAAAAATATGAACTGATAACAGAAGCAAAGATAGAAATTAGATTAACACAGAAGCTTATCACAGTACTGTAGGAATACTATCGATTGGGTTAATATTAGAGGTCAGAATAGGCTGAAAAAAAGTGAGGAACAAGGGATAGGACCATGGTTGCAGGTGAAGAAAATGATGACAATTGTATGAAGGTGAGATGCCCCCTAGATCACTGCCTTGTCATGGAAGAGGGATATGTGTAGCTCAAGGGAACTATGGACCATGCCATGCAGAGCATGAACAGGTCATAGTGGAGAGTTCTGACAAAAGGCGATCCATTGAAAAAGGAAGTTGTAAACCATTCCAGCATCTTTGCCAATAAAACCTCATAGGCAGTAGTAAAATGATCAAAGAGAAAACATCAAAAGATGAGTACTCAGGTCAGGAAGTGTCCAATAAACTACTGGGGAAGAGTGGAGGAAAACTAAGTAACTCCAGAGCTAATGAAGTGGTGCATCAAAGCTAAAAGGAAGCTCAGCTGCAGATATATGTAGCCATCATAGGAAAATCTGATGCTGTAAAGTTCAATATTGCATAGGAACCTATGAATCAAGGTAAGCTGCATATGATCAAACAGGGAATGGGAAGATTAAACACCAACATCTTGGTGTTGGTGAACTTAAATGGGAAGGGGTGATTTCAGTTCAGATGACCACTATATATACTATTGTGGGCAAGAGTCCCTTAGAAGAAATACAATAGCCCTCATAGTAAATAAAAGGAAGAGAAAAGCAGTACTGGAGTATAATCTCAAAAATGACAGAATGATATCTGTTCAAATTCAAGGCAAACTACTTGACCTCACAGTAATGTAAGTTTATGCTTCAACCACTGATGCTGAGGAGGTCAAAGTTGCTCAGTTCTATGAAGTCCTACAACATTTTCTAGAAACACCCCAAAAGGATGTCACATTCATCATAAAGGATTAGAATGTTGAAGTAGGCAATGAAAAGTTAATTGGAATATCAGGCAAGTCTGACCTTACAGGGCAGAGACTAAAAGAGTTTTGTTAAGATCACTCTGGTCACAATACTCTTTTTCAACAGCTCAAAAGGCAACTCTACACATAGATATCACCAGAAGATCAATATAGAAATTAAATTGATTATTTTCAGCCCAAGGTGGAGAAGTTGTCTAGTCAGTTAAAAAAAAGACCTGGAATCAGCTGTGGATCAAGAGCTTATTGCACAATTCAGATCCAAATAGAAGAAAGTAGGGAAAACCTTCAGACCAGATAGGTATGACTTAAATAACATCACTCATGAATATGAAGTGGAGGTGAAGAATAGATTCAAGGGGTTAGATCTGGTAGAATACTTGAAGAACTATGGACAAGAGTTTGCAACATTGTATAGGAGGCAGCAATGACAACAGCCACAACAAAATTTACAAAGAAAAAGAAGAGCAAGAAAACAAAATGGCTGTCTGATGAGGCTTTACAACTAGCCAAAGAAAGAAGGAATGTGAAAGTTAAAGGAGAAAAGGAAAGATGCCCAACCGAATGCAGAATTCCAGAGAATAGCAAGGAGAGATTAAAAAAAGTTTTTATTAAAGGAGCAACACAAAGAAATAAAAGAAAATAATAACATGGGAAAGACGAGATCTCTTCAAGAAAATTAGAGATATCAAGAGAATATTTCCCATCACTTTCTGGTAAATAGAGGGAGAAGAAATGGAAGCAGGGTCAGATTTCATATTCTTAGTATCAAAGATCACTGCAGATGGCAACTACAGCCATGAAATGGAAGGAAAGCTATGACAAATCTGTATAGCATACTCAGAGGCAGACAGAGTACTTCACTGACAAGTCCATATAGTTAAAGCTGTGGTTTTTTCCAGTAGAAATGTGTGTCTGTGAGAGGTGAATTTTAAGGAAAGCTGAATACCACAGAATCAACACTTCTGAATTTTGGTTACTGGAGAAGACTTCTTAGTACCTTGGACAGCAATGAAGTCCAATGAGTCAATAATTGATTTAGGTTATTCACTGGAAGATCAAATACTGAAGCTTAAATATTTTGTCCATGTAATGAGAAGACAGGGCTCATTGGAAAAGCCCCTGATGTGAAAAACTGAAGGCAAAAGGAAAAGGGGATGGCAGAAGAAGAGGTGGAAAGATTGTCATGGAAACAATGAGCATGAACTTGGACAGACTTCAAGAGATAATGGAGGATAAGTTGGACAACTGAACAAGAACAATAACAAATGACAGATGAGAACACAGAATGGCCCTATTCTTACTTCAGTGCAGTATTTATCAAAAGCATATGTAAAATTCTGTTTGGAGCTCACTGCACCCCTACCTTTCCAATCTTCTTATACCTTATACCTCCCACATTATCTGTGATCCAGAGACACTGGCCTCCTTGCTTTTCCTCATACAAGAAGATCCATCTCCTGACTCCAGGCATTGTCCCTGGCTGTCCTTGTCTGGAACATTCTCCCTCCTCATCTCCTCCTCTTGATCTTCCATGGCTTCCTCCAAATCCCAGCTCAAATACCACCTTCTATTGCAGTGGTTCTCAACCTTCTTAATGCCACGACCCTTTAATACAGTTCCTCATGTTGTGGTGACCCCCAACCATAAAATTATTTTTGTTGCTACTTTGTAACTGTAATTTTGCTACTGTTATGAATCTATCTGATTTGCAGGATGTATTTTCACTGTTACAAATTGAATACAGCCCACAGGTTGAGAACCACTGTTCTATTAGAAGCCTTTCTCAGTGCCTCTTAAAACTAGCATCTTCCCTTGACAGATTATCTTTGACTTACATACATATAGTTTGATTGTATGTAGTTCTTTGCATCTTATTTTCCTTTTTAGACTGTGAGCTCCTAGGGAGCAGGGATCTTACAGTCATTAATGGACCCAAAGAAACGTCAACATGGTAAGTTTCTTCCTTCATATCCCCAGCACTTAACATAGAGCCTGGGGAATAGCAGACACTTAACAAATGCTTATTGACTGACTGAGCACAAAAATGACCAATTGGAAGCAAAAATCCTAGATAAATAGGACAGTAGAAGAATATCTAGCTGTCCTTGATAAGTCCAAGTTACCTGTTCCAGATAAACTATGCCCTGCAATATTTTCAGAACTGGTCCATGAGATCACTGCATTGCCAAGGGTCTCTGGAAGATTGTGGAGAATGAGAGAGACATCACAGATTTGAAGAAAGGAAAATGGTCCAGTTTTCAAAAAAATGGAAGAGAATTGAACCAAAAAAATAGAAGTCAGTAAATTTTATTTTGATTCCTGGCCAAATCTTGGAAATTACTATAGTCAGGATGAGGGAATATCTAGAAAAGAAAGCTGTGACCACAGAGAGGCAACAGGATTTCATCTACAATAGGATATACCAGACCAATTTCATTTTTTTGAGGAGGTTACTAGACTGGTAGATCGAGTAGATTCCAAAGATAACATTTATTTATATTTTAATATAGCATTTGATATAATCTCATTTGTAGACTAGGTGACTACACAGCTAGGTGAATTTAGAGATGGTTAGATGGTTAGACAAAGAGTGGCCACTAACAGGCCCAAAGAGATGTCAACTTGGCGGGTCTCCATTGGAGTGCCCAAAGAATCTATGTTCTGTTCCATGCTGTTATAAATTACTTATTAGACAAAGGTATAAGTGGTATACTTAATAACTCTGTAAAGGAATCAGGTTGGGAGGGAAATCTAAAACACTAGATGATGGATCTAGGATTAAAAATATCTTGATAGACTAGAAAAGGGAATCAAATTAAGCAAGATGAAATTTAATCAGTATATACTACACAGTTCTTAAACTTTTACATGTTAAAAAATTGACTTCACAGTTGCTGGTAAGAGAACCATATTTAGATAGAAATTAATTCAATTTGATAATTATGTAAAAAGTATACAAAGACTCTTGTAGTATCACCAACTCTAGTACTTAGATTTGATCTTTTAGGGAATTAAGTAACACAAATAACTACAACCTAAACAATAATGTCAAGATTGTATTCATATTTGGAGTGGCCTGAGGTTGTTACAACCTGTGTGATTTTATATTGAGGGACACAAAGGGAGGTGGAAACTTTAACAAATGTAAACTAGATAATGAGGTGATTTCAGGGCACCAATGTCCTGGGATCCATGGTAAATAGGCCTCACAGCCCTCTGAATATGCCAGTATCAAATGTATCACTGTCACAGCACCAACAGTGACTATGAATATGCCAACATAGTTCTGAATCACGAAATATAACAGACTCTCCACATAGAAGATGGAAGTAAAAAATTTATTCAGATACTAGAAAGCTAAATCCCAATGAAAGCCAAATCCCAACACCAGAAAACCAAATCCATCATATCAACAAAGAAATTAATACACCTTATCACTGCAGGAAGCAACACCATCCCAAAGCCTTCCCACAAACAAACATTCACAGTATTAGTTGTCTGCTTGCCAGTGTTCTCTCTCCTCCAGCTCTAACCATCCTGACTCCCAAACTTTCTCTGGGCTCTGCTCTACCCTTCTTGCTCCATTTGGTCAGCAAGTTCTTCCCACCATAGGCTCCATGTAATTACATTTGGCCTATTAAGGGGCAGGGAAGATCTTCAAATTCCAATTACCATTACAATAAGTCATCTAAAGTTGGTAGAATTCCTTGGATATCAGGGCCTACATTTACAAATTAATTTGCTATTCTATTCTCACTCAATCCATTAAGGCAAGGAGATTCTTAACCAGTGGTCTGCAAAGTAGTTTAAAAAACATTTTGATAACTGAATTTCAATGAGATTTTCTTCCTTTTTAATTCTATGCATTTATTTCATGCTTTTAAAAACATAATTTCAGGAAGGGTCATAGGCTTCACTAGATGCCTAAGGGGCCTAAGGCATAAAAAGGTTAAGCATTCTTGATTTAGGATAAGGTACCCAATCTAAGCAGCTCACATAAAGACATATGGCCAGAACCACAGGCATCATTTTCCTCTGTTGGCCCTGGATATCCCCCATGCCTGGAACGCCTCTTTGTCTTAGCCTCATCCTGTTGGTACCCTGAGATTCCTTCAAGATCCAATTTAAGTTCTAAATGACCTCCCAAATATTAGTGTCCTGAAATCACCTTGTTATCTATTTTGCATAGAACTTTTATAAACATACATGTGTTCATCTTGTCTCCTCTGATAGAATGTAGGTGCCTTTAAGTCACGGTGTGTTTAACATTCATCTTTGTATCCCCAGCACCTAGTATAGGGCCTGGCATACATCAGGCCCACATTTAATAAATGCTTGTTGATTGATTGATTGACATGAATGAACTTTTAACCAGAAGAAGAAAAGACTTGTAGGTGGCAGATAATCACTGTCTTAAAATATCTGAAGTCCTGACATGTGAAAGAGGGAACAGACATATTCTCCTTGTACCCAGAGGAAATCCATAAAAGCAATGGATAGAAATTACCAAGAGGCAGTTTTGGGCTCCACATAAAGACAAAAACTTTCTAACAGTTAAAGCTGTCCTAAAGTGCCAGGGACTACCTCAGGAAGGTCTTCAAGGAGGTTTTCAAGTGAAGGCTATATAAACACTTGGGAGGTATGTTCCATAAGGGAAGCCTGATAAGGGAAAGGTTGGACAAAATGTCCCCTCTAGGTTTCTTGGATTAGCCTTCTATGACCCAGCCTGGAATGGAAACTCATTTTGTATGTATCCTCTCCCAATCCTTCCCCTTCCTTAAGCCTTTGGGGGCTTTCTGGGGACTGTCATTGGTCATCCTTTGTGGAGCATGGGGACAAGGGATTTGGAGACAAACCAAGAGAGATTGAAGCAAAGGTGAAAAGCATCCAAAGGAAAGAGAGATCCTGGCTCCTGAGGGGTTAGCAGATGTTGCTGCCTTGGAATTCTCCCTCAGCGCTGAATTCTCCTGTGCCTCCCCTCCCCTACCCCCCAGCAAGGGGAGCTGTCCCTGCTCCCTCAGACTATTCTGTATTAGTCTTTCTATATATGACCTTTTCACCCCTTTCCCAATGCTTTAGGATCAAAGACCAAGAAAAAGAGAGACCACCTAGTTGTTTCACTTCCTTGGGCAGATCTGGTCTCTATATCATCTTCCCACCAACACTGCCATTTGATTCAATTGAACAATTATTAATAACTTACTATGAAAAGAACACTGTAAATACAAGTGTGCCAAATTTACAAAAGAGGAAACAGAAGCCCACAGACCAAAGAAAATAAAGAAGAGCATCCATCTATACTAAACTATTTATAACAGCTCCTTTTGTAGTAGAAAAGAACTGGGAACACAACAGGTGCCCATCTATTGAGGAACGGCAAAACAAATCATGCGATAGAAATGTAATGGAACTTTATTGTGCCATAAGAAATAACAAAATGAATGATTTAAGAGAAATCTGAAAAGACCTGGATGAGCCGGTACAGAGTGAAGTAAGCAGAACCGGGGAACCAGGAGAATAATGTATACTGTAACAACATAATGAAGAAAGACAGCTTTGAAAGACTTGGGAATTCTGACCAAATGTAGTGACAAATGACATTTCAGTTCCTGGAAATGACTCATCCTGACTTGTCTTAGGTCTTGATGATCTTGATTCATCTTGGCTCTTAAAGGCCCTCAACTCATCTGGTAGTGATGGACTCAAGATCTAGAATAAGACTTACATTTTCAGATGCTGCCAGTTTGGGAATTTGTTTTTCTTGCCTGTGCATCTTTGTTATAGGGGTTTTGTTTTTCTTTTCTTTTTTTTTCCCAGTGATAGTAGGACAAGATGATAGGGTAGCAGAAACGGGAAAAAGAAGAGAGGACTATTGAATCACGTTTTTTTTTGATTCAGAAAACAGAAGGGAGGCCAGAAGGAAACCCAAATAAGCAGGATAGCTTTGAAAGCTACTTTAAAAGAAAAGCAAGCCACACACAAAAGATCTGCAATTTCCTGAACAATTCATTTTTTATCTTCTCTTCTATTTATGTAAATGTCCAATTTACTTGGTGTTTCTTAAGCTTAGAATGAAAAAAACAAGTAAAAGGACCTCCCTCTGGTTTTTCTACTCCACAGGATGAGGGACATGCTTTCATGGTGGCTGACTTGGCAGTCTTGGCTCAGTATCATCAGACCTTTCTGCTTCTTCCCTCTAGCTGATCTGTCCTATCGAAAACGACTCAATCTATCAAGGAATACTCTCCTTCTGGACTCAGTAAACCCCTTGCATATTTACCCCAACTACCCAATCCTGGACTCTCTGTGTAATCCTGGGCTCACCCTATTGGCACAGTGCACCAGTCCAGGCTAGCTAGCACCTGTAACACACTAGTGCTATTATTGCACATGATAGGAGAGAAAGAGGTCACATGGGGCAGATCCTACACAGGTTGTGGGCTCTTTAATAAAAGGAATCGATCTGTGGTCTAAGGTTCATGTAGCAAACAGGACAATGCTTTTCCTTTCAATTTTTCATTGGTAAGATTTCCATTGAAATTTGTTGAGGGAGAGGTAGAGGGAGAAGAAGGCAGGGATGATTAAAATCTATAATCAGGCTTCCAGAATAAAAATAGTATGTGTCTATATGATTTTTGAAGGGCAGAAGAATCATTATGGCCAACTTTACCTCATCCAGTTCTTAGGGAACTCTCTACCAGATAGCATTAAATCTATCTTTCTTTTTTTTAGGCAGACCTTAGAGGTTTTTTTTTCTTAAGAACTGATATTTTTCTGATTGAGGGCAAGGCAACTAGAAGATTTTCAAACAGGGAATAGAAGTGACAGGGCTGACCTAAATGTTCAACAATCAATCATTATATATAGTTTCCTCTCTGTAGGTTTTCTAGTATTTTTGGACAGTGTGTGTGTGTGTGTGTGTGTGTGTGTGTGTGTGTGTGTGTGTGTGTAGTGTAGGAATACCTGCCTGGACAGTGGCATCTTAATCTTAAAAGAAATCCTGTGAATTGGAGATCCAAGAGGGGAGTAGCCCCTGGGAGGGAGGGTAGTCTTTGCTGTGCTGCTACCAGGGGAAGCTGAGCAGGTTCTGGGAATGGTAGTGGCCCCCACCCACATCATTTACACCAACCCATGCAAGCAGACCTCCCATATCCACTATGTAACCAGTCATGGGTGTAACTGATGACCTTTGAGAGTGAAGAGGAATTTGCTGTTGTTACCTAATTCCATCCCACTGCTAGGTGATAATGGAAGGAAGGTCCTGAGGAGGGGAGGAAACACCATTATTAGCACCACAATTTGGTAGAGAGTAAAAGGGAATAGATGGGGATACCTTGGACCTGGAGTCCAAACAGACCCGAAGGTCAGAGCAAGATGATGCAGAAGAAATAGTAAGAAGTTCAGGTGCTCAGTAAATGATATCTTGGACACAGATAGGTCTCACTCAATCTATGACCAAACAAAAGTCCCAATCATTGAAAGTACTCATCGGTGATAGGTAACAAGAAGTCCCAGTTCATGGGCAGAACACAGTGACAGGGAGGTCCATTGATAAATGTCAGGCAGAGATCTGAGACTCAGAGCAATGAATCAGAGAAAGAAGACTTATATGAGAGATGATAAGAGAGTGACTGAGACTCTGGGGCACAAGTGGTGTGTGTGTGTGTGTGTGTGTGTGTGTGTGTGTGTGTGTGTGTGTGTGTGTGAAGTTTGATACTTGGGGAAGAAATCAATATGTATATTTTGGAAGCTGGGGGCAAAGTTATGACAGAATGGGCAATAAGGCTGCCAAGACTGTCTGGGAGAAGGGCAAAAGGGAAACAGGAGTTCTAGGAGGAATTTCCCTCTGGCAGTGGTTTCCCGTTCTGGAGAGGTAGAGTGGGCAGTGGAAAGAGCCCCAACATCAGGGTCAGTACCAAGTCCAAGTTTTGTCACTGACACTTACTAGCCATGTGACTTTGGCCAAGTCATTTCACTCTTATGTGTCTCAATATCCCAATGTGCAAAGCAGATACAATAACCTCATGGGGACTGTGAAGAAAGAGCTTAGTTGACTTTATAAAAGCAGTAGAGAAAGGTAGCCTGCTATTACCTAGCAGGCAGGTCCTTAGACTCTGGACCCAGACCAGTGAGAGCCTATTTTCCTTGAGTGCTATGTTTGGGATTTCCCTGGGGCAGTATGGCCAACTGTTGACCATTAATACCAGGGATGTGACAGTGGCTATAGTTGCAGTATGGTGACTCTGCTCTCAACTTCTCCCTAGTTCCTAGTGTAAGGTAAAGAGGCCAGGGCTGGAAGCCAAATGTGAGTTCAAGTTCTGAGTGACTTCAAACAAACTTCCTACTCTGCTAAATTAGGATAAACATCTCTGCCCTGCTCTTCTCCCAGAAGTGTTGTGAGGACTGGATGAACGAAAGCTGGAAAGATTCTTTGCAAACTGCAAAGGGCTTTGTAAATGATAAAGTACTTTACAAACTATTAAGCCATTTGTCAAATCCCCTGTAGAGGATGGTGTCCTATAACATCATGCATGTCTGTGTGTTTAGGTGTGTATCTCCATCTGCATATCTGTGTGGCTTTATGTGAGTCTGCTTGTCTATATCTAAGTATGCCTACCCATGTATGTGCCTTCATGCATCTGAATGTTCTCCTAAAAGTTTCCTTGGGCCCACTAAGTTTCACATAGGTTCTAGCTGCCAGATGCCCCAGAGATTGCTGAGGACATTACAGAGGCCTGAAGAAGGTTTGACATGGGTCCCCAGGTTGGGCACCAAATAAGATGTCTCTATACGTTGGGGACCAGATAAGCCTCTTGGATATTGAACTGGTTTCCTGGTCAGAAGAGGCTCTGTGCTCACATTTGAGGTGGTGAGTTGCCATGAACCAGGACAGGAGAGGGAAGACAGGGATAAAAACAGCTTGATAGGAGGGACTGGGTAACATCTTAGGCCCAGGAAAGAACATTTATTATCCAGATCTCAACATTCATTTGGAGTACACCCTATAGAACTTGTCCAAAAGCATGTATATTTGTGACAGGTAGTACAGATGGACAGCTTGTTGGGCCCAGAGTTGGACAGGGGGAGGAGATCAGGCTGGATTGCTTTTGGGAAACTGCAAAACTGCTAACCAACTCTAAGCTTCATATGAGAGAAAAGTACCATATTTTGATACTAATGTTTTACTGATGTTGATAAATGAAGTGAGACACAGAAGTTTTGCCTTTGAAAAGCTAAACACGAGTATTATATAGAGAGTAATGGACAGTACAAGGTGGTTCCGAACAAGCTGCAGAAAATGAAAAATGAAGAATGTTCAGGGAGAACATGGACAAGAATCATAAAATGGGAAGGGATAGATGCATTAGCATCTGTATCACTGGGTGGTGTGATGGGTGAAATCTGAAATAACTGAGGAAACAAAGGTTCGAGCTTCTGAGCATATTGATTTATTAAGCAATGCATGCCAATTGCATAACAAATCGGGGCCAGGCTTCCTCAGCTGATGGAATGGAGGGAGGGAACAGATTCCTATGTATTATGTATTGAAAGGAAACAATTAACAGGGCATAAATCACAATGCAAGTTTAGGGAATCTGACTTCTTATTGGAGGAAAGATTAGAGGCTTTCTGAGGGGGAAAACAAATAGGGAGTTCCCTGAATTAGAAAAAAGTGCCCTGCCCAAGTGTCTGTTTTTAATCAAAGGAACAAGAAAAGACCAACTGATTGAACTGTATGTAATAGTTTTAAGATAAGATATATAGGTTACTCAAGATGTATAATTGTGAAAGAATGCCTTGCTGCAATCTTCCTATCTGACTGGGTTTCTGGTCATCATAACCTAAGTCTTTAGTTAAGGATCTCTAAGCAACAAGTAGAGGTGGTCCAGCTTCCCAGCCATGCAGAGCTAGGTTCAAATAATGCAATAAAGTTTTCATATAATTCCTATAATTGAATAAAGTTTTTTCACAAGACAGAAATTAGTCGAGATCCGTAATTGAATAGAAAGGGAACTGAGATAGATCCAGAATTGACAAGATGGAGTCAGTGTGGTTCACTTAATTATCACTGTTTTTTCCAAGTGTACTACTGAATCAATGACATCACAGATTCATTTAAATATTTGAGTATTCATTAGGTAGACTTGTCTATAACTTTCTTTGTCTGGTTTATCTCTCTCTGGTTTAAGTATCAGAACCATATTTCTCTCATGACAGCTTTAATTGTTTTGAAACTTTCCCATCTGTTAAGATGAAATATTTCTCTGAATCTTCTACCTATCACTTTTAGTCCTATCCTTTGGGTCTAAGAAATAGTCTACTCTCTTTGCCCTATGATATCCCTTTTAAAATGTGAAGAAAGTTATCATGTTCCTCATATCAAATCTTTTTGTCTCCAAGATACACGTCTCTAATTCCTTCAGCTGATCCTTGACATCATTGAGGAAGTGGCATTTGAATTGGGCTTTAAAGGTTGTCCAAGAATTGAGCCAGGAAGAAGTGGAAAAAGGACATTTCAGGCACGAGGGATGATTTTAACAAAGAAGCAGAGATATGCTCAAAGGGCTATAAAACTATTCCAATGACCCTTTGACCTAGGAATACCACTACTAGGTCTGTATCCCAAAAGGATAAAAGAAAAGGAGAAAGCACCTATTGGTACAAAAATACTTATAACAACTCTTTTTATGGTTGCAAAGAATTGGAAACCAAGGGGATACCCATCCATAGGGGAATTGTTGAACAGGTTCTGTATATGATTTTGATGGAATACTATTGTGTATATAAGAAATGATGAGCAGAA
Organism: Pseudocheirus occidentalis; assembly: GCA_028646575.1. Classification (NCBI taxonomy): domain Eukaryota; kingdom Metazoa; phylum Chordata; class Mammalia; order Diprotodontia; family Pseudocheiridae; genus Pseudocheirus; species Pseudocheirus occidentalis. The sequence continues at coordinate 56,301,691 of CM053596.1, forward strand.
TGGTTTCAGAAAAATCTGGGAAGACATATAACTCATACAAAGTGAAGTGAGCAGAACCAGGAGAACACTACATATAGTAACAGCAACATTTTAAGGATGATCAACTATGAAAGACATAGCTCTTCGGATCAATGCAATGACCCAAGACAGTTCCAAAGATCCATGATGAAAGATGCTATCCACCTCCAGAAAGACAACTGAACTTTGAGTGTATAGTAAAGCATAGTTTTAAAGTTTATTTTTATTTTGTTTGTGTTTTCTTTTGCATTATGGTTAGTATGGAAATATATTTTGTCTGACTTCACACGTATAATCGATATCAAATTATCAGCTTTCTCAAGGAGTAGGGAAGGATGAGAGGGAGAAGGAAATGTGGAATTCAAAAATTTTTTTAAATGATTCTTAAAATTTTTTGCTTGTAATTGGGAAGTATTAAATTAAGTAAAAATAATTTAAAAGAAAAGAAAGGAGCAGGGGTGATAAAGCACAATGTGTGTGTGTGTGTGTGTGTGTGTAGGGTGGAATCATCTAATTTGCCTGGAATGAAAAATATATAGAAGAGAGCTATATAAAGGGATCTGGAAAAGTACAAAAATCCCAGATTGTAGAAAGTTTTGAATATCTAATAGAGAATTAAAAAAAAACATTTCTTGAGAGAAAATAGGGGAGTTGTAGGATTTTGAGTGGAGGAAGGATATGACCTGATCTATGCATAAGGAGCATTAGTCTGGCAACAGATTATTTCCCTCTCAAACTCACATTCATGGGATAGAGGAGACTCTTCCCTACTTCTTCACATACATAGTAGATTCTCTTCTGCCCTCTCTCACACATAGGGCAAGCCTTCCCAAAGTCTCCTACCAAACTGGGCAGACTCTTTTCGAACCCTTCTAACATACAGGACCAACATTCCTTTCCTTTAAACACAGAGGAAGATTTATTCCTCCATCCCTAACACTTACATAGACCAATTCTGTCTTATACCTTCTCACATAACAAAGTTCTACCTTTTCCCTTTGTCTCATACATAACATATGTTCCCCTAACCATTCTCACATTCAAGTTGGCTCCCTTCTCAAACACATAGGGTGGGCTCAGATATAATTCCTCATGCATTAAGAACAGGTTAAATCTCATGAAACAAACTTTCCAGCACACATTCCTTTCCCCAATCTTCTTTATGCTATTTTGGAGGTGGTGGTAGAGAACTCTTGCATCAGAAAGTCTTAGGTACATAGGGCCTAGACATATTTGGGAGAGATTTCTCACATTTCCAGATATTCCTTCCATCTAGAAAATTTAGGAATTTGATTATATTACATTGCCCAGTGTGCAACCACTTATTCTCCTTATGAGCACACCTTTCCCAAGCTGAAGGAAGGCACAGTTTACACAAAGCTCAGGGGTAATGCTAGCACCCACCAATAAGCAGTCCTTTCTTTCCCCAAAGACCTGAATAGCGACCACCACTTACAGTTTTTCAGTATGAAGGGTTCCAAGTAGGTGATGCCTTTTATATAGATATAGAACTAACTATAGCTTTCTGCTGACAACATACAGCTGGTATGTCATTTCTATAGTGCTCTACGGTACCTTCCAAGTGACACAGCTCCCTAATATAGGTTTCATGCCTCTTTTAGTTTCTCCAGCTCCCAAAAGGTGGTGCCTATAACTTCTGCAGAGAATGGTATAATGGTTTAGCACTTATGCTGTTATCCTCAACTTCTTTGACATGGCTCTGTTTGCAGCTCCAACAGACAGTATCACTAGTCCCTTTCCCAGAAGAAAAAGTGGGGAGAATGGTAAAGTGGATCTAGAGTCAGAGGGCCTGGGTTCAAATCCCAACCCAATGATTGTCACCTGTGTGATCTTAGACTTCCTTTTCCCCATCAGTAAAATGAGAGCATTGGACTACATAGTCTCTGAGGCCCTTCAAGGCCCTGGATATACCAGTCTGTATAGGAAAAATCCCCCTTCTAATGCAGGACCTTGTCCGTTAAGGTTGAGGAAAGGATAAGGCCTAGAGTCAGCTTTAGTCCAAATGTAATTGTGACCAGACCAAGGTACCTTCATTCTGAAGGCTCTCCCTTGTACCAGGATTCCCACTGACTCCTGATCTCATCTGGAATCTCACGGAACAAACAGGCCAGTCTCATCTTTGACATTGACATGAGATATATTCTTTCTCCAAGCCCTTGGGTGTTGTATTTCCTTCATGCTTCAGCACTTCTCAGGAGTCTAGAAGCTTGACAAACAAAATGAATTTCTGTCTAATTGTTTCTTGCATCTGGAAAAACTGAGTTGTGTGATTCCCTGGCTCTAGGATTGCAGTATGGACCACATACTAAGTGCAGGTACCCTAAAGGTTAAAATTTAAATTTCTCAATAATACATAGACATACCCCTTGTGGCTATTTTTATTCCTTAGGGTTGGGAAGGGAGCAGAAATGACAGCAGGGATTAGTCCCTTTTGCTCCCCATCCTCTTCTCTGCCACTGCCACTACCCTTGTACCTCATTACCTCACTCCAGGACTTTTGCAATAGCCTTATAGTTAATTTGCCTGACTCAAGTCTTTCCCTCCTTCACTCAGCTGGCAAAGTGATCTTCCCAATGTGCACATCTGACTGTGCCACCCCTGATCCTCATTCAATAAATTCTTGGTGCTCCCTTTAACATCCAGGATCAAATATAGAATTCTCCGGCCTTCAAAGTCTCTTACAACCAGGTACTCCCCTACATTTCTTGTCTTCTTACATCTTGCTCTACCGCCCACCCCCAAACATATATTTTATGATACAGTACCTTTGGCCTTCTTGTACCTCCTTGCACAAGACACTCCATCTGCTGTCCCTGGGCATTGCTACTGGCTGTGCCCCATCCCTGAAAATCTGTCTTTCCTCATTTCCACTCTTCCTTAAAAGCCTAACCAGATGACCTTGGGCAAGTCACTTCATACCCTGAGCTTTTAGTTTGTTCATCTGTACAATGACCCTATGTTAATGAAGTTCAAATGAAAGAATGGATGGAAAGTGCTCTCTAACCACAATAAAATTCCATAAAATTATGAGTTGCTGCTTCTCCTTTCCCCATTCAATTTAAGTGTACAAAGTTTATATATAATATTGTTGCTTTTGTTCAGCCATTATTCAGTTGTGTCCAACTCTTTGTGACCCCATTTGGGGTTTTCTTGGCAAAGATCCTGGAGTGGTTTGCCATTTCCTATTCCAGCTCATTTTTACAGATGAGGAAACTGAGGCAAACAGGGTTAGGTAACTTGCCCAGGGTCACACATCTATTAAGTGTCTGAAGCTGGATTTGAATTTAGGAAGATGAATCTTCCTGAGTTCAGGCCTGAGACTCCATCCACTGAACCACCTAGCTGCCACTTAGATACAAAATACCAGGACTCAACTTTAACCTTAAAAATTTTCATCAGTGACTCTGATAAAGAAAGAGAAAGAAATAGCCAGATGGTAAGTACATAGATAGAGCATTTATTTTCTTTTCTTTTAAAATCCTGAACTTAAAAAATAAAACTAGCATTTCCATAATGAAGTAGAATAGGCAGAAAGAAGATTTCACATGAAATTGCAAATCTATTGTGTACAACTTGATTTTCCTTTTAAATATTTAGTAAAGTTATCATATAGCTTTTTTTTAAAAAAAATTTTCCCTCCCTCTCCTTCTCTCTCACCTAGAGGTGGCTACCATTAGATATACACACATATTTACTATATTCATGTTATATATTAATTTTACATTGTATATATACATATATAGCATATATAGTAAAACTATACTATACATACTTCTGCTTATCAATTTTTTTCTCTAGATAGAGCATTTATTAAATGCTTCCTATCTGCTAGGCACTGTGCTAAGTGTTGAAGACACAAATAAAAACAAACAAGGAAGTCTCTGCCTCAAGTTGCTAACATTCTAATAGAAGAAGGCTACTTCCAAAAGGGGAGCTGAAGGGTCAGGGTAGGTATGTGAGAGGTGGGCGGAATGGCTGGAGATAGCAGGGAAATGTGATGTTTGATAGCCCAAAGCTGGCCTATTAAACTGTAAGCAACAGATGAAGTTTCAAAAGGAAAATTCAGGCTTGATGGAAAGGAGAAAGTTCCTAACAATTAGAACTACCCCAGCCTTTAGGAGAAGTAGACTCCACCTCACTGGAGGTCTGGTATATATATGGTAGTAAAGATTCCTTTCATGTATGAAGTTTGGATAGTCACTGAGGTCCCTCTGAACTCTCAAAATTCTATAAAGCACATGATGTCTTTTGGATAGAGTCCAGTCTGGGGATAGGGAAGGAGTGAAAGCTATTTACCTAGTGGAGGCAGTTTGACTAAAGACACTTGGAAAGTGTCAGACTTTTCCAATTTGCAGAAGGTGCTATGAGGATGAATGATAGAGTGAGGGTTTAAAACAATCATGATAGGCTGAAGCAAAGGGGACAATTTAGTGAGGTGAAATTCACTATTCAATATTAAAATCAGAAGTCAAAGGGGTGTGCAGGGGAATGACATAGCCAGATCTGTCCAAGAAGATTAATTTTGACAATATGTGTTGAGTAGATTGGAGAGTAGAGGTAGGACAGCAGTTTCGGAGTCTGTTACATACCATGGCCAGAAGAGATGAAAGGGTAAAGCATCATGGTGGTAGATGGAGAGAATATAAGATCCTATTGTGCTTGTTGATTGGATACGAAACACATTTAATCCCATAGGAAAAATTCTACCTTGCAAATTCTTTTACAAAGTTTCTTCTATCTATACATCAAAATCATTCAAGGTTGCTTGGAAGATGTAACAACAGAAATAATCTTATTGAACGACTGATAGTAAACATAAGATGAAGCATAAAACAGGGAGATGTATACTGGCTCCAACCCAGATTCTTGTCAAAGAGGGCTTCCTCGTGGGTGGTGAAGTCCTCTAAATGATCCTATTTGTGGGTGACTTTTGCTGATTGCATAAAGACCCAGGCCATTATTATGTAATCCGTGAAATGAGTTTGAATTGTCCATTCACACACAGAAAAGAAGTGGATGAAGATTGTCTATTTTCCAGATTTCAACATACATCTGAAACGGACCCTTTATAGAACTTATCCAGAAGTATGTCTATCTATGTCAGATAGTACATATGGATGACTCATTAGGTCCAGAAGTGAACAGGAGGAGGAGACCAGGCTGTAATGCTTTTTGAAAATTGCAAAGCTCCTTATTGACTCCAAGCTTCTCCTGAGATGAGGAGAATAGACCGGATTGTTTCAGGGAATTTTCAAAGTTTATTACTGACCCCAAGCTTCACATGAGAACAAAAGTTCATCTTTTTAAATATGAACATTTTATTGATGCTGACAAATGGAATGAGATACCAAAGACACCAAATGGAATGAGACACCAAAGACTGGAGAACTAAAAATGAGTAGCATGAATGGAGGGGTGCATGGAGGCTGGAAACAGGTTACAACATATACTTAATGAAGAATTCTGAAGAAGAATAGGAGTAAAAGTTGTTATCAAGGAATTGTGTGACAGAGAGAGAAGAACTGATTATGTGACAACAGTGAGAGATGATAGATGGACAACTAGAGTGCCCCACTGGTACTCTTCTATTGGAGGAGGAGTGCGAGGTCCATAATTGTCCACTCTATAGTGGAGTGTCAACTCCTCTATGGAGGGGAGTCAACAGGAGGAGAGAAACTGAGGCAGAGCTCTGAACCAATAGCATTATACTAAAGGGTCCATAGGCCCCTCTAATGAAGTGAAACTCAGATCTTCCTCCTGACCTGAGATGTCCCCTTCTTCCAAGGGAAGTTTTATAGTGCTTGATACCCAGACAATACAGATGAAGCAAACTAAAAACACAGAGACTTGTTGGTTGATAGATCTTGACCATGACCCTCTAGGAAGGTCTATATAAAATACAAGATCCCATTGGTTGTCAAATGAGCCAACAAGCAGACCTTGGAGGATCTATCTTGCCTTTCAGGAGGTCATACAGAGGAGATGAGCAGATGCTCAGATGACGAACAGATGTTAAAACACCTACATGGGTTGATGGGCCAGTAGTAGGAAGGCAGGCCATAGGTCGGTAAACAGGGTCACTTATTGTCCAAATGCTCCTGGCCATCTCCTCATGTTTGGCAATAGAAAGATGATGAGGGATGGAGGGATGGGGGCCTCTCCATGTCATAAAGTTACCTCTGCCATGCTGGGCTTGCTCACTATGACAAGACAAAAGCAAGGGTGGATTATGCAATGTGAATGTGATTCAGCAAGTGAATTTATAATGTGCAGTTCACAACTCTGGGTCCTAATATACAGAACTTATAATCACTATGCCTATAGAATCCTATTAAATGAATTTATACCAATAGGGGTCCAATTAGTTATCTGTCATAGAAGATAAAGAAAGGTTCTAGCACATTGGACAGACCCCCATGAACTTTGGTGAGTCACATAAGATGAACAGACTTAGAAGACTTGGATGGTTTGTGATCATCATCATTGGTGAGAACTCCTGAATTGATTACATAACCATGTGAGTATTTAATATTTGAGTTGGCAGTGGAAGTAGAAAAAGGGCATGCCAGAAGAATGAGAACTCATGAAGGAAGGATCATCATATTTAGCAATTGATTGTACGTGGGGAGTTAGGGAAAGAGAAGAGTCAGAGAGACCTCCAAATTTTTGAGCCTGGGTGTTTCTGAAAAGGGTGGTCCCTTTTATGGCAACAGGGAAGCTAGGAGAAGAGGCTTAGGAAGAAATAATGAGCTCTTTTTGAACATATTGAGTTTGAGGTGCCAGTGGAATCTTTGGGCAGGGAAGACCAACAGGCAGTTGGACATGTGTATGTGTTACTCAGTGGGGGAGGTTGGGGTTAGGTTTGTAGATTGGAGAGTCATGGGCAGGTAGGAGATTCCTGAATGCATAGCTTCCAAGGGGACATTGTGATGCAATGGAAAGAGTATTGAGCTTTAAGTGCTGAACTTAGAGTTGTTGGACATGAGTTCAATCTCAGCAAGGCCACTTAGGACCTATAGAAAATGTATAGAGCTTGTACTAGTACTTCTTGCTCTAGACCTAGGTTGTACGGAAGTAAGAATAGCTCCAAGATGGCCCAGTAAAGCTTTTGGAGTCACCAGACTGAGGGTGGAATGCCATGTCTGGAGGGTCAGCTGATTTTAAGCTGCTGCTTTTCTTTATTCCAAAGCAGGGATTGATTCTGTGTTTTGGGAAATGGATTGGTTCATCCTCTTTAGAAGAGGTTATGAAGCTTGGCCCAGGTCATCTAGTAAGTCAGGAGAGTCAGGAATAGAATTTAGGTGAGCTAACTCACATACACCAGTCTTACTGCTAAGAAGAACTGGAGGATTTCTCTTGGTACATTAGAAGCAATTATTTACATTCCTATTGCAATTGTAGGATTACATGTCATCTTCCTGATTTAAAGAAAACATGATTCTGTGCTATAGGGAGTATGCATATCATTAAAATTTCTGTTTTTCAGATGAGAAAACAAGTTAAGAGGAACTCTGACTTGCCCAGAGTTCACAAAGATAATTAAATAACAGAGTTGGGATTGAGTCTAAGCCTCATGATTGGCCTACATTCTCTCTATTAGGATAAAGGACCCCTGGCTCTATATAGAGTTTATATGTTTACACACCCATGCTACCCCACCTTGGTCTTGAAGGCCACACCCAGGGCAGGTTGAACAGAGCATGCTGAATACAGATACACTACTTGAGTGAAGTATCAGAACCTTCAATATGGTATTTCCTCTCTATCTAATACACAAAGGGCAGCTAGGTGGTTCAGTGGATAGAGTACGGGCCTTGAGTCTAGAAGATTCATCTCCCTGATTTCAAATCCAGCCTCAAATTAGCTGTGTGACCCTGTGCAAGTCACATAATCCTGTTTGCCTCAGTTTCCTCATCTGTAAAATGAGCTGGAGAAGGAAATGGCAAACTCTTCCCGTATCTTTGCCAAGAAAATCCCAAATGAAGAGTTGGACACAACTGAAATGACTAAACAACAAAAGAGGTGATTTTAGGTGATTTGCCCAGAGTCACAGAGTTAGTATCTGCCTTAAACTGAGGTTTTCCTGACTCCAAGTCCCACACAGTGCCACCTAGCTTCTGGGAGGAGTATTGGTGAAGTTCAGGAGTGGGGGATCAGGGCACAAGGAGACTTGAGGGGGAGGAAGGTCAGAAAATTTAGAGCTGAAAGGGACTTTAGAATATAGAAAGTAGAACAGTGAATGGGATTTTTTTCACATGTAGAAAACACTTGAATTGGAGAGGAAAGCAGTGCAGAAAATTGTCAAATCACAGCTGTAATTGTATTAGAAAACGGGGTGGTCCCTGTGGGGGTCACTCTCAGTCCTCATAGGTAGGAGGGAACACATATGTCCAGGCTTCAACATCCTCACCAAAGCCCCATTTCCCTTATGATAGTTATGACTGATAGAATATTCAAATTAAAAGGGACCTTAGCTATCATAGGATAATGGAAGTATGCATTAAGAACTGGAAGAGATCTTGGACATTACCTAATCACCTCAGAAAACTAAGATTTTAGAAGGGGAAAATGTCCTGCCCAACGTTGTAGGGGTAGTGACAGGATCAGGATTTGAACACAGGCTCAATGTAATTTAGTCCAGTTCTCTTTCCATCAAATCCCATGTTGTCCTCATTAAACAACCACGAGTCAGATGGCTCATACAGGTAGAAAGACCAATAGCAAGGGTCTGATAGGAGAAAAAGAAGAACTAGAAAAGTATTTTCTTTTTTGTTGAAGTAAAAAGGTAAGCTGAAATGTGTAGACTTTATCCTCAGAAAACACATCTACGATAAGAAATTTTGCAAGAGATCTAATGCAAAGCCTGTAACTACTGTTCCAGGAGCTCTGACTATAGGACTTTTCAGTGTTAATGATTTATGTTATAACATTAGTGGGAATGTCTCATAAACAAAAATTATCTTTGGGGAAATTTTCAGGGCTTTTAATAACTCTCAATTGTGTTATCTATAAAATTAGGGGGTTGGGTCAAACAGCCTGGCTTACTAAGGTCTCTCCTAGTTCTAAGTCTAAGGGCTCATGAATTCCAAATCTCTCCCTTAAACAAAGCCAATATTCTTCATATGATGCCATATGGCTGTGAGCCATGAAACACTACCATCTCCAAAGAATTCAAGTTGAGGATGATCCAAAGGGGGGGAGAGCTGCTCCTGGTGGGTGCACATATAGGTTGTGACTTGGTTGCAATGAAGAATTTCAGAGGAGATTCTCTAGGAAGGATGTTAATTGGGAGATGTATGGCTGGAAGAAAAAAAGTGAGAGAAACAGATTAAGGATGGACATCCCTTATACTCCATCGGGCTCCATGTAATGTCAAGTGACAAAGATATCCCCAGGATATTGTGGGGAGCTGTAATGGGAATGGGAATTTGAAGATCTTCCCTGCCCCTAAATAGACCTGGGGGGAGTTTGAAGATCTCTCCTGCTTTGAAAGTAAACTCTGCCCCCTGATAGGCTGAATGTAATCACATGGAGCCTGAATGTAATCACATGGAGGGAATTTGTTGAAGGGAAGCAGAGCCTGAAGGAAGCTAGTTCAGAGATACTCAGACCTGGCGGGGGTGGAGTGGGGGTGTAGGGGGTAGGGGGGTGGAGGGTAGGGTGGGGGTGGTAAAGAGGACCCACATTAAGGAGAAGGAGAGGTTTGTGAGTAAATATTGATCTTGTATTGGTTTGTAGGAAGGCTGAAGGATGGCATGGCTCTCAGTGTTATTATGGCTTCTGAATATCTTTGGAACGATGATGGAAGTGGCTCACTGGTTTTGGGATTTGGTTTTCTGGGGTCTAAATAAATGTTTCAGTTTTGTTCTTTACATGGAGAATCTGGTATATTTTGCATTTGAATGTCATGTGATACTTATAGGCATGGTTTTTATCATGATTGTGGGCACTGTAAATATTACATTGGTGCTACAGGAACCTTTGTTGAGGATTATGGGAGGAATTACAGAGGAATCATACAAAGTGAGAGGGCACTGAGAGACTACAATTTACTTCAATGTGGAATGCCCCCCATGCACGAGATCACAGATCCATCAAATTGTTGAATTAGCAATAAACATATTGCTAATAATATAATAATATGTATACATGCATACATACCACAAACACAAACAAAATTCTATACAGAAGGTAATTAAATTTTAAAAATGGGGACAGAATTTTTTAAAAGAAAATTATTTATTTAACATTAATTTTAAAAAAATGTTGAGTTCTAAATTCTCTCCTTCCTTCCAGTCCCATCCCCCCACCCACTGAGAAAGCAAGCAATATAATGCCAATTATTCCTGTAAAATCATTCCAAACATTTCCACATTAGTCATGTTACAAAAAAGCAAGAAAAATAAAATGAAAAAATTATATTTCAATTTGTATTCATCAGTTCATCAGTTTTTGACTAGAGAGTTTTAGATAAAAAAGTGCAAAATACTAGTTCCACAAGAAGGTTGTGTTCAGAAATGATAATCCTATTGCTTCCTTCACCATTGATCTGTAACTTTTTGCTCTATTCATTTGTCACTGAAGACCCAGCAACCTAAACTCTGGGCTTGCATGGACTAGGTTAAATATCAGGGGGCTATCACAAATGGACATTTCTGATTTATTGTTCCTCCACCCAGAAATTCCTCTGGGAACTTAGCATATAGCTTGTGTCTAGGGCTCAATAGTTGTGGATAAAAGGTTCCCTATTTCCAATGCAAGTACTCCTGATAATAGTGCATATACAGTTATAGGACAATCTTTATATCCTCCACAGAAAATGATAAACAATATCACATTCGACCATACATAAGCAATTGATATGCTTTAGAAGAAAATGTGAAATATCTCACTGGAAAAACAACTAGATTAAGGTGAGACAATTTAAGAATTATTGGACTACCTGAAAGTCATGATTTAAAAAAACCTAGATATCATCTTTCAAGAAATTATCAAAGAAAATTGCCCTGATATTCTAGAACCAGAGGGCAAAATAGAAATGGAAAGAATCCACTGATCACTGCCTGAAAGACATTCCAAAATGATAATTCCCAAGAATATTATAGACAAATTCCAGAGCTCCCATGTAAAGAAGAAAATATTGCAAGCAGCCAGGAAGAAGCAATTCAAATATCATGGATAACACAAGATTTAGAAGCTTTTATATTAAAGGATAAGAGGGCTTGGAATATGACATTCCAGAGGGCAAAAGAGCTATGATTATAATCAGGAATCATCCTTTGGGGGTGGTGGTGGAGGGAGAAGAATGGATATTTAACAAAATAGAGGACTTTCAAGCATTCCTGATGGAAAACCACAACTGAATAGAACATTTGACTTTCAAATAGAAGACTCAAAAGAAGCATAAAAAAGTAAATAGGAAAGTGAAATCATAATGGATTGAGTAAGTTTACCATGTTTACATTCCTGTATGGGAAGATGATATTGTAATTCCTAAGAACTTTCTCATGTTTAGGGTAGTTAGAAGAAGTATATGGAAACAGAGGGCATGGGTATGAGTTGAATATGATGGGATTGTATCTAAAAAAAATAAAATTAAGGGATGAGAAAGAGAAATGCACTGGGAAAAGGGGAAAGGTAGAGGTAGAATGGGATAAATTATCAGACATAAAAGAGGAACAAAAGAGATTTCACAGGGGAAAGGAAGATGAGGAATGCTGTGTAGTGAGGGTAGGGAGGAACACTTGAATCCTACTCTTATTGGACTTTGCCCAATGAAGGAATAACATATACACCCAGGAAAAGTTCCCTCCAGGAAGTAGGAGGAAAAGGGGCTAAGTGAAAGTGAGTGTCTTATAAAAGGAAAGGAAGATTGAGAGATGCAGTTGTCAGAAGCAAAACACTTTTGAGGGCGGACAGGGTGAAGGGAGAGATACAGTAGTTAGTAATCATAACTGTGAAAAGATTTTGAAGGAAGTTTCTCTTATAAAGACCTCATTTCTCAAATATAATTGAGAACTGAGTCAAATTTGTAAAAATAAGAGCCATTCAGGGTGGCTAGGTGGTGAAGCGAATAGAGCACCAGCCTGGAGTCAGGAGGACCTGCATTCAAATCTGGCCTCAGACACTTAACACTTACTAGACTTGTGACCTGGGGCAAATCACTTAACCCCAATTGCCCTGCCTTCCCCCCTCCAAAAAGCAAAAAAAAAAAGCCATTCCCCAATTGATAAATGGTTGACGGGTAGTGTTCAGAAGAAGCAATCAAAGCTTATCTAGTCACATGAAAAAATGTTCTAAATCACTATGGATTAGAGAAATGTACATTAAAGTAACTCGGAGGTAACACCCCACATTTATCATATTGACTAATATGACAGAGAAGGAAAATAAAATGACACATGTTGGAGGGCAAGTGGGAAAATTGAGACACTAATGCATTGTCTGGAGAGCAATTTGGAACTATGTTCATAGGACTATAAAACCATGCATACCCTTTGACTCAGCAACACCCCTACTAGGTCTGTATCCCAAAGAGATAAAAATACAAAAAGGAAAAGGACATATCTGTACACAAGTATTCATAGTGGTTCTTTTAGCTATGGCAAAGAATTGGAAAATGAGGTAATACCCATCAGTTGGGGAATGGTTGACCAAATTATGGCGTATGTGATAGGATACTATTGTGTTATAAGAAACAATGATCAGTAAGCTTTCAGAAAAACCTGGAAAGATCTACCTGAACTGATGCAGAATGAAATGAGCAGAACCATTGTACAGAGTAACAACAATATTGTACAGATGATCATCTATGAAAGACTTAGCTAGTCTCAGCAATACCCAGAATATCCAATACCCAATACTCAGAATATCCAAGATAATTCCAAAGATCAAAGGTCTGTGTTCTCTTTCATAATATAACTAATACAAAAATTTGTATAACATATGTCAAATTGCTTGCCTTCTTAGCTGGGGGAGGGAAGAAAGCGAGGAAGAGAATTTGGTATTCAAAATTTTAAAAAATGAATGTTAAAAATTGTTTTTATGTATAATTTGGGAAAAATAGAATCTTAAATAAATATATTAAAACAAAATAAAAAGAATTGCTTTATTATGATTATCATCCTAAAGTCTCAGGACAAAACCCATTTTACTTGGTATTTTTACTGTCCTATATCTGAAGGCTGCTTGGCATAGTACCATCCAGATCATCTGTTCATTGTTTTTACTGTTTTTTTATAACCTATTTTCTATTTCCATAAGTCATGAGTCACTCCCTCATTTCTGTGAAATCAGGTCTACTTTTCCCTCTTAATTTTCCAAGGGGAAAATTCTAATGTCTTGAGGAGTTTATTTTTAAACTCATGTTCCAGCAGTCTTGACTTTATTAAAGTCCAGAGTCTTCTGGCCAGGTGTCTAGTATCTTTATTGTGCTCATCCATGTTTCTATCTCAGCAATTCTTATGTTTTCTCATCTTCTCTATTTCCATAGGAAAAAATACATTTCACCCTTTAAATCAAATCTATTTTTTCCCATAACTTTTTAAAAGAAGATTCCTCTGTACCTTCCAAGAGTATATTTTTAAGTTATTTCTATGGTGACTCTTTCTTGAAAAAAATCCTCTGCCCATTGGCTTGGTATCCTTATCTTTGTCATGCAGGATTTTTGGAGTGTGTCCCAAATCTCTACTAATCTTCTTCAGTTGCTTATAGGGTCCCATCTTATCTCTATGTTACCAGGGGAGCTGGTACTTTTCCTTCTGACATTCTTAATTCTATCTGGCACCATCCATTCACCTCATCTCTTGTATTTATTGCCTTGAGGTTACAATTGACTCTTATTTTCCCATCTTTTCTAAGATCTAAACACTTATCATATCCTATCAAGTCCACCTCAGGAGTATCTCTCATATCCAATCCTTCCCCTCTTTTCCTGTGACCATCACCCCATTGTAGGCTCTTATTACCATCTGGCTAGAATATTGCAATGGTATCCAAACAAGTCTGACCTAACTTTCGTCTTCATTCTTTCCTTCTTTAATCTTTTTCTTCCATGACACCAGAATAATTTTTGTTACATTTAGATATGGTCATGTCATTTCTCTGCTCGAAAAAAATATCCAGTGACTCCAGTAAAATTCAAGCTCTTTTTCTTGGCATGCAAAGCCCTGCACAATCTAGTGTTTGAATATGCCTGAACCATCACCAATCATCTTAACCTTTGTCTTGCCACTTGACTCCAATAACTCTGGAGGAGTGAGTGAGGCTAACAACTTTGTGCAACTCTGTCTCACTCAAATCCAACTAATGCATAAGTCAAGACATCATGCTCACGATGTTATTGGTCCTCTTTGAGAATGAAAGATTAACAACAAGAACAAGTGCTACCCAAGCTTTATCTCATAGAACTTCCTCCAATGGAATTTATCCAAAGAGTCTAATTTAATCATATTCAATCTAATTAAACAAATATTCATTAAGTTCCTGGCACATGCAAGGATGAAGTGTGGAGTCATGGCTAGATAACTGGTCTCAGAGTCAAGAAGATCTGCATTCAAGTCTCGCCTCTGACACCTACTGGTTTTATGATTCTGAATTAGCCACTTAAACTGTCAGTGATCTCTGTAACTCTCTGTGACTAATGTCACATTGCAGTTCTTGATCTATGCTACTAGAGAATAACCTCTAATATTACCAATAAAATCCCAGGTCTAGACCCAACCCCAAAACTATCTAAAATGCTGAGTTATGCGCTGAATGCATTAAGACACAAAGAGAATAATTCCTGCCTTCAAGGAACTTACAATCAACCAAGGGGATAAAATGTAAATTCAGAAAATAAAAACAAAGAATGTAAGTAGTTCTGTGAAGTAATTGAAAGAGGGAAAGAACACTGACAACTGGGAGGTTCAGAAAAGCCTTCATGCATGAAGAGGCATATGAGCTAGGTTTTGAAAGAAGCTTAGGCTTCTGGGAAGTAACGAGTGGGCACAAAATCCAGATAAGGGAGACTGCCTATGAGAAGGTACATTTGGTGATAGAAGTTGTATTATGTATGACACAGATAATAACACAGTGAATAGATCACTGGAAGAACTGAGTTCAAATCCAACCTCAGGCACTTACTAGCAGTGTGACCCTGGGCATGTCACATCTCTTCTGTCTGCTTCAGTTTCCTCATCTGTAAAATGAGCTGCAGAAGTGAATGGCAAATAATTCTAATATCAACAAATACAAACATCAACAATGCTTCAATATACCTATTTTTCCATAGCCCTTCCAACATTTGCCATTTTCATTCCTTGTTTTGTTTTTTTGTTTTTGCTTTTTGGAGGGCAGTTGGGGTTAAGTGATTTGCCCAAAGTGACACAGCTAGTTAATGTGTCAAATGTCTGGGGCTGGATTTGAACTCAGGTCCTCCTGACTCCAGGGCCGGTCCTCTACTCACTGCACCACCTGGCCACCCCTTCACTTCTTCATCTTTATCAGTCTAATGGATGCAAGGTGACACCTCAGTGGTGTTTTAGTTTGCATTTCTCTAATTATTAGTGATTTAGAGCATTTTTTCATAGAGCTATTCATAGCTTGCATTTTTTCTCCTGAAAACTGCCTATTCACATCCTTTATTTGTTTATAAGTTGGAGACGAGGAAGGCTGGAGGAGGTGAGGCTATTACAGTAGTATAGGTTAAGAAAATTGAAGGCTTAAGAGGAGGAAAAGGGAAGAAATAAGCATTTATTAAGTGCCTATCATGTACTAGGTACTGTGCCAAGTGCTTAACAAACTATCTCATTTGAACCTGACAACAACTCTCTGGGGTAGATTTAAAAGATAGTCTTGGTAGTAAAAACAGATTAGAGGGACCAGATGACAGAGATTTCATGGAGGTAGAATAACAATAATTTGTCAATTCATTGGATGTTGAGTTAAAGAAAAGTACCAGAATGGACTCTAGGGATTTGAACCTGGTTTCCTGGGAGGATTGAGTTATCCACAAAAACAGAGAAATTTGGAAAAGTGAAGATTAGGAAGAAAATTAGGTCACTTTTGATATGTTGAGTCTAAGGTGCCAATGGAATATTTCAGTAGGGAGCATCATGAGGCAGTCAGAGATATGGAGATCAGAGGGAAACTGAAGTTGTGTAGATCAGTTTGGGTAGGTAGGTAATCATTGAACCCATGGTTTCCAGGAGGCCTCCTAGAACTACATAATGACCCAGTGAAGTTGCACAGCAAAGGGTAAGTGATGTGGAGAATTCTAGACGTTGAGACTCAATTGGTCTGAAGTGTATGCCTGCTGAGATAGATTAGGTGAAGCACAGTGTGGCTGTATGGGAATCTCAGCTAAGGACTTTTCAAAGCAGTCACAGTCTTAGAGTTCCACACAAGTAACCTTGCACAAGTCACAACATTTCTGGGGTTAAATTTCCATAAGTGAAAAATGAGTGATTTGGAATAGGTGACATTAAAAGTCATTTCCAGCTCTAGATGGATAATCTTATGATTATCCTTATTGCATTGTAATGGAATACTTTTTAAGTGCCCAAATGCTTTTTTTTGTTCTAAAAGCTAATACATTTGATCTTTACAATATCTAAATAGAGTTAATATCATAAGGGATGTTAACATCATATCTAAATAAGAAATCTAAATAAGAGTTAATACCATAAGTGGTAAAAGAAAATTGACAGTTTTCAAAAGAAGAAATATGAGTTATAAGGGACCAACTGAAAATACTAACAGTAGGGATTAATAAATCATAACCGCTCAGAGGACTGATTTGAGACCATTCAAATTGCCACAGGTAACAAAACTGGGAAAAGTCTATGCTGGAGAGGTTTTTGGGAAGATAAGTACATTGTTAGTGGATCTATGAATTGGTACAAGAACTGTAGATAAGGGGTGGCTAGGTGGCACAGTGACTAGAACACTGGCCCTGGAGTCAGGAAGACCTGAGTTCAAATCCAGCCTCAGACACTTAACACTTACTAGCTGTGTGACCTTGGGCAAGTCACTTAACCCCAATTGCACAGCCTTCCCCCCCCTCCAAAAAAAAGCAAAAAAAAAGCAAAAAGAACTATAAATAGTAATTAGAATACAACACAAAAATGCCCAAACTCTTCATATTCTTGTTCCCCTGATCCTACTACTGTGAATATACTCCAAGAGGGTCAAAGACAAAAACAAAGGTCCAATATATACTAAACTTATTTGTATGAGCAATTTTGTGGAGTAAAGAACTGGAAATAAAATGGGTGCCTTTAGATTGGGAATGGATGAACAGAATGTAGTATGTGAATGTCATGGAATATGACTGTGTGATAAGAAATGATGAATGAGATCAATTCAGAGAAGTGGGAAAAGATTCACATGAACTGAAACTGAGTTAAATAAATGGAACCAGATGAATAATACACATTATGATAATCATGTAAATTAAAAGATAAGTCAAACAAAGCTGAACTCTGAGTAATTGGAAAACCAATAATCATCTGGGAGATCAGATATCTAAATATCCCATCTTGACTTCTCTGGCTTCCTTCAAGTTCCAGCTAAATTTCTACTTTCTACTGGAAGCCTTGCCTGATTCCTCCTTAATGTTAAGATTTTCCTTTGATGATTATCTACAATTTATCCTGATCCTGTCTCTTCCATGAGACAATGAGCCCTGTGGGAGCTTCTTTTTATCTCTAGTTGGTGCTTAGAAGAATGCCATTCAGTTATTTTACATTTGGGTACAACTTTTCATGACCCCACGTGGGGTTTTCTTGGCAAAGATACTCGAATGTTTTATTGTTTCTTTCTCAAGCTCATTTTATAGATAAGGAAACTGAAGCAAACAGGGGTAAGTGATTTGCCTAGGATCATGCAGCTAATAAGTGTCTCAGGCTAGATTTCAATTCAAGAATGGAGTCTGTGACTCCAGGCCCAGCACTTCATCCACTGAACCTCCTAGATTACTATCCTAGAATATGGCAAGTGTTTAATAAATACTTATTGGCGGACTGACTTGTCTTTCTTCTTTTGACAGAAAGTCTATTAAGATATTTAAGAAGACCGAAAGGCTTCATGACCCATTTTGGATGGCTCTCTGGCTGATCCACTTCTGGAACCTGCCTTTCAACACCTTTAGTAAGTCTGTGGTTGATGTCCTGATCAACAGCTTGAGGAAAGCAGAGACCAACCCAGCCATTGTCATCTGTGGAGCAGATGAAAAGTTCTCTACAGCTGCTGATATTTGAGGCTTTAGTTCCCCCCAAAGGCCAGGCAGTTCATTAGCCATACCAAGTTGATAGTATACAGAACATGGAGAAGCCTTCAGTGGCTGCCATCCAGGCTCTGGCTCTGGGAGGAAGCCTGGAATTGGCTCTAGGTTGTCAATACAGGATGGCTGATGCCAAGGCTAGAGCTGGTTTCCCAGAGGTCGTCCTTGGACTTCTCCCTGGTGGAAGAAGGACCCAGCTTCTCCCCAGGCTCATTGGGATACCTGCTTCCCTTGACCTGATCACCTCAGGTAGACATGCTCTGGCTCCTGAAGCACTCAAATTGGGAACACTGGACAAAATTGTAAATTCTGATCCAATTGAGGAAGCCATCAAGTTGATGTCCTGTAGGTCAACCTGCAGGCTCTTGGAGTCCCATGATGAGGCAGGTTCAGAAGCTGCCAAATATGGACAAGATTTTCCAGGAAACCCTGATCAAGATGAGGAAATATTACCCAGGGTGTATTTCTCAGGAGGCCTGTGTCCAAGCCATCCAGGCTGCTGTCCAATACACCTATGATAAAGGGAAAGAAAAAGAGAAAGAGATGTTCCTGTACCTTCTGAGTACAGGACAAGTTAGAGCCCTGCAGTATGCCTTCTGTGCTGAGAAATCTGTCAGAAAGCAATCAGTTCCCTCTGGAGTATCATGGAAGACCTCCTCACCACAATCTATCTCATCTACAGCAGTAGTGGGTTTGGGAACAATGGGAAGAAGCATTGTCATCTGTCTGATAAGGGCCAACATCCCAGTTATTGCCATGGAACAGAATGAGAAGCAGTTATATCAGGTCAAAAAGGTGATTGCCTCTCTCTTAGAACAAGTAGCCTCCAAATGGAAGCAGAGTGTCCAGGAGTGGAAACAGCCAAGGCTCCAATTCATCACCTGCCTGGATGAGGTAGCAGGTGTGGATTTAGTGATTAAGGCTGTATTTGAGGACATTAGGTTGAAGGAACAGGTCTTCAGCAAATTGTCGGCTAGATGCAAGCCTTCAGTCTTTCTGTGCACCAATATTTCGGTCCTGCATGTTGATGAGATTGCTTTGTCCATGAGCTGTCCTCACCAGGTCATTGGCACCTGTTTCTGCGCCCCCGCTCATGTTATGAATTTATTGGAGATAATCCCTAGCCGTTATTCATCTCCTACTACCATTGCCATTGTCACGAGCTTGGCAAAAACCATGAATAAAGTTAATGTTTTTGTTGGAAATTTCTTTGGATTTGTTGGCAGTTGAACACTGCATTCTTTCTATAAACAGAATAATTTCTTAATAGAGGATGGTAGCCAGCCAGAGGAAGTTAATCAAGTTATAGAAGAGTTTGGTTTCAGAATGGGTTCTTTACTGGGTTGGATGTAGGTTGGGATTTGTGGAAGAATCAAGGCCTCACAGGACCTGTGTTATCCCCAGGAACATCTAGCCACCAACATGGTGGCAAAAGGTATTGCCCAGTTCCTAATATTCTGTGTGAACGTGGAAGACTTCCCCAGAAGACTGGCAAGGCTGGTATCTGTATGACAAATCAATGGGCAAGATTCACAAACTGGATCCCTGGCTTCCCAGATTCTTGATATGAGCACAGGCAGAGCCATCATATTGAGCCATGGGTCATCATGCCAGATGAGATCCTGGAGCACATGATGTGTTCCCTCATTAATAAAGATTTTCATACTTTAGAAGAAGGCATGGCTGCTGGCCCTGAACACACTGATATAACCTACAATAATGGTTATAGATGGCCAAGGCACAGGAATGGACCCGTGTTCTATGCCTCCATGGTAGGACTACCCACAGTGGTTGAGAAATTACAGAAATATTACCAGAAGTATCTGGACATCCCCAAGTTGGAACCCTGGAATCTTCTGAAGAAACGGGCCTCTCAGGGAAATCCTCCTCTTCAGTAATGGCAGAGCTTTTGTGTGTGTGTGTGTGTGTGTGTGTGTGTGTGTGTGTGTGTGTGTGTGTGTGTATGCTTCAGAGCAGCAAACTGTGATTTCACTCAGGCTTCCCAGGAGAGACCTTCCACTAACTTCAGGTAAACATTGTTGAAATAAATCAAAACTCAATAAAAAGCTTTTAAAACTCTTGCAAAGTAAAATCCATGGGGAAAAGAATGGGTAAAGGGACCCCTTCTATGAGGTTGCTTCTGTAGGGTAATTGTAATGATTCAATAAACAGCCTTGTTTAACTCCTTTGTTGACTGGAACGAAGGTGGCAGCTCAAACCACCAGCACCACCTTGACACACTCCTCCTCTAGACCCTGATGGAGACAGTCCAAGACCCTTAACTCAAAAGCTTTGGAAAAAGTAGTACCCTCCTACGCCATTTAATAGCAGGCCAACCCAGGAGTCCTGGCTAAGGGAGCACCTTCCAGACCAAGGGTGCTGCTTCCAATCTAGCCTCCCACAGTGATCATCCTAAAAAGCATCCCCTGTGGGTATGCTATCTGGGATTTGCAGTGTTGCTACCGAATCTGGGAAACTTCCAAAGATGTAGAACAGAAAGTCCTCACTATTAAGATCCATACCACTTAAAGAATTGAAAATTGAGGGGATACCCATCAATTGGGAAATGGCTGAAAAAATTGTAATATATGATTGTGATAGAATACTATTGTGCTGTAAGAAATGATGAGTAGGATGCTCTCAGAAAAACCTGGGAAGATTTACATGAGCTGATGCAAAGTGAAGTGAGTAGAATCAGGAGAATGTTGTACAAAGTAACAGCAATACTGTATAATGATCAACTGTGAAAGACTTAGCTATTCTCAGCAATGCAATGATCCAAGACAGTTCCAAAGCATTTATGATGAAAAATGCTATCCACCTCCAGTGAAAGAACTGATGGAGTTTGAATGCAGACTGAAGCATACATTTTTGCTGTTTTTATTCTTCTTGGACTTTTTTTTTTAATCTGCATTTTCTTTTGCAACATGGCTGATATGGAAATGTTTTCCATGTCTACATATGTATAATCTACATCAAATTGCTTGCCTTAAGGAGGGAGGTGATGAAGGAAGGAGAGAATTTGGAACTCAAAATTTAAAAAAGTTTTAAAATGTGCATGTAATTGAGAAAAAAAGTAAAATTAGAAATTAATGGTTAAAAAGTGGAGACTCTGGGAAGAGGCAGGAAGAAGGCTTCAAGGAGAAATTATGGTGATATAACAACAAAACACATCAATAAAAATCTATTTAAAACAAAGCAAAAAAGGAAATAGGAAATATACTCACTATACTCTGCATCAAGACTATTTTAAACTTTTTTAAAATTACTTGTTTTCTGGAGGGGGAAGGTAGGACAATTGGGGTTAAGTGACTTGCCCAGGGTCACACAGCTAGTTTTGTGTTAAAGTGTCTGAGTCTGGATTTGAAGTCAGGTCCTCCTGACTACAGGGCTGGTGCTCTATTCACTGTGCCACCTAACCACCCCCATCAAACCTATATTAAGACATTTTGTTTATACATTAAAAATGAATTTTTATTAATTAGATAAATAATAAATTAATTAACAGAATTAAGAAATAATAAATTAATAAATGGGGAATTTTTTATTAATTAAATTAAATTATTTTTATTGAAAAATAATTCTTGTCACTAACAAATGATTCAGCATCAGAAATGGAGAAAATTTTATCTTTGCAAATGGTATTAAGGAAGAAGCTTTCTTTGCTGCTACTCCCTGAAGACCAGGGGATGTTTCCTTCTGATCTGCAACTGAAACCTTCCCTATGTGTTGTCTCCTCCATTGGAATAAATAGAAACTCCTCGAGATCAGGAACTGTCTTTCTTTCTACTCTTAACCTCTGTGCTTTGCACACAATAAGTGCTTAACAAATTCTGATTATTACAAAAAGATATTTAAAGCTATCTCAGCTATTTCCAGCATCGTCAGATGTTGTTGGTTGGTTTTCTTCGTTAATAATGACAATAGATTGGGGCGGCTAGGTGACGCAGTGAGTAGAGCACCAGCCCTGGAGTCAGGAGTTCCTGAGTTCAAATTTGGCCTCAGACACTTAACACAAAAGCTAGCCGTGTGACCTTGGGCAAGTCACTTAACCCCAACTGCCCTCCAAAAAAAAAGCAAAAAGCAAAAAAAAAAAAATAATAATGACAATAGATGGTATCTTTCCCTATATGATCTTAATACCCCGAAGAGGTAGGTATGATTTTTGCTTCGATCTTTACAGATGGAGAAATAGGCTGAGTGACTCTCCCCAGGTCTCACACACACAGACTCCTAGGAGGTACTGGAGAATCTCTCTGCATGTATTAGTACTAATAATCCACATTCCTATTACAATAGAAAGTTTTGCAGAGTGTTGCTTTGTAATTATCTTAGGAGCTAGGTGGTGCTAGCATTATTCAAATCCACATTTGCAATATTGTGGAAATTGCAGTTCAGAGGGATTTAATGAGTGGCCAAGATAATGAAATATCAGTATTGGGACTGATCCCAAGTCTCATTATGTTTAGTCCAGAGCCCTTTCTACTCCATTCCACTGTCTCCTGTTAGGTTAAAGAGCCCCACTGTTAAATATCCTTGAACATTCATACTACCCCACCCTGGCCTTGAAGGCTCCACCCAGGGCTAATTGGGCACAAATGCATTGCATAATGGAATTAATGGGTCTTTGAATATGGTATTATCCCCCCTTTATATGAAATACAGGAAGAAAGGTTTAAAAAGTCCATGGAAGCCCCAAAGAAGAGATTTGAGAAGACAACACTTTCTGCTCCTTTTCCTAGATGGGGCTTCCATGGGCATGGAATAGCTCAGATATTGTAAGATTTTTTTCCAAAATGCTGATCAGTTTTGATTATTTTTTCCCCTTTTCTTTTTCTTCATTATATTGGTCACGTCATGAAGAGGTAGGAGAAGAAAAGATTTGTTGTTGTTCAGCTATTTCACTTGTGTCTGACTCTCTATGACCCCCAAAGACATCAATTAAAAATGTTAAGTCCATGTAGAGCCCCTCAAACTTCCTTTACTCTCTCCCTTGATCTCTCCCCAAGAGATCAAGGCAGAGATTAGCTTCTGGTGCCTACAGGAAGCAAACACCAACCTCAAAGGAGATACCATGGGCCAGAGACATTCTAGGAGGAAATGGTGGGAGACAAAAGAAATCAGATTTCGATCTAGAAAGAACCTTAGAACATTGATAATAGAACTAGAAGTAGAGATTTTTTTCACATGGAACAAAAAGTTGAGTCAGGTTGAGGAAGGAGGCATTTCAAAGGAGACATCAAACACAGCCACGATTTTACTGGAAGAGAGGATGGTTCTTGTGGGAGAAAGCAACCCTGTGAGAGGAGCACAATGGAAATAGGCCCTTGTGTATCACAGCTATAACCACATGCTCACAGACCAGTACTCAAGGCAAAGCCTCATTCACACCTATGATGATCATTAAAGGCTCTGATATGATGTTCAAACTAGAAGGACCTTCAATATCAGAGAATCATAGGAGTATAGATTTAGGTGTGGCAGGCACTTTAAAGATATCTAGTGCTAATCCAACCCCCTCTAGACTCAGAATGCAGACTGAAGCATACCATTTTCTCTCTCTGTCTCTGTCTCTCTGTCTCTGTCTGCCTATCTGTCTCTCTCTTTTGCTTTTTTGGAGGGGGTAAGGCAGGGCAATTCAGGTTAAATGACTTGCCCAAGGTCACATGGTTAGTGTTAAGTATCTGAGGCCAAATTTGAACTCGGGTTCTCCTGACTCCAGGGTCTGTTTTCTAGTCACTGCACCACCTAGCTGCCCCCTTGTTTTTTCTTTCTCAAGGTTATTCCCTTTGGTTCTGATTCTTGTTTACAACATGACTAATGTGGGAAAATGCTTGCTATGATTGTACGTGTATAGCCTGCATTAGATTGTATGCTGTCTTGGGGAGGAAGGAGGGAAAGGAGTGAGAAAAATTTAGAACTCAAAGTCTTATAAAAGGGAATGCTGAAAACTAAGACTAAATAAATAAATAAAAAGAAAAAAAGAGAAATCCTAGATTCAGAGGAGAACATTCTGCCCAAAGTCACTTGGTAAGTAAGGGACCATTACTCCACATCTGTTACTCTTCTCACCAAGCCACATAGCCTTTTTGTTCCCATTAAACAGCAGTGGGTAAGATGGATAAGAGCAGGGAGGTCCTGCTGGTGGGGAGACAAGTTAAGAAACTAATGAAACAATGTGGGTATTATATGATAAAAATATAAATTAATTTTAAAAACCCTTTTATTTTTGTTAAGGTAGAAGGGCAAATGAAAATTTGTGACCCTTAGCCTCATAAAACACATCTACCATATAAAGCCCTGCAAGAGGATTAATGTGAAACCTATTACTAAACCAAACCTATGAAAGTGAGCTAGAAGAGGCATGTGATGGATGTGATTCTGCGGATGTTACTTTGTAAAAATACTTGATCAGATCTAGAGGTGAATCTCAGCATGGCACAGTGTCCCAAATGCTCTAACTAGATGACTCTCGAATGTCAGTGATTTATTTAATAACATTCGTGGTGACATCTCATAAACAAAAGTTTCCTTTGCGAAATTTTCAGGCTTTTAATGATCTTTAGTTTTCTCGTCTATAAAATGAGAGAGTTGGATTAGATGATTTATAAGATCCCTAAGAACTCTAAGTCTATGAACTCATGAACCTAAGCTTTCTCCTAAAAGAAAACCCCATGATTTTTTTCAAAAAGAAAATATTAAAAAAAAATTAACCAGCATTTATTTTCTCTCCCTCCCACTTCCCCTTCCCCATTGAGAAGGGAGAAAACTCCTTTAGCAAAAATACATAATCAAGCAAAATAAATTCATCATTGGCCATATTAAAAATATTTGTTTCATCCTGCATATTAATCCATCATCTCTCTGTCAGGAAGTAAGAAGCATGTTTCATTACTGGTCTGTTGAAATCACGGTTGCTCATTGCATTGATGGAAGTTGTGAAATCTTTCAGTTGTTTGTTTTTACTATTTAGTTGACATAATATATATTGATTCTCTTACTTCTGTTCACTTCACTCTGCTTCAGTCCATACAAGTTTTCCCAGGCTTCTCTGAAACTACCCCCTTCATAATTTATTACAGCATAGTAATATTCTATTACATTTATATATCATAACTCATTCAACCATTCCCCTCTTAGTTTTTAATTCTTTGCCACTACAAAAAGAGCTGCTATAAATATGTTTGTACATATGAGGCCTTTTTCTTTAATCTCTTTGGCTCATAGATGCCATTCCGGGTCAAATGCTATGCACAGTTTAGTAACTTTGGGGGCATAGTTGCAAACTGCTTTCCAGAATTAAAAGACACCTTTTAAATACAAATATTCTGCTGGTGTTGCTATATGGATACAAGCTGTGCTATACCAATCTTCAAAAAATTAAAGTTGTGAGAAGATTGAATTGATCCCATATAATTTTCTTATTGATCCATCATGTAACTGCTTAAGTCTTGGTTCTCTGTCTCTGAACTTGGTTCAGAATTTGGCTGGTCTGTAATGGGTTGAGTTTAAAAAAATTCAGCTCTCCCACCAATTACAGACCAGCTGAATTCCGAACCAAGTTCAGAGACAGAGAACTAAGACTTGTATTAAGGAATCTGGCTGATCTTGGGGGATTTGACACATAAAGGGATGATGAAGACTAAGGAGTCAGGGTTTACTATCTTTACGCTACCAAGCTATTAAAAATTGTCTGGTTTCCTGTCCAAAAGTCCAGGCCACTATCTCACACCTGGACTCAAATTAGGATCACTTCTTAGTTTTAAGAGAAAAGGAGAGGAGTCATTGCTAGCCTCCATTACTAAATTTCCAACCAATCTTGTTCCTTGTGCCTCAGCTCTGTAACCAGTCATGTTGTCCTCAATCCCAGGGTGTCATCTGCCTTGATCTGTTCTTTGTTCTCTACTCTCCAAAATCTATAAAAGGGCTGTTTTATTTGGGGCCTTTGGCATAAATGAAAGCAGTCCATTGACCCATTTATTGGTGTTCGGCATGCTTCTGCTTATAAATGTTATCTTGAATAGAGGAATGTGCCTCAGTTTACTTTTTTATTAAATTCACCCACAATAGTTGGATACAAGTACCATAAAATGAGAGTTCCAAAGGAAAGTTACATTCAAAATTTTTTAATCATATTTCTATTTCCACCTCTGATCTTCAACTTTATTCTTTAGAAAGAAGAAAGTCTTTTCTTCTTGTATATCACCAGCAATATAAATTTTGGGATTACTTGGATCAAGTTAACTGAAAGGGTCTTCCCCAAATGACTTCTCAGACTCATTTTGCTGCCATCAAGAATTTCCTCTGGAAATGTTAACATATGGTTTATGTCTATACTTCCACAGATGTGAGTTGAAGAAGTTTCCTATTGAAATATAAGCATTCAAAGTAAAAGGGTATTTCAGGTATAGTATAGCCTTTTCTCTAACCTAACAGAAAAATGAAAGACAGTGTAAAAGACTCACAGTGGCCTATAAACAATTGATATTCTTCTTTTGCTCTTTTTGATGAATTTCGCTTTCATACCAGGGACTTAGTGTATACTACTTTAGCCTTAGACGATGATCTTTAGGGTTTGGAAACCTCCAAAAGAAAACAAATTTGGAATTACCAGAGAAACAAAACCATGAGAAGCTGATGAGTCCCACTTACACTCTAGAGACCCATACATACCTCCAGCTTCATGGTACTACCACAGTGGATTTCATTCTCTGGAAAGGAATTATTGTGGTACTGCTAGAGAGAGACAGACGCTCTTTCCATTGAACCAGCACCATCTGAATCACAATAGTAGCAGCTTTTTGGTCCTGTGTATATTGACTCCATCCCTTGTCTCTCCCCCAGCCCCAGGGTCATGCACATGATCCTCTTCTTCTCTATAAAACTATGATTTAGAAACTCCCAACATTTCTCCAGAAACCTGGGCTTCGGGCACTTCTATAACTCAGTCTCAAAGTTTCCTTCTGTATAGCTGCTGTCTCTTGAATTGAGAGTGTATGCCACTGTCTTTTCTCTGCTGGGAACAAGAACCCTCCTGGGGGGCCATTGCCTGTCCTTGGTACCTCTGTGATTACCTGGATATATACAACTTCAAAATGCCTTTGTCCTGATGTTGACATTATTGGTCTTTAGGGGATGGCTATGCAGTTGTACATACTTCCACCATTCCAAGGTAGATTCTTGGTACTCTGGATCCTGGTCTACTCAGTGGTCTGGAGGCCTTTGGAGACCCTGAATCAACTTAACTTAAAGGCCCTAAAAATGCCTGCTTTAAGGCCAGATTGTATCTCTAGGTAGTTGAAGGCTGTGTAGAAACCTAAAGAGCTGTGAGGAGACCTTGAACCTTCAGCAGAGCTCCCATCCACTGAAACTTTGCCTCAACTCATTCCCCAATGTTTGGTGTATTCCCATCCTTTATACTCTCTCATGTCAGTGACACTGAACCTTTGACTGGCAAAGAATAAGCACATCTCCCCAATCCCTATTTGTTTTTTCATCTCTATTCTTATTCAACCTTACCCCTTTATTAATCCATTCCAGATTTCCCCTTCCCTCTCACTATTTATGAAATTTGTTTTAAAATTAACAAAATCTACTGAACTCCTATGTTCTTCTCCTCTTCTCTACCTAAGCTACACACAGGTATGGCCATGTTCTTTGATCTTGCCATCATATCTAAGTTTTCCATTTTCTTTCTTAATTAATTCCAAATTCTTTTATCCAATCATGATATTCTTTTATTCCATCTTTCACTATACCACTTTGTAGAGCCAATACAACATTCACAGCACCAATGATAACTATAAATAAGCCTGAATAGTGCTCAATTGCAAAATAGACTCTCCATATAGCAGACAGAAGCAAAACATTTATTCAGACACCAGAAAACTGAATCCCAAAACCAGTAAGCCAGTTCCATCATAGTAGCAAAGAAGTTAATAAGCCATAACAGCACAGAGCCACAGCATTCTTTAACCTTCCCACAAGCCAACATTTGCTCACAAGCCTAACTGTCTCCCTCGGCTGTGTCCTCTCCTCCCTCCAGTCTAGCTGCCCTGACTCCCAGATTCCTGCGGGCTCTGCTCGACCCTTCAGCAAACTCCTGCCACAGGCTCCATGTGATTACATGCAACCTATTAGGGGTCGGGGTTTATCTCCAAAGCAGGAAAGATCTTCTAATTCCCATCATTTGTCCTGTTGTGAGCTCCAACCCTTTAATGAACCAGTTCCATATCACACTATATTCTTACGTCCCTTATTTCCTGAACCTGATCATACTTTGGCAAAAAAAAAAAAAATCAACCTTGAATTGCTCCCAGTATCTGCCTTCTTTTTTTCTGTTGACTTATGAATTAGAGGAAGTCACCCAATCATGTCTACTGAATTCAGTATACACTTATGTTATCTAATCTCAATTAAACCTTCACTATAGCAAGGCAAATGCTTTATTTATCCTAATTGATTACCAGTGGTTCTCAACCTTCCTAATGCCATGAGCCTTTAATACAGTTCCTCACGTTGTGGTGATCCCCCAACCATAAAATTATTTTTGTTGCTACTTCATAACTGTAATTTTGCTACTGTTATGAATCTATCTGATATGCAGGATGTATTTTCATTATTACAAATTGAACATAACCCACAGTTTACGAATTGCTGGATTATTCCATTTATCACATTGGCTGTTTCAAACTTTCTCTTCTTCCCCTCAAGCTTTTTAAAAATGTCTTTTATCTCCACCCTCTTAGCTAAGAATCTTTCTTCATATTTCACTGAAAAAGAGGTTTATTTTCCTTGGGGTTGGGTCTCATGTCCTTTAGTCATCAAAAGCTAATCTCTGCCTTGATTCCAGGAGGATATGGGTAAGTGAGGGAGACCTAGAGTCTTTGCATGGACTTAAACATTTTATTAATTTAGTTTGTCTTATATCACCTAAATTTCTTCCTATATTCTGTCTTCCCAGAGATCTATCCCACATAAAGACTGATTTTTAAGAAAGGAATAGAAAAAATCAGCAAAATCAATCAGTACATTGAAAAAAATCTGTCAATATATGCAATGTTCCACACTTGTAGCCTTCCTACTCTTGAAACGAATGAAAGTAGAGAGATGTCAATCTTCTTTGAGACCTTTTATATGGATCTTTTTTAATCCTGCCTTTGATGTCCCCATCACTATTTCCTTCTTTACTCAAATCTATGATGAAAAGGTGGCCCTCAACCATACCAAGGCAAACCCCTCTACATGTTTCCATGGCCTCTCCTAGGAAATTCCTAGCAAATTTCTCCTACTCTCATCCTTTAACCTTCTGTCTATCTACTGGTTACTCTCATACTACATACAAACATGTATAAGTCTCTCTTGTACTGAAAAAAACCCAAATGTTCATGAGACAGAGTCACAATGGAGGAGGAAAGTCAGAGACTCACCTGAGTTCTCCCAAATTCCTCTCCAAACAACTTTAAATAGTGCCTCAAAAGGAATTATGCAATATCAGAAACCACAAAAGCATGGGGTAAAACAATTTCCCAGCCCAAAGCAACTTATAAGTTCAGTAAGAAAGGTCTGTTGCACCAGGGTGAGAGTGGAGCACAGTTTAGTGCATGCTGCGCCAACATAGACTGGTCCCTAGCAAACCAGCAATAGGCTTTGGGGAATACTGAATCTGTGGCAGCAGTAGCAGCTTCTGGGCCACTCAACTCACAGACAGTAAAGTCTGACAGTTGTCTAGAAGGAGATTATAGGGTCCCTTTTCTGTTTTAAGGGGGAAGAATTTTGTTGCCTTGTCCATACTCAAATTTGCGTCATAATCCTGAGTCTCAGTCCCAGGATGAAGATCACTAGCATACCATAGATTATGACTATAGGGGAACTGAAGTCTTAGTCACAGTTCCAGGGTTGAAAAGAGTGTTTGTGATTACTCACAGAATTCAGGGCAGGCAAGGAAAGTAGTAAACACTCCTCTTCTAAGATTATACTACCTTGGAAGAACTGAAACTTTACAGGTTCCCAGAATTAGATCTGAAAACAGCTACACAAAAACCCCCTAAAGCTTGAGACAGTGCATCCTCCATTCTGGAAGCAGAGTCCCTCTTTAGCATAGAGTTAAAAGTCAATAAGTAGGTTAGAAAAATGAACAAACAACAACAAAACATCTTGACCATAGAAAGGTACTATGGTGACAGGGAAGATCAAAACTCAGAAAACTCAGTAAACTCAGAAAAAAGACAACAGAAAGACTCAGGAAAAAAAAAACAATCAAAACTCCTACCTCCAAAACCTCAAAGAAGAATTTGAACTCTTCTCATCCAAAAAAAATTCTAGAAGAGCTCAAAAAGCCTATTCAAAATCAAATTAGAGAGGTAGAGGAAAAATTGGGAAAAGAAATGAGAGTGATGCAAGAAAATCATGAACAAAGAGTCAATGACTTGGAAAGAAGGTACAAAAAATACTGAAGAAAATAAGACCTTAAAAATAGAATAGGTCAAATGGTAAGAGTCACAAAAACTCGATGAAGAAAAGAACACCTTACAAAGCAAAATAAGCCAACTGGAAAAAGTACAAAAATTCACTGAAGAAAGTAATACCTCAAAAATTAGAATTTGGCAAATGGAAGCTAATGACTTTATGAGATATTGAGGAAAAATTGAAACCAAAAGAATGAAAAAAAAGAAGAAAATATGAAATATCTCATTGGAAAAACAACCCACTCTGAAAATAGATCAAGGAAAGATAATTTTAAAATTATTTGATTGTCTGAAATCCATAATAAAAGAAGAGAGTAGATGTCATCTTACAAGAAATTGTCAAGGAATACTTCCATGATAGTCTAGAACCAGAAGATAAGATAGAAATGGAAAGAATCCTGTAATTACAGGAATCTTCCTGAAAATATCCCCAAATGAAAACTCCCAGAAATATTATAGCCAAATTCCAGAGCTCCCAGATAAAGGGAAAAATATTGCCAATAATCAGAAAGAAATAATTCAAATGTCATGGAGCCACAGTCAAGATAACACAAGATTTAGCAGCTTCTACATTAAAATATCAGAGGGCTTGGAATATGATATTTCAGAGGGCAAAAGTGATAGGATTACAACCAAGAATCACCTACCAAAAAAACTGAGTATAATCCTTCAGGAGGGAAAATGAATACTCAAATATTTTTAAGCATTCCTGAATAAAAGACCAGAGCTGAATAGAAAATCTGACTTTCAAATACAAGACTTAAGAGGAGCATAAAAAAGAAAACAGGAAAGTGAAATCATAATGGATTCAATAAGTTTACACTGCTTACATTCCCACATGAGAAGATGATACTTACCGCTTCTAAAGACTTTCTCATGATTAGGGAAGTTAGAAGTAATATACATAGATTGAGGGCAAGGGTGTGATAAGATGATATTTAAAAAAGTAAAATTAAGGGGTGAGAAAGAGGAATGCACTGGAAGAAGGGGAAAGGGAGAGGTAGAACAGGATAAATTATCTCATATGAAAGGGGCAAAAAAGAGTTTTTATAGTGGAGGGAAAGATAAAAGAGGGGGAAGTGTGTGAACCTTACTCTCATCAGATTTGGCTCAAAGAGGGAATAACACACTCATTTGGGGGTAGACATTTATTTTATTCTATGGGAAAGTAGGAGGAACAGGGAATAAGAGAAAATGGGTGCTGATAGAAGGGAGGGCAGATTGGAGGAGGCGGTAGTCAGAAGCAAAACACTTTTGAGTAGGGGCGGCTAGGTGGCGCAGTAAATAGAGCACCGGCCCTGGAGTCAGGAGTACCTGAGTTCAAATCCGGCCTCAGACACTTAACACAAGAAACTAGCCGTGTGACCTTGGGCAAGTCACTTAACTCCAACTGCCCTCCAAAAAGCAAAAAAACAAAAAAACAAAAAAACACTTTTGAGTAGAGACAGGGTGAAAGGAAAGAGATGGTAGAATAAACAAGAGTGGAAATAGAATGGGAAGAATACACAATTAGTATTCATAACTGTGAAAAAATGTACAGCAAGTTTCTCTGATAAAGACCTCAGTTCTCAAATATGTTCAAGAACCGAGCCAAATTTATAAAAATAAGAGCCATTCCTCAATTGATAAATAGTCAAAGGATATGAATAGGCAGTTTCAGGTGAAGTAATCAAAGCTATCTATTGTTATTTGGAAAATACTCTAAATCATCAGAGAAACACACATTAAAGCAACTCTGAGCTATTACCCCCATACCTATATGATATATGACAGAAAAGAAAAATGACAAATTTTGAAGGGGATATAGGAAAATTGAGATACTAAAGCACTGATGGCAGAGTTGTATATCGTTTCAACCATTCTGGAAAACAATTTGGAACTATACTCAAAGAACTATAAAACCATGCATACCCTTTGATCCGGCTATACCACTACTAGGTCTGTATTCCAAAGAGATAAAAAAAACACAAAAAGGAAAAGGACCTATCTACACAAATATTTATAGCAACTATTTTAGTGGTGACAAAGAATTGGAAATTGAGGGGATGCCCATCAGTTGGGGAATGGCTAAACAAGTTATGGCATATGATTGTGATGGAATACTATTGTGTTGTAAGAAATGATGAACAGGATGCTCTCAGAAAAACCTGGAAAGACCTACTTGAACTGATGCAAAGTGAAATGAGCAGAACCAGGAGAAGATTTTACAGAGAAACAGCAATATTGTAAGAATGATCAGCTATGAAATATTTAGTTATTTTCAGCAATACAGCAATCCAAGACAATTCCAAAATACTTATGATGAAAAGATGCTCTCTGTCTCCAGAGAAAGAATTGATGGAGTTTAAATGCAGATTCAAGCATACTTTCTCTTTATTTATTTTTCTTATTTGTTTGGGGTTTTTTGGTCTGTGTTTTCTTTCATAACATGTCTAACATGGAAATATATTTTGCATGACTGCACATACATAACCTATATCAAGTTACTTGCCCTTTCAGTGATGAGGGGGAAAGGAAAGTGTGTTGGAATTTGGAACTCAAAAATTTTTTAAAAGAATGTTTGCATTGTTTCTACATATAATTGGGGAAAAAGAAAATGTTAAATAAATAATAAAAAACTTTATTAGATATTTTCATTCTTGCTATTATCCTATATCTCTCATTCGCTTCTCATCTAAATTTGAAAAAGATTTCTACACTTTCTCTCCTCTGATTATTAAATCTGGCTTCTAACCTTATTATTTAACTGAAACTATTCTCTCTAAAGTTCCCAGTGACCAACTTGACAACTCTAGGTATATCTTTGTAGTAGTCATCTTTCTTGATCTCTCTGTGGTATTTGTCACTCTAAATTACCTTCTCTTTCTGGATACTCTGTCTTCTCCTGGTTTTTCCTCTCTTCATTCTCCTAATACCTATTTGAAGACATCTTCTCATTCTTCTTTTCTGGATCTTCATTCATGTCACACAGACTGACTGGTTATCTGCCAAAGCTTTCTCCTAGGCCTTCTCTTCTCTCTCTATGCTTGCTCACTTGATAATCTCATCTGCCCTGAGTTAAATTATCATATCTGTGTTGATGACTTACAGATTGATTTATCTATCCCTAATCTTTTTCCTGAGCTGAAGTCCTGCCTATAGAATACTGCAAATTGGATGTCCCATAAGTATCTCAAAGTCAATATGTTCAAATCAGAACTTCTTATCTCTTCTCCCTAAATCTCTTCTCCTCTCTTATCTCTCTTCCTAAATTCCTAATTGCTGTCAAATTTGTTGATTCTACCTCCATAAAATGTCTTACATCTCTCTTCTCTGTTTATATGACCAGCCTTAGTACCTTCCTCTCCCCTCTCAGTTTCTACTGTCTTCCCCTAAAATGTTACCTAAGATCTCCTTAGTATGTATATTCCATGCTTCTCTGGATTCATCATATTCATTGCAGTAATATTCCATTATATTCTTGTACCACATTGCCTAGCCAATGGGTCATCTACTTTGCTTCCCATTCTTTGCCATCACCACATGTGTTCTCATAAATATTTTATTGTATGTGGCGTCTTTCTTCTTAAAATTACCTCCTTTGAGTGCAAGCTTATAAGGAAAAACTTTGGGTCAAATGGTATGGGCATTATGTTCACTTTATTTGTATTATTCCAAATTATTTTACAAAATGGTTGTCCTGATTCATAGCTACATCAGCAGTGTACTAGTGTGCCTGTCTTCCAATGATCTATCCATTGTTGACTCTTCTCATTTTTGTCACCTTTTCCAATTTATAGTATATGGGGTGGAACCTCAGAGTTGTTTTGATTTGCATTTCTCATATTACTAGTGATCTAGAATGTTTTTATATGTGGTTAATAGTTTGTAATTCTTTTTGGGGAGTTGTTTGCTCATATTCTTTGACCACTTGTTTATTGGAGAGACCTTCTTGACTGATTCTATCAATGAAAACAAAAAGGAAAGCACAATGAACACTTTCTGTGTTAAATATTCAGAATATAATCAGTTATCTGGCAAATGTCAATAGATTGAACTTGGGTTATAGTCTCATGTGAGGAATCAAAAACCTGAAAGAGATACTTATGTTCTTTCCCATTGTGAAGTTTTGCATATGAAATACTAATTCAGATTCCACAGAGGAGAAGAAATAAACTTCTAAATACTAAGATATGAAGAAGGTCTTATTTATTAATAATACTATTATAAAAGGTCTATCTGTATGCATTTATTCCATCACAAGAAATATTGATTTATTTATATTTCTCAGAGTATACTTCCATATATACATACACATATATGTTATTTCACACAGACATTATTATATCCAAAATAAAAACTACAAACATCATCACAAATTACATCATAAAACATTATAAAAATATAGTGAATGAAAGCTTTGGAAAACATTGTAGAAGTTAAAGATTTGTTAGTCCTATTATAGGCTTAATAAAAAGACATGAGAAGCCATCCCTTTCCTTATTTTAAGAGATGCAGGGGAGTATGTGTGTGGAATGTTTAACATACTGTTAGACTTGGTTGATGTGTTGGTTAGTTTTGCTGACCTGATTTATTCTCCCTTTTTTCCTTCATTGTCATAAGGGATGATTCTCTGAAATAGTGATGGGATATATTTGGAAGTAAAGCTAATGTAAAAGCATAATATATAAATAATAATTTTTATATAAAAATTGTACCATACTCTAACACCAAAACCTCAATTAAAAGTGACCCTAAAAGATGGTTGAGACCTCCCTCTTAGTTCCTCCTAATAATGAACCCAGCAATTCTCAGGACCTAGTTTACAAAGATGAAAAGAATTTCCTAGCAAACAAAACACTTAACTCAAGCTTTTGGCATAGATTGGTAAGCATGAAGAGACAATCTTCTAAAACATAAGATAATACATTATTTTCATCTCCTGGGAGAACCCTATACGTATTAAGGGAGCACAAAGAGTAATTTGAATAGTGATTAATACTAGCCATTTCTTCAAGAGAAGGACTAAAAGGACTAAAAGGTGGGCAGAGTGATGGACTCTGTTTCATTAAACTATATAGTGCTTTAGTGTACAGAACAATCAACCTTAGGGAGAAGGGCAACCAACAATAGATCATAAAAATACCAACAGTCACACTGTATGCTAGTAAACATCTTTGCTAGAATAGACTAGTTTTCTTCACATTCATGTAAAGATGTCAAATTACAATACTTTCTCCAGGAGAAAGAAATCCTATTAGTCCTTTGGACAAAGAAGCAATCAGCACCATGGCCAGGAATAGTAGGGGTAAAAGAATAGCTTTATGGTTCAGCACTGGGGTCATGGACAGCAGCAAGGCTCTGTAGCTGCTAGACTGTGTACTGGCAGAGGAAGGATCAGTTTTGTCTGCCTTAAAGGGTTTTACATAGGTTGACTGACTTCTGTACCTTTAAACAGTTTGAATTATTCATAGAGAAAGGACATATAACCTAGAAAAGTCTCTGGTCCATGTGACAGGGGTAATTATATTCTTTCCACTTCCTGAAGAGAAATTGTCTCCCATGTGGAATATGCTTCTTCTCAGGTATGCATTAACTACTGTGGGTGGAATCTGAAATGACTGAGGAAACTAAGCTTTTGAGTGACTTATTAACGCATGCATACCAATTGCACAACAAATCGAGTGCATCAGGCCTTCCTCAGTTCGGCACTGGATCCCTAATACAGGGGGAAACAGAGTTTTATGCATTAAAAGCAAACCATTAACCGGATATAAACCATGGTACAAGACTGGGTAATCTGATTTTTAATTGGAGGAAAGATTAGGGGCTTTTTGAGCTGGGAAGGAGAGAGGTACAAACAGGTAAAATACTTTGATGGTTCCTTCCCAACACCTCCAAGGGACAGTTTATATTAGTTGAGATTTGGAGTAAGCAGATGGCAGAAGATGACAGGATAACCAGAGTCAAGAAAGTTCTTCCTTATCCCACCAGAGATGACCCTACCCTGCCCTTTCACCCACAGAATGAGAGAGATGCCTTCATGGTAGCTGACCCATGGGTTCTGGCTGAGCAGTACTAGATATTCCTGCAGGCCCTGCCTTTTGTGACTCCCTTCTTTGCTGTCAAGTGCAACGATAGCCCCAGTGTGTTGTGGGTGCTGGCCAGCCTGGGCACTAGCTTTGACTGTGCAAGTTGGGTGAATCATAAGGACCCTCCTAGCTCTAAGTTCTGTGAGAATAGAACTCCTATACTAACTGACCTCTAGTGAAACAGCCAGAGCTTTGAATCAAGGTAACACTAGAAAAGGGTTAATCCTTACATTGCTGACATTCTGTGAACATGGAAGGAAGGGGGACCCGGTTTGCAAAGATGAAGAGACATCCTCAGAAGGCAAGACACTTAACCTAGGCTTGGTCATACAGTGACAAGTAGCAGTGATGGAATCCTAATAAAGCTGTCCCCAGTCCCAATATCCTAACTTCCTTATGGGCCCCACTGAACAGGTATGTCCTGATTTCACCACACAATCTGGCTTTACCCACATCACAGGCCCCCAGACTCAATATAGCCACTTCCCCTACCTAGCCAGTGCCCCACCCCCACCTGAGTCAATATCCTAACTGCCTCATATATGATTCACTGCTCACTAGAACAATAGGTATATCTATGAACTCATATGTCTCACAGAAACAGGAGGCGTGTCCATGTGATGGGATCCCAGCCACTGCCTCTAGTTAGCCACTGCCCCCAGACCTATTTATCATAATTCCCACAGAAAAAGCAGGTGTACTCATGCATTCAACCACAACTATGTCCATCTAATCTCAGATAGGACAATACTCAGTCAATCATAAAGTAGCACCACCAGGATGCTCCAGAAGGATGTAGACTACAAAACAATAGAGGGGACTTTCCCTAAGTAGGCATCTGCATGGCAATAGCAAAAACTGTGAACTTGTGACATAGAGAGGCTCATTATAAATTGGGTTTTTCTGTATGCATTGTAGGTAATCAGATGCACAGTTGCATTTGATATGCATTTATGCATTTGCGTAAATCCCCTTAATCAAAGGATTTATTCTGTAACACTTGGATTCCATCAAAGGGCTGCACTTGAGGAGTTAGAGGGCCAAATGTGGCCTCAAGACCACAGATTCCACACTCCTGCAACCTCTCCCGCCTAGAGATTCCCTAGCTTTCTTTATGGACTTTTGCTTGTTTTTTAAAACAACTTATCTTGTGAAACAGTGAGATGCCTAACGCCCCCCTCCCCCACCCCTTACCTAATTCCTGAACAGACCCCTACTGTTTTGTTAATATTCATAATTTCTGTTATGTAATTGAATCTTTACCCTATAAAAATGCATCTTGCTGTCACTAAAGTTGCTGGTTTCTTTTGGAACCTAGTCTACTTTAGAGGGACATCAGTCCTCAATAAATGTCAATACTTGGATCAGAGGTGTTCTGACACTGAATTCTTTGAGATTGTGCCACCACCACACATCATGAAACTCTAACAAGAAGAAGGGAAAATGCAACATTCAGAAGGTTGAGGATGAATTTGAAAACCAAGATGCAGCAATGTCAAATTGTAGGCTACCTCTGCTTCACCACATAATTTTTTAAATGCAGTAAATCTGAGCTTAGTCATCATATCCACTAGTTGTAATAATCATAATAATAACGATGATGATAATAGAAGAAAAAGAAGCTAGGTGGCACAGTGGGCTTGGAGTCAGGAGAGACTTGAGTTCAAATCCACCCTCAGTCATCTGTTGTGTGACACTGGTTAAGGCAATCAACCTCTGTCAGCCTCATTATCCTCATTTGTAAAATGGCAATCATAATCATAATTCTCTGAGATAATAGCACTTAATAGCAGGAGCTTAATAAATGCTTGTTTCCTTCCCCTAATAATATAAGCATTTATAGAGCACCTCAAAATTTGCAAAGCACAGTACAAATATCTCATTTGATCCTTACAACAACCCTGGAAGTTAGACGTTATTGTGGTCCCTATTTTATAGTGCAGAAAATTAAGGCAAATGAGTTAAGGGACTTGCCCAGTGCCATACATCTATTAAGTATCTGAGACTGGATTTGAATTCAATTCTTTCTGAATCCAGGCCCAGTACTCTATTCACTATTCCACTTAGCTAATGATGAACTAATCAGAAGCATCCAGGACATTTCCCATCTTTTTGACTATCTTGGTTTTCAACTCTCTAATTAGTCATTTTGTCATCTCACTTGATAAAAACCATACTCTTTGAAAGGAAAAAATACAGAAACAAAACAAAAACTGGTCAGGTACTGCCTTTTCTCATTCAAACATTTTTACTATATCATCCACCTGTAGCAGTGGTCCTATCCTGTCCTCAAATTTCCTCTTCCCTTCTAAAGCTTTTTTAACTCTACCTTTTGTTGTCCTTAACCTTCCTCCTAGCCTCAAAACATTAGAAACTTTATCTTTATAGAACTGTTTCATGCTTCCGTATTCATCTTCCAATACCTGCCCTTGTTTCCATGTCTTTTCTAAATCCAAACTGGCTAATGACTTCCATATGCAATTATATCAGTCTCTGGTCACCATTCCGTTTTCTTCTTTGTCAGAGTTATATCTATCTGTTTATGCCTTCAGAATTTCAGTATGAGGAACTTCCCATTTCTTCTGGTAAAACTTGCTTTATTAAAATGTAGACACTAGGATTATATTTGTACCTTCTGTCAACTGTTGGAAATCTACTTTCTAAAGGCCAAGTTATGTGTCAGATAACACCCAGCTTTTCAGTAGCCAAATTTTCCCGGATAGAATCCATTCCAAACAGTTTGTCTTCCTGCTTCCTCCTTTTGAAGGATGAAATGACAATGAAGGCAAGCCAAGAATCTATTAGGTGACTGGTGTATAGACAGCTAACTTCTTTCTTTAATTTTGACTCTCACCTCTTATTGAGTGTCTTACTTGCTCTTCTTCCTATGTTGCAGCTGTTTTAAGTGGAATCTAGTTATGTGCACACATGT
This sequence comes from Pseudocheirus occidentalis, assembly GCA_028646575.1. Classification (NCBI taxonomy): domain Eukaryota; kingdom Metazoa; phylum Chordata; class Mammalia; order Diprotodontia; family Pseudocheiridae; genus Pseudocheirus; species Pseudocheirus occidentalis. The sequence continues at coordinate 56,341,465 of CM053596.1, forward strand.
ATACACAACCACACACAGACATGCATATCCATTCATTTTAGAAGAAAATTATCAACATATATACATGTACATATATTCTGTTCATTAAAATCCATTTGATAACATTTCAGGAAATACATATGTAGAAATACATGCATAACATGTATGCAGATACAGCTATATATGTGCATATAACATGTATATATTATGATCTCTCATTAGGTACACTACATCCCTGACTAAGAGCTCAGTATTCCTATTTTGAAGGGGGCAGTTTCAAGATTTAATGATAATTTTGTCCTTCAAAATACTGAGGAACTAACAAGAAGAAATTCCACTCTGGAGCTGATTCTCACTAAAAGGCAGGAACTGCAGAAATGATGAGACCATTGTGGGGAAAAGCAGGAATTGTCTGCTATAGACCTTAGATTTTAGGAAATCAGATTTCAAAGGGTTCATAGAGCTAGAATCATGAGGACTATAATCCTATTAGACAAGTCAGCTCAGGAAGGATGGAAAGTATGAAATTACAAAAACACAAACAAAAAGAATTCTGGCAAGAAAAAGGAGAGATATCCTAACAGTGTGATATGGATACACAGGCATTTACCAACCAGCTCAGATCTAAGAAAGACATATGCAGAAGTCGGAACCAAGAAAAGGAAATTCCTAGGAAACCAAGATGATACAAAAGCATGGTCCTGTAAGAATTGTTTCTTCAATCCTAAGTACAGAGAAAACCAAAGCTAGTAATGAAATCCAAAGGGAAAAACACTATGTTTCGGCACTATGGGGGAAAGAAGTAAAAAAAAAAAAAGATAAAATCAAAGAAGGGATAAAGCTACTGATTGGAGGTGGATGTGACAATGAGAAATGACAACAGAGAGAAGGTGGAGATGCTTAATTCTCTTTGCCAGAAGAATAATTTACACAACAACACTGAAAAATTTAAGACCTCTGATCCATGCAACAGCTAACCACAATTCCAGAGGACCAGTAATGATCTATACTTCTCACTCCCTCTAAGAATCAAACCAAAAAGCATTCAATGATGCCAGCTATGTTCCAGGCTTTGGACTGAGCACCAGGAATACAAAGAAAGGCAAAAAATACTCTTTCCTATAGGAGGTTAGGTTCCAATAGGATGGACTCAAAATGCAGAATGCAGCATACATTTTGACCAATGACAGAATTTCTTTTGCTTGACCATGTCTTGTTGGGATTTTTTTTCTTTTTTAAGAGAAGGATCTGGGAGGAAGAAAAAAATAAATGTTTCTTAATTTTTAAAAAGTAAAATAAAATGGCTGTCATCATCAGGATGTTTTTCTAAAGACTCTAAGCAATCTAAGCAGCAGAATTTTTGCTGATCTTACATGTATATGGCTGAATGATCTGCCCCATCTCCTCATTTCCCTATGGTCCTGTCTTCTACATCTGAGGTGATGAGCTGAGACAGATAGGGAAGACAATAGGGAATAGTATTTTTGTGATTTTTATATTCTCTTCTTCGCAACCTACTTCAACTGGGTCTTCTTTTTAAGTAACATTTCCAAATGAGTTGGGACAGCCACTCCCCTCTCAACTATCCTGAGTGGAAAAGGTCCCAGGGAATGTATGTAGGAATAATCCTAAGGAAAAGGATTTCCAAACTGGAAGATCACCCTCAAGAGAAAAGGGCAGATGCAGCAAATGCCAGTTGAAGCCTAGGAAATCCCAGAGGCAAACTAGGAATTGCCTGCATTGACTAGGATTTGCTATAATGAAAACCCTGAGAGACTGCTGGAGAGAGATTGTGAGGAAGCAGGGCCTGTGATTACCAGAAAAAGGAAGAAAGAGGTTCCCAGAGGGAATTGAAATATTGTGAAATATGTGAAATAGACTGAAATATTGTGCTCTGCTCTGGGCAGTATATTTTAGGAAGCGCATTGACATACAAGATAGTATTCACAGGAAGGTAACCAAGGTGGTGAAGGGCCTAACAACTATGCCAAATGAGGATCAATCAAAGGAGCTAGGACAGGGTGGTGGGGAATAGCTTGGAAAAATCTTAGGGGGAATATTGAAATGTCTTTAACTATGTTTGAATGGCACTCCTATAGAAGAAAGATTAGATGTGTTCTACTTGGTCCCAGAGGACCAAGCATGCAAGCTGCAAAGAAATATATTAAAGTTTAATTTCAAGTCAGATTAGCTAGCATTTATTAAGCACCTACTAGATGCTAGGCACTATGCTAATCACTGGAAGTACAGGAAAAGGCAAAAACAAAATCTCTGCTTTCAGAGACCTCACAGCCTAATGCGGGGGGGTGGGGGTAGGGGGGAGGGAAACAATATGCAAATAACTATGTACAAACAAGATATATACAGGATAGATTGGAAATGATCCCAGAAGAAAGGTACTAAAATGAAGGAGATGTGGGGATTATGATTGCCCAGCCTCCAAGGAAAAACCACTGAGGCAGAGCTCTGAGCCAATGGTGCTTTCTTAAAGGGTCCCATGGTCCCCTCTAATGAAACAGATCTTAGATTTTCCTCCCTCCTTCCTTCTTCCAGGACCTTTTTAAATAGCATTTGGAACCCAAATATGCAAAAAAAGCATGGTAAAAAAATGAATCTCATTGATAGACCTCGCTCTTAAGGGCAAAAAATGACATTTCAGCAGGGGGATCAGAGGTTGGGTAGAACTTGGGGCATATCTACTAAGTGGTCATAAGATGGTCCTCAAATGGTCAACTGCTCATGTCAGACAAGAGAGGGGGGTCTCAAGGTGCAAAAATAAATTGGGGGACTTTCTAAAGCATCAAGACATCCATCCTGGGCTTACCCATGGAATTAGAGCAAAATAGGATGGAGATATCTTTCTTAGTATTCTTGTGGTTGTACAAGTGAGCCTCATAATTTGGTAAACAAGTAGTGAACATTATGTTAAAGTTTGAGGTCCTCTATAAGAACCTACATAACACTATATTGCTTGTATAGAATATTAAACTGATTAATACTGATTGGAATAGAGTAGGGCTCCAAATGAATTATTTCTCACAGAAAACTGGGAAAAGCTTCTTGTAACAGATGGGACTTTATCAGAGACTTGTAGATGCCAAGGAAGCCAGGAAGTCCCCATGAGGAAATATAGAGTTCTAGGAATCAGGGAGAACCAGTGACAGTACCCAGAACAAGGAGATGTAGTGTTCAGGAATAGCATGGGCTCCAGTGTCACTGGATCAGAGTATGTGGGAAAGTGTAACGTGTAAAGAGACTGGAAAGGTCAAAAGAGGACAAATTATGAAAGGCTTTAAAATCCCGGAACACGATATTTGATCCTGGAGGTAACAGGGAACCATTGGAGTTTATTGAATAGAGGAGTCATATGGATAAAGGTGTTTTAGAAAGTTCAACTTTATGACAATAATGATGAGTAGAGGATGCCCTGGAGTGTGGAGAGACTTGTGGGAGGCAGACCCACCTGCAGACTATTGCAATAGATACATTGGTATAAGGTGATGAGAGTTTTTGTCAGGGTGGTAGCAGTGTCAGAGGAGATAAGCAAGAGTATATGAAGGATGTTATGAAGGTAGAAACAATTGGCATTAGCCACTGATTAGATATGAGGGATTGAGAGAGAATGAGGAGTCAAGGATGACCCCTAGGTTTCAAACCTGGGACCCTGGGAAGATGGTTGCACCCTTGACAGTAAGGAAGGGAGGAAGGAAGGAAATAAAAAATCATTTATTCAGTGCCTACTGCCTACCCAACTGAAGGTCTATAGAGCCATGGTGCCGACCTCATTGCTTTATGCCTGTAAACTCGGCCAGTAGACCAGAATGGTGCCAGGAAACTGAATCGCTTCCATCTGAACTGTCTTTGGAAGATTCTGAAGATCAGCTGGCAGGATAAGATAGCAGTTCCTGTTAACAAACCTCCAGAATGAATATGTACCTTTCAGATGTATAAGAAATACGGCCTTCATTGTTCCTCACGTTGCCAAGATTGGGTTGATTTGACTAGTGATGACCCTAAACTTTGCTAGCCTTGTAGGGGCAGCTTTGAGAAATCCATATTAGAGTCTTTAAGGCAGACACTGATGAATGAGCAAATTCAGCCTCTTGAGTGGAAAAGTTACGATAAATGGTATTCAGAGGCAAGGGAAGCGGAGGTCTAAATTACAATCAGTGAAAGAAAAGATGGAAACATTTGAAAACCTTCTCCTCAATAACCCCTAAACTACCCAACTACCTAAAATACATCTGCCTTTACAAAAGGATTCTACCAGCTACTCAGCTTCTATGTTCCCTTTCAAAGTGCAAGCCAAATTATTTCCTTCCTTCCTTCCTTCCTTCCTTCCTTCCTTCCTTCCTTCCTTCCTTCCTTCCTTCCTTCCTTCCTTCTTTCCACTGTCAAGGATGCAACCAGCTTCCTAGGCCCCAGGTTTGAAAACTTGGGGTCATCCTTGACTCCTCACTCTCTCTCACTTCTCCATATCTAATCAGCGAATAAATCCTATTGCTTTCACCTTCATAACATCCTTCTTGTACTCCCCCTTATCTCCTCTGACATTGCTACCACACTGGTGTTGGCTCTCCTCACCTCATACCTGCTCTATTGCAACAACCTTTAGGTGGGTCTGTCTGCCACAAGTCTCTCCACTTGTCTTTCCTTCAGGAAAAATCTCTGAGGAGAGTGGCTTGATCAGGACCTGTGGTTTCAATCCCTGGCAGCTCAGAGAACTCCAGGCTGTTGCCACGGAGTGTCCCAGCCCCAGGTAGGATTCCATAGGCTTTGCCGAGCAGTTGGGCCTCCCTCAGTTGTTTGTACAGCCCTGGGTATTTGGATCTGTTTCAACTTATGGTTGTCTCCATCAGGAAATGGAAGACTAGTAGTTGGTGTCAGAAAACACCCCAGGAAGCATTGAGAGACCCTTCCTGCCATCCCAATCGCTCAGTATGACTAGCTCCTGGGCGGGCTGGCAGGAGGAGTGGCAAAAGAAAGGGGACGTATGGTAAATGCCCATTATCTCCATGACTCCCACTGGAGCAGTTTTAAACCCCTCTGCCTTCCTCACTTCTCTCCAACAGAGTCAAGAGTGTATCTCAGTTGTAGGAATTGCTAATAAGACCATTGTAGCCCATATCTCAGAACTCTCCCTTTTTCTTGGAGAGATCAGAGCTTTTCATCCATCTGTCCCAGTCCCTGAGGCCACTAGACTGGCCACTATTTCATTTGACCCAGCAGGGACCACTTCCTTGTGTCTTTTATCTCTGTCACCTTCCTTAACCCCTTCCAACCTCCAGCTCTCAACAAGTTTTCTCCAGCTTGCAGACTTCAGATGTTACTGATAGTGGGTCTGTTATCAGTGCCCCCCTATTGTCATGCAGCTAGACTTTGCATTTGATTTATCCCCCTCTGAGAAAGGAGAGCATGTCACTGATGTAAGGACATTCAGTCCTGTCACTTATCTACCTGAGGTGGAAAAAGAGGATGACACTTTGGCATAAGACTCTGGAAACACCAGGACTTCCTCACCTCCTCAGCACAGCCCATTAAAAATCAGCAACAGGCTTCCTGTCTATTCAACTGTATCCTTCCATAACAGTCATTAAAATTCCAGCACACAGTCAAGAGAACAGCATTCATGCCCATGAAATGATGTAGTTGGGCAAGCAGTGAAAACCACAGCTTTGTCTCCTCAAACTCCTGAGGGAATGGCTTCTATTTACAGGTCCCTATGGAACTTGCACCTTGCCCCATAAGTATAACCATCTTGCACTGAAGGTCTGCTTAAGACTTTTAGCCTAAGAGAAGAAATAGCCACTGGCAAGAAAAGAATGCTTATCAAAAAACAAGAAAAGCTTCAAAAGGAGGGATGTGAATTTGATGAGACTTTGGGACTATGGGTCAGGAATTTTCTCAGGGCTACTATCACCACCCATGAGATGCATCCTACCTGCCCCAAGCACAATGTACCCAAGCTTCTGAAGCCATTGGAAGCCAAACCACTCAATGGAAAGCATCTAGCTGCTTAGTTTGGACTTTTATGTTATTAAATTAAAAGCTTTTTAAATGGATCAAAAAGAAAAAAGAAATCTGGAAAGGTAGGAAGATGTGTAAAAAAAAGTTGGCTGCCAAGTAAAGTATTTGTTACTTGGGAGATAGTGGGTGACCACTACAGGATTTTAAGCAGTATTGTAGCAGGCTGGATGGCACAGTGGACAGAGCACTGGGTTTGGAATCAGGAAGACAAATCTTCCTGAGTTCAAAACTGGCCTCAGACACTTGCTGTGTGACAGTAGGCAAGTCACTTAATCTGTTTTGCCTCAGTTTCCTCATTTGTAAAATGAGCTAGAGAAGGAAATGACAAACCACTTCAGTCTCTTTGCCAAGAAAACCTCAAAGGGGGTCACAAAGAGTCAGGCATTAATGAAATGCCTAAGCAACAGCAAACAATACTAGATCTATGCATAGGGAACATTATTAGATGGACCCCAGGTTCTTCCCCTGTCTCCCCCCACCCACCCACTAAATACACAGAGGATGATCTCTCCCTAGTTACTCCTCTCTCAAACCCAATGTAGGCTCTTCTCTGCCCTCTCATACACCTAGGGTGTACTCTGATCTAACAGACAGGACAGGCTCCCCTACCCTCTCTCAAACATGGGGTAGGGGTTCCCCGCCCCCAACACATACAGATTGAATTCTTCCCCCTCTGCCTCTCCCATCCAGAGTAGATTGTCTTCTAACTCTTCACACACATAAGGTAAACTTCCCTCTTCCCTCTCAACAACACAAAGTAGTCTCATATTTACTCCCTCTCATAAACTGGACAATTTCCTTCTCGTACCGCTTTATAAATAGAACATATTTCTCTTTTGTACACATGCATTCAAATACAGAAACATGCACATACACCCCCCTTTGCACATGAAAACATGCACACGAAGACACACACACGCACATACACAAACACACACACACACACACACACACACTGCTCTGCACCCTCACACACTGGGCACTCTTCCCAACTAACTAAGAGGCCCACATTCTTCTCAATGTTACTGCTTCTCCTCTCAGTCTCCCATATGTCCTTTCCTCACATGAAACCTGCTTGCAAGCGCACACTTCACAAGACTTGAGGAATAAAAGATTTATTTCCAGATGAAAGAAAACAAAGAGAACTCAGGACCAATAAGCAACCCTTCCCCTTCCCAAAGACCTGAATAATTTCAGTGACTGAGGTGACTGAAACTCAGGCTCCCAATAGATGTGACTATTCATGCTAACTGCTGTGGCTAGCATCTGTCTGTTGTAATTCTCAGTACCTGCTTGAGCTCAGTGCAGAAAGGGCCCTTAGTGAGAGAGGGAAATGACAAGTGACCACCTGGAGCCTGGGGCTAGTGGGTCTGTATTGTTACAAGAGCACCAAAACTAGTAAAATATAAGAATTTTGTAAAGTGTCAATTCAAAGAGAGGTAGCTAGATGGTGCAGTGGATAGAGTCAGGAGAACCTGAGTTCAAATCCAACCTCAAACATTTGACAATTACTAGCTAAATGACCACAGGCAAGTCACTTAACCCCAATTGCCTCAACTGAAAAAGAATTGTTGTCAATGTCTTTAATTATATGACTTTAGGGATGAGTGTGATCTCTAAGCCCACTAACCTTGGCATGTCTAGACTTCTATAGAAGAATGACAGTTTAGGGACTGTCTAAGAACTGTGCTGCATGGGTTTTGGTGAGACCCTTGATTTAAAAGACGAGGAGGAAAACACTTTAGCGGACAGTGCTTGAGCCTCCCTACAATTCTAGGGAACTATCTAGAATTTTGGACAATAGACAAATATGTCCCAAAGCACTCCCAGTTTACTGTCTGGAGACAACAAATATTTAACTGGAGGGGAGAGGAAGTAGATGAGTTGATTTGACCTGCCCAGAAAGCCCAGATGGTAATGTTGGAAATAAAGGGCAGGTAACAAAATATTAAACGGTCAAGATGTTGCTACACCTGGTAATTCATTTATGAGTTATGAAGAGGATTCTGCTCACTAGCTGAGCAAAAGATTGGCTATCTCATGAGTGGTCCTTATCTTTAATAGACAGCCATAAAGTGTGAAAGTCATTCAGGCCAGGTCAGGCCAGGAGCAGCTTGGTGGAGTCTAACTCCTGTACTTACTCCAGAGGGAAAATGGCACAGGGAGGGTGGGGGGAATATATTTCTTTCTCTTGTCCCCTCCACCCCCAGGTTGTCTAGAAGCACAGCTATTTCTCTAATGGGAGATATTACTTCTAATAGTTTGTTATCTGAGCATGGTGGTTCATATCTCTAATTCAAATCTCTAATATCAGGGAGGCTGAGCCTTGCCAATTTCTTTTTTTTTTTTCTGTGGTGGGATGGAACAGCCCTCTCCTGGCCTATTTCTTAATCTTTGGAGTTCAGAGTTGCAGTAGGCTAAGGCAAATGGATGCCTGAACTAAGTCTTGTGTGAGTATGGTGAGCCCCTAAAAGGGAGAGGTCACCAGGTTGCATACGGATGGGCAAACTGACTCATCAAAAATGAAGTATGGCAAACTTCCTGTGTTTGTAAGTAATGGGATTGGGCCTCTGAGCAGACCCTGCACTTCTAGCCTGAGTGAGAGAAGAAAACCCAGTCTTGGATCGTTGTATTGATGAGACAATAGAAGTCAATCACAGCTGATCATTATACTCAATGTTGCTGTTACTATGTACAATGTTCTGGTTTTCCTTACTTCATTTACTTCAGTTCATATAAATCTTTCCAGGAGGAAAACCCAGTCTTAAAAAAAACAAAGGGGGCAGGGAACGTGCCTCCCTGCCTAGCTTGCAGCTGTTCCAGCTGTCACAACAGGGCAACCTGACGCAGTTCTTTTAGCAACAGGTATGTGCAGCCAGTCTCTAGTTCCCAGGTACCTGGAACTGAGACAAAAAGGGAGAGAGCAAGTCAGTGCCCACATTGTCTTTGCCTACTGATGAGAAAGTGGACACTAGGGTTGGACACCCTCCTGAAGTAAAAACTTGTGGAATGAGAATTGTGCAGAAAACCCGCATATTGGAGAAGCCAAAGAACAGAGAAAAAAGATGATCAAGAATGGGAAAGGATCAGTCCACATAAACCAACTGTGTATATCTCTGGTGTTATTACAAGGGGTGACAAAGACTTCCCCCCTGCTGCAGCTCAGGTGACAAAAACCATACCCCTCTATGAAAAAGCATCCTTCTCACAGTGTGACACACCACATCCAACAGCCCCCCAAGTGAGGGTCCTGCTACCACCCTGTCAGTGTGGTTTTTGGAAAAGAACACATAATTCCCTCTTAACTTTGACATTTATAGAGCAGCAAGAAGTGGTCCAAATTTTTTCTGTCTCTAGCCCTGTAGAGAAATTTAAGACAAAGCAAATCAGTAGCTTTCTTTGCCTTATATTTCTTTTTTCCTGCCTGCAAATAGATCAGATATCTATGTTCCCTTAAACGTGAACAACACTTGAGTCTCATTCTTCCCTCTCTCCCAGATCTAGGATTCTTATTTAATTTAACCCCATCTGCAGGTTTGCTTAGGTAATACAGTGATTTTTTTTTAATTTAGTTTTACTAGTTTTAAAGTTGCCTTTGGCTTGTACCATAAAGTGAAGTGTGATATTTAAAAACAATTGTAATCCAATTTAGAGAAAGGTGAGGTAAAGGTAAAGGAAAATGGTTCATTTTATAATCTTCTTTTTATCAGACACTAGAGTCTTCCCATGTAGTCCAGAACAAAATGGGGAAGTTAAAATTTCACATTGTTCTTTCAGTGAATAACCAGAACAGTTGTTTCCTTTAAGAGTCTTGTTGCTGGAGAATGAGAATAAGGTTTCCTC
>CM053596.1:56355999-56380152 GCA_028646575.1 Pseudocheirus occidentalis
TTACTTAAGCTGGGGAGACAGAGGTTTCAGAGAAGGAGTTGAGTAAGCTACTTTATAGTAAGTCCTAGTACATGGAGATGGTATCTGGAAACAAAGTCAGTCACCAGTCAGTTCTGTGTAGAAGCCAAGACTTTGGACTAAATGGAAACCCAATCATAGTGAATAACTGTATTATTCAAGGGGATCTGACAAATGTAAGGATTGGGCACCACTGTGTTGTGAAAAGCTGTAGTGTCAGAAGGCCACTATTTAAGTTACTTACTGGCTGTGGGACTAACCAAGTCACTTAACTTCTGTCTGTCTTAGCTTCCCCAGCTGTAAAATGGGGCTCACAATAGCACCTACATCCCAGGGCTGTGGTGAGGATCAAATGAGATGGTATTTGTAAGGTGCATCCCACAGTGCCTGGTCCATAGTTGGTTGGTTGTCTTTGGTGCTTGAAGATGAACAAAATGACATCACTGTGTTGGGATCAAGGTACATCCCTGGGCATCCCACAGAGTTTTAGACCGGAGGTGGGGACAGGAGGGGACCCTCAGTTATCAGCAAGCATTAGGCTTCTAAAGTAATTAAAGTGATGGACAGTTACTTAAAATAATATTTTCCCCCAATTACATGTTAAAATCATTTTTTAATATTTGTTTTTTTTTTGAAGTTTTGAATTCCACATTCTGTCTTTCCCTTCTTCCTCTTCCCCTTCCCTGAGATGATAAAGAGTCTGGTATAGGTTATACATGTGCAATCATCTAAAATATTTTCACATTAGTAATATTGTATAAGAATAGTCACAGAAAAAAGAAAGGAAAACAGGAAGGAAGGAAGGAAGGAAGGAAGATAAAAAGTAGTATGCTTCAATCTGTATACAGACAACATCAATTCTTTTTCTGGAGGTGGACAACATTTTTCATCATAAGTCCTTCAGAATTGTCTTGGACCATCGCAATGCTTAGAATGACTAAGTCATTTGTAGTTGATTACTGTATAATATTGCTGTTCATGTATACAATGTTTCCTAATTCTGTTTATTTATCTCTTTGTCACCTAGGAATTCTATGAAAGTCCCTCTCCTCCTCAATGCTCCATCAGCTATGAGGGTGATAAGAGTTTCCTGGCAGATAATTGGATAGAAAAAAGGAAAAGAATGAAAGTGATAGACATGTTTCTCTAGGCTGGAGTGGCTAATAGCCATGTGGGAGGAGGAGAATGTGTCTGGTTACTCTCACTTAAAACTCACATATATTAATGAACATCATAGGAACCTATATGTTGCTTATCTTAATCATTGGGTCAAGGGAGAGAGAAATTAAAAGAACAAATTAATCTGAGGGATGGGAGCTAAAATGACTGTTATGAGTATTATTTATTCTTCTTTTAGACCCTGACCTTAGGAAACCACATGCTTCACATAGGCAAAACTGCTTTCCTGTAGAAAAAATGAAAAGCTAAAAAATGGCTAGTCACTGTAGGTGGTACAGGAATGAAATTAGGGGTCAAGGGACTGGAGCAGGGAGATAGAGGCCAGGACATGGGTGGGGGGGGGGGGGGTAGGGGAGGTGGGGGAGGGGTTGGCGTCAAACAACTAGCTTTTTGAATGCCATCTAGTGGCCAGGGTGGGTGATTGCAGTCTGCTGAAAGATTGAGAGTGCTGCTCAATCCCTACACAGAAGGAGCACTTTGAGTATATTTAGAGGTACTGTTTTCTGAGTTTGTGTGTGTGTGTGTGTGTGTGTGTGTGTGTGCGCACGTGCACACACACACATGGTGCATAGAGTTCCGGGCCTGGCGTCAAGAAGACCTGAGTTCAAATTTGACCTCAGACACTCACTAGCTTAGTGATCCTGGGCAAGTCACTTAACCCTCTTTGCCTCAGTTTCCTCACCTGTAAAAGGAGCTACAGAAGGAAGTGACAAACCACTTCAGTAACTTTGCAAAAATAACTCCAGATGGGGTCACAAAGAGTCAGACATGACTGAAAAATGACCAAACAACAACTTCACTCTGAGTTTCTGCAAATCTCTTCCCTGCATTTTAACCTATATGTCAACTGCCACCTTGTATGTATAAAAGTGGCAGCATGAATTGAGCCAACAAATGAAAGTGGACTATTCAATACAGTTTTTTATGTTATATAGAAGGCACTAAGTGAAGTACTGTCATCACAGGGGAAAAATTAAAACTTTTTTTTTTTTTACTAAACTATCAGAGACTACTTTTTATGTCATGACTAATGATCAGACAGGCCTCTTAGTGTGACTTAGGGAGCAGCAAAAGTTCTCAGCATTTCCCATTCCCATTCCTTCACTGGCTTGTCAGGCTGCCTGCAACCTCCACAGCAAACATCTCTTCCTGGACTCAATGCACTGGGTTCAGAAGGTGTCTGTGAAAATAAATCTGGGTTACATAGGAGTAGAGAGGCACTCACCAGCCACCCTTAAGATATTTGCACAAGATTTGGATTGTAAATTAATTTGCTGTTACCCAATAAAGCATAAGGGGGCAGGGAAATAGGGCTAGGAGGAGATTATGGGGAAAGTAAGGGAATTAAGGGGAGGCAAGTGGGGGAAAGGTCTCATGAAAGCTCTGGGAAAGTAGTTTCTCACTCTGACTCTACAGAAATAACTTCTGACCCCCCAACGCCTAGTATGTGTATATGTGTAGGTGAAGACAGATGACTAGGTCCAAGACTCTGCCTAGTGACTCTGGGGGAGGGGATATCTTTTGGTCAGAGCTCCAGGGACAGCCCCTTTTCATCTTCAGCACAGCTCAGTGGCATGAGAGACTTTGGCCAGATTCTACTTTCCCTCTTGAGAGGACTCAAGGTCCAGGGAAGGGGTAGGTGGAAGCCCATCTGTTCAGATCTCCATTGCCAGACCTGCATTCCTACTCACTGTAGCTCAGAAGGAATGGTGAAAGTAATCTCAGGCTGAGCAAACCCATTGAAACTGGAACTTAAGGTATGGGTGTAAGCCCCCATGTCTTCAAAGACCAGCCAGTCACCCACATGAAGCTCAGGCAGCAAGATGTCTGTTGGACCCAGACGGTCAAAGGCGTCACATGTGGGACCCCACAGTGTGGAGAGGTAGAGACGTGGCTTACCATTGAACTTCTGTACCAGATGCAAAGTAGAGGATGAAGATTTAGCTAAATAAAAATGACTTGTTTCAAACTACCTCCATCTCCTATTCCCTACTATTTTTTTTGCCTTAGATTGTGCTGATCTCTATTTCTGAAATATCTTCCCTCTCCTTCTTTTCTTGATGAATTCCTTTTCACCCTCCCTGTTGGATTCCCACTTTAAAACTCTACTCAAAGACCACCCCCAGCCGATTTTCTCTTGCCTCAGGCACTTATTACTTTGATAACCCTGGACAAGGCACTCAATCTTTGTCAGTCTGTTTGTAAAACATTATCTTTCAATAAATCTCACTATTTATATGTCACTTCTGTGCATAGACTTTTTTCTTCTAGTATCTCAACTATCTTACTAGAAAATCGCTTATTTAGAGGACAATTGCTGCTAAATGTGGGGAAAATAAAAGCAGGTGAATTGGATCAAGTACCTTTTTTTCAAACATTTCTATGGTGTCTTCTAAGCAACCTTAATATGCTAGGGCTGTGCTAGGTTGGCAGCAAGAATGTAGAGGCACCAGCAATATGCTGGTCATCTTGGAAACCATTTGGTAGTTACTACTTTCTTTCCCATGCCCAAGATTGAAGTAGAGCAATTCAGGGGTGAGTTGTGAGTAGAAGTTGGGGAACGATGGTCAAGATGCTGAGGGCCCACACTGACCTGAAAACCTTGGGGAACTTGGTCTTTAATGACTGAATTCTTTAGGAAATACAGCTCCATCCAGCTGACTTGTTCTCTTCCAGGGAGCTCCATATAACTTTGCCCAGCCCTGCCTCCAGAGCTGTCAAAATCAGCTCTTGCCCCTTGCCCCTCTTACCTTCAGCACCTGAGGTATCTTTGTTTCTTTTTCCCTCCGCAGAATAGCAAAAGAGGTGTAAAAACCATCATTGACATAGTACATCAGTCTCTGGCCACCTTCAAGGAAAAGAAAACAGCTCAGTCAGGAGGGTGTTTGGATCTAGTGATGATGGAATCTTAATAAAGCTTCCTCCACACTCAAGATAGCCACTGGCCCTAGCTAGCCACTACCCTCAGATCCAATTCACACATTTGAACAGGTGTTTTCTTGTACTCAACCACAATCACATCATCCATTTAGCCCAAGACTGGACCACAATAGCTAACAACTATCCATCCCAAGTAGACAGGACCACAATAGCTAACTATCCATCTAGACCAGACAGGACCACAATAGCTAACTATCCATCTAGACCAGACAGGACCAAAATAGCTAGCCAATCAGAAAGCAGCACAACCAGGATGTTTGACCACAGAACCATAGTAGGGCTCCCTCCCCTATTACCCAAGACCTTCACAAACCCCTCCTGCCTTTTTAACATTAATCATGTTCCTATATTCGATGTAAATTTTCAATTGAGTAATCAGCATCATATACTCTATAAAATTGTCTATATTGCTTTACTGAAATTACTAGTTACTCTAAGGACCTTAGCTACTCACCAGAGCACAAAACCTCAAAACCACAATAAATCTCTCTAACTGGCTTGAAGTCAGCATGAGTATTTGAAATTCTTTGAGATATCCCACAGCATTTCAACCTAACCTCTTCTGTGGGGCTTGTGCTTCCCTCTCATAATGATTGCTCCAAAGATCCCTTCCCTTTTAGACTTTTCCATTCTCCAGGTAGGCTATGAGTTCTCCAACACTAGAGTTCTGCAAGCAGGGGTTGGAGAAATGTTCATAAAACAAACTTACTGAGAGCCTTCCTCATACAGAGCTTGGTGCTAGACACTGGGGAAAGAGAAAATTTGCATAATCTAATCCTTTCTATGATATGTAATTAGCCTGGAAAGGTGACTGGATTATGATGGTAAAGGGTTTTTAATCCTACACAGAAGAACTTGTATTTTAAACGAAAGATAATAGTGAGCCACTGAAGATTCTTAAGCAAAAGAGTGACATATTCATCTCCTAGATGATGTTTCAATCTTTCCCCCATGTCTTTGCATCAGCAGTCTCTCATGTCTACAATATAATCACTATTATTCTCATCACTTCTGCCTCTGAGATTCCCTAGCTCTCTTCAAAGCACGACTCAACTACCACCTCCTACAGGAGGTCTTCCATGATCCATGAAGTTGTTAGTATTCTCTCCCTCTTGCTATTACTTTATGCAACCTTATATATATTTGATATCTACTTATCTGTACCAAGTCTCTTCCCCACCCCCCAGCTCCAGCAGAATATCAGCTCCTTGAGTACAAGAATTGTTTCATTTTTGTCTTAGTATTGTAATAGGCATAATTTGTTTGGATGATAGAATAGAATATTTGGAGAGGAGTAACATGAGACAGGGCTGGAAAGGTAAGGTGGCATCTGCTTGGGGATTGGTGGGGGGCCTTGAATGTCAAACAGAGGATTGTGAACTTAACTTGGAAGGCAGGAGGGAACCACTAAAAATTCTTTTTTTTTTTGCCTTAAAAAACAAAATTGATTTAATGGTAAAAGAGGCACACTAAAAATTCTTGAGCAGAGCAGAGGCATATTGAGATCTATACTTAATAAAGCTGATCCTGGCACCCTGTAAAGGTCAGATCAGAGGTGGCAGCAGTACAGTCGAGTGGGAGAAGAATTGGCTCTGGAGTCAGAAGAATTAGATTCCAATCACCCCTCTATCTGTGTAACCTTGGGCAGAACCTCCCTGGGTCTTAGCTTCCTCATTTGTAAAATGAAGCAGTTGAGCCAGATAACCAGTGAGGTCCATTTCAGCTCTATCTGTGAGCTGATGTGCTCAACTGGAAAAGAGTGAAGGGGGCAGGCTTTTTTAGATGGCTACTGAAATGGTTGGGCAGATGGTATAAGAGCCTATGTCAAGACAGTGGTCACAGGAAATAAAAGGAGGTAAATTTGACAGGATTTAATAACAAACTGGATATGAGAAAGGAAGGAGAGGATTAGTGAAAAGTCAAGCGCAATCCTAAGGCAGTGATCCTAAGATATCATTTATTTGAATGATGGTACTAGACAGAAATAAGAATACAAGAAGGAAAAGGTGGTATTGTATTCAAATAGGGGTTGGACTAGTTTCCTCTAAGATTAATTGTCTGACGCTATGACTAGTGTCAGTTTATCCCTTGGCCACACTATGGACCAAGTCCAAAAACCACGAGCTGGTTGAGGATGTTATCCCAGTTCAACATGACTGCAAAATAGTCGGGCACACCTTGTTCCACCACTCTCTTCTTGCAAATGATGTTGAGGGCAGCAGTGCACACTCTAGTGCCATAGAAGCGGCCAGGTTCAGCTATGATCTCCACTCCGTTGCCTTCTGGGAAATACTGGTCCAAGGCTTTGCTGATCACAGCTGCCATCTGTAGGAAAGAGAATGGTCTCCATCAGTACAGACCACCCTAGGCGATCTACAAGCCTCCACTCCTAGCCAACTCAGTTGTCATGGTCCCACTTATACAATGACCCTCAGCATATGCCTGTTTATGTCTCATGCCTAGTGCTCTCTCATCCCATAGGGATGTTACTGGATGCTCCAGACTGTGGTATGCCACCCAGTTATCTCACATCTCTCAGGATTTGTCATCTTTCTCCTTAGCTATCAAAACTGGTCTATGTAGATCAGCCCTAGGGCCCAGCATGCTTCATTTTACCCCCGGCACCCCAGCAACACATGAACATACACCACGTCTTTACCCACCTTCAAGACTTTGTTTATGCTATGTCCTTCCCCTATCTTTCTCCCCTAAATACGTGGAAGGTCTTTCCTCATCCTCTCTGTCTTCAAGGCAAAGCTTACATAGCATTCTCCCAGGCAGTCTTCCTTACTGTCAGAACAGTACAGTCCAGCCTTTGGATTTTCTCTCTTTATGGGAGGCTGGTCACTCTACAAAGCATAGGAACTTCTTAAGGATCAGGCTGGGGTCTGCTACTTCTCTGAGGTCAGAGATTGTTTCTGAATGGAAGAGATAAGATCTTCTTCTTAGGTATCTCTCCCAGGTTAAGGTCTGGGTCTGTTCTTTGTCTTCCTTCTCCAGACTCTTTACTCCCTGAGGTCAGGGAGAAGGTATCTTAACTTTTTTCCCCCTCACTTCCAGCTCAGGGCTGAGTATATATTACCTGGGGTTATTGTGCAGGTGGTAGAGAGACTGTTCAAAGAGTTGACACTTCAGAGATATTCCATCTGGGAGATAATACTACAGTACTTTCATTATAGACCATAAAACCTTTTCCAATGCCACAAATTGTGAAGAGGACCTTGAGTTCTGAAAGGCCCTGTGAGCAGAGTCAACTGTTGACAAGTCCTAGCTGACCAGGAGGTTTTCAAGTATGGGACCAAGAGTGAACTATACATTTGTTACCAAAGGACCACCTGGCTATGCTCAGAGACCTTTTGTATTCAAGAATATTGACTGTTGAAAGGGGCAGAAAGTGAGTACTACAAGGTAAAGGCAAACTCAACTGCCCTCAGAACTCCCTCAGATGCACTGATTATTAGAGACATCTGAGGACTGACAAATAATATTCCTGCCTCTTGGAAGAAAGTGAGGGAAAGGGGGTGCTATGGGTGCAGAAGGAAGCATGTGTTCTTAACCAATGACCAGTGTTTAAGTGATGCCTCTAAATGGGACATATAGCATTAAAAAAATAAAGATGGATTTTTTTTAAAGAGAGATTTTTTAAAAGGTCATCAATAAATCTTTAAACAACAACAACAGAGTGCTAGGATTAGACCTGGGTTGGTAGAGTCCACTCTCTTGCCCTAAGCTGACTTTTCCTGCCTTCTCTCTCCAGCCTTGGACCTGGGCTGCTCACCTCTTCAAATGTAGGCATAAGGTTCTTCTTCCCTGGGAAGCCCCCTCCAATATCCAGGAGGTTCATTGGGTGTCCAATCTGGAGGCCTAGGTCAAACACATGCCGGGCATCTGCAATGGCCTGGTAGAAGCTCTGAGGTGTCTGACAGCCAGAACCCACATGGAAGCTGAGTGGAGCCAAGCATAATGTTAGTGTTGAGGAAATGCCCAGGTGCACACACAAAGAAACATAGGCACATGTATGCTTGCTCACACAGAAGCATAGAAAGGTTCCCACACAGACACAAATACATACATATGCAGACACACAGAGGCATAAACAGATACTTTAGAAATGTTTTTCCATTTGCAAAACCCTTCATACTTTGCAAATTCTTACAAAACCTTAGTTGACAGAGTAGAAACTGACACCAAGAAAAAAAAAAAAGAAATTCTTCTGACTCCAGAACCGAGGTCAAGATCAATGACCCAGTCAGTCAATAGTTGAATCCAGGCTTTCTGGCTCCTACTCTAGGTCTATTCCCTTTCCAACAGTCAGGGAGAAGGAGGAGTCCCTAAAGGCAGACGCACCAGATTCCAACAACAGTCACTCCCAAGTCCTTGGCAACAGTCAGCAGATGGCCACAGCGGTCCAGAGGAGCCCCAAACTTGGCACTCAGGGGAAAGAGGCTCTCACCATCCTGGGTCCAGAGTCTGAGGACCAGCCTGCCAAGGAATAACAGCCCAAATTTCTCTCATGCCTAAGGATTACTAAGGCAAATTGTGCATATACCATCATCCCCCCTTCCCAGTGCCCCACAATGTGAGGCAACTTATCCAAAACCACATAACTAATGATAGAGACAGAATTTGAATTCAGCTCTGAGTCCAGGGTTAATATTCTTTCTAACGCCTCACACTACTTCTACAGAACGGGAAGCCATTGACCAGGGAGGCCTGTGACTCCTGGAGTCTCTTCTAGACACCCCTATTCCTCACCCCACCTCCACTCCATCTTCACTTTTCCTCATTTCCCAGACACCCCTGAGTCAACCTATCTGCTGATTCTACCTGGACTTTATGCTCACCTTCTAGGAACTACTGGCTTCTTCCTCTAGTCCTGAGCCCCCACCTCCTACCCCAGGGTCTAGATCATTGTTTCACCTTCACCATCTATATTCTAAGACCTTTGCCTGTGACTTTCCCTTACACTTGGACAGGAGGAAATAACTCCTCATATCACCTATTATTGATTGGGACTCTGTGGTCTGACCATGTCACCTATACCAGAGTTCTGCCTGTTCCCTATGTCTGGTCCTCTCTGATGCTATGGCTTTATGGATATCCTGGGAGATCTACCTGTCACCTGTCCCTGGATCTCCTTGATGTCTACTGCTGAGGCACCTTTTTACCTATCTATCTCTACTTTTTTACAGACAATATATATGCTACTTTCTAGATAGTATGTATATTATCAATCTATCCTTTTTAACTATCTATCATCTATCAATCTTATTCATTCACTCCTTTATTATTAACAGTAACAGTAGTAATAGTTATCATTTATACATAAAGCTTTAAGGTTTGCAAAACACTTTTCATATGTTCTATCATTTGATTCTCACAACAATGCCCATGAGATAAAGCCTATTACTGTCCCCATGTCACAAACGAGGAAGCTGAAATCAATGAGGAAACAGTCTGCCTTGCTATGTCTCCTGTTTTTCAGGTCTATCCAGACTCTGGGTTCAGACCATCTCTGTTCATCCCATGACACCATTGACCAGAACCTGATGCTAACAGTGATGTCCAGAACTTTTTTTCTGCCACCCTTACCTGGCAGTTGGGTGAAACCTGGCAACCTTGGCCAGCTCCTCCTCACAGTCAAAAGTCATCAGCTGGACCCCATGACTGGCAGCATATTCGAGGTGAGAGATCTGCTTACAAGTATTGGCATAGATGATGCGGGTGGGGGCAACTCCCATCTTCAGGACCTGCTCCAGCTCCCCCTAATGGAAGGACAGCAAAGGTTATCTCTCTAGGGGCCACATGCTTCTCATATCCTCAACCTGAGGGGCTCATTAGAACTCAACGGAGCATTCTCATCCATAACCCAGGCTCCCAAGTGGAAAACCCAGGGAAAAAGAACTGAGTATAGCCATGAGCTTCTGGACATGTAGGGCCTACTCCACCTCCCATTTCTTCTCATTCCATTTGGAAACACTAGTCCCTTAGAAGACATTTTGAAGATGGGGACAGATGGAGTTAACAACCCCTGGATGAGAACTCCCAAGGAGTTCTTGGGGGTGAGGGAGGAGGAAGGGAGAAGTGTTCAAAATATTCTCAATACCTCCTTGTCCAAACACACATAAAAACATGTGCTTCTTTTACTGGTAGTCTCCTGTTCATATTTTTAATTTCCCCTACCCTATACTCCTAATCAGACTCTACTGGAGATGTTACCAATGGGAAAAGGAAAGGAAAGATGTGACTCTCCTCCATCTGTAATCATGTTGCCCGTGTTCTGATTTCCTTCCCCCTTGAACCCACAGCCTGAGTTCTTTTTCAGTTCTCCTTTGCCCCTCGCCCCCAACTACTCTGTTCAATCCAGAGTTGCTTAGTCTTTCAAAGAATCTCTTTTCCTTTGGGCCCTCATGAGTCTTTTGCCTTCCCATTATAGCCCCTCACCTCCAGACCTATGTGGATATGAGGCTGCCTTGGAACTCACCCGGCTTGCACAGTCAAAGCTAGTGCCCAGGTTGGCCAGCACCTGCAACACACTGGGGCTATTGTTGCACTTGACAGCAAAGAAGGGAGTCACACGAGGCAGGGCCTGCAAGAATATCTGGTGCTGCTCAGAGAGAACCCCCAGGTCAGCTACCATGAAGGCATCTCTCTCATTCTGTGGGTGAAAGGGCAGAGTAGGGTCATCTCTGGTGGGATAAGGAAGAACTTCCTTGACCCTGGTTATCCTGTCATTTCTGCCTTCTGCTTACTCCAAATTTCAATTCAAGTTGCCCCTTGGAGTTGTGGGGAAGGAACCATCAGTGATCAAACATGGTATTGTCAACAGAGACCTGGCCTGGGAATCAAGAGGCTTCTGTTCAAATTGAGGTTCTAACACTTTCTAACTACATCACTTTCACCAAGTCGCTTAATTTCTCAGAGTCTCAGTTTTCTCATCTTGAAAATTGAATGTAATACTGCTGATGCTCCCAAAGTGGAAGACTTTTGACTCGTGTCTATTAAATGTTATACTATTTGATTCATCCCAATATTTTAGTCTAGAATTATCTTTTTGAATCCTGAATCTGTGGCTCTAGCCATCCCTGTTAGCTGTCTGCCGTCTGCAAATCTGTCATGCCTGCATCCAATCATTGAGGAAAATATTCTACAACACGGGGCCAAGTCCGTATCTCTAGAGCACCGAAACGAAGACTTTCCAAGTAAACACCCCTTTGACTCTGTTAGTGACTGTTCTTTAGGTCCAGCCATTCAACCATTTTTGAATCCATCTAATTGTATAATCATCAATTTTTTCACAATTTTTTCCACAAAATAACATGAGATTTTTGTCAAATGCTTCACTAAAATCTAGGTAAGCTATATCTTCATAATTTCCCTGGTTTACTAACCTACTACCTATCAAAGAAGGAAATGAAGTCAATCTGGCAAGCCCAAGATCATTCTCCTCCAGACAAAGTATGGAAGTGGAATGAATGGATTAGCTCTGACTTCAAACCTTCATATATTATCCTCATTCCATCTATCTGGAACAGGAGTATTACACCAGTCTCTCAATCCTTCAATGCCTCTTTTTCTTCCAATTTACCTTTATTATTATTATCATTATTTTGCTTTTTGGAGGGGGGAAGGTAGGGCAATTGGGCTTAAATGACTTGCCCAAGGTCATACAGCTACTCTGTGTGTGTGTGTGTGTGTGTGTGTGTGTGAAGTGTCTGTGGCCAAATTTGAACTTGGGTCCTCCTGACTCCAGGGCCAGTGCTCTATTCACCGTGGTACCTAGCTGCCCCCCTCCCCAAATCTATCTTTTATTTTTCTCCTTTTAAAAAATTGATTTTAGTTTACAAGATCCAGCTCCACAATCCCTTGAGTTTCAAATTTTGTCCCCTCCCTCTCTCCTCTCCCCCCTTTCCTCTCACCCCCCCCCGCCCTGTTCCCATGGCAGAGTACAATCAAGTACAGGATCTGCAGATGCTTTCACATTGGACATTAGTCTGGTTGCATAGAAGGGCTGTAACCAATGGAGTGAACAATGGGAAAGAAGAAACAACCCCCCAATCTATCTTTAAAAATATCCCCAAATAATTTTGTCATTCTTTCCTCACCATTCTCAGCTCATTCTGAGTTTTATCAGAATTCCTGATGTGTTCTTACAGGACCAAGTCTTCCCTTCATATTTGTCCGCTGTTTCTTGCCCTTTCTTCCAATTTTGTAGGTGCAGAGAATAGAGCTCTGGACTTGAACCCGAATTCAAATCCAGTCTCAGACACTTACTAGTTGTATAACCCTGAGTGAGTTACTTCAGTCTCTGTCTACCTCAATTTCCTCATCTTGAAGGGCTAATAATAGCACCTCCCTAATAGAGCTGTTCTGAGACTCATGAGATGGTGTCTGTAAGGTTCTTTACAGTGTTATATAAGGGTTGTTGTTGTTGTTGTTGTTGTTGTTGTTGTTGTTAATCTTGGGTTTGCATTTAGTTGCAAAGTTCCCAGAGAATCTACATTGTTCTCCCCACATATGTACCTTGGTCCTGGTGGTTCAAAAGGTTCTCTTCAATCCTGGAGAGCTTGGGGACCTCCTTTAGCCCTAGGAGTTCAACCCCTGGGAATGTTAGTGTGCTCCCCTCAGCCCCTCAAGACTTTGACTCCTCTAATCAGCTCTTGAGAACACTTGGGGCTTCATCTTCTTAAGAGCTTTAGGGTTACCCCATTAGTGTCTGGGAACTAGGATCTCCCTATGCCCACACAAGCATCATTATCCAATGCTGCCCGAATATCTTGGTCAATCTTCCTCTGTGGCAGCACTGATCCCTTTGGACTGCTGGGGAAGGAGGAACATGGTCAAATTGGGGACTTATTTTTCTTGACTATGCATTTTTGTAATGGAAGTTTGTTTTTCTTGCTTTCTCAGTATGGGGGGTAGAGGAGATGGGAGGGAGAGAAGTTGGCTTTTCATTTAAAAATTTAAAAAATAGAATTTCTTAGCTAGAAGGGACTTCAAAACAGAATGCTGGAGTTGGGAAAGATAAACAATGTTAGAGGCAAAAGAGCCCTTAGAAGATAGAATATGAGAAGCCAAGGGATTTTAGAACATAGAATATCTGGGCTTGGTGGGACACTAGAAAGTAGGATATAAAGGGTCTTAATGAGAGGGAAGGCCCTTAGAATATAGACTGTCAAAGCTGGAAGGTAACTGTCAACATAGAATGTTAGAGGTGGGAGGAATCTTAAAACTTAAGGCTATTAGAATTAAGTAGGATGTTAGAACACAGAATGCCAGTTGGAAGGATTCACAGAATTTCATTGACCCCCTGGCTTCCTCTAATAAGTATTGATTGATTGATTTCATAAACATGACTCATATTTTAACAATTACTAAGCTATATTTCAAGAGATCTAATTATTTGGATCTCAGTCTTTTTCTTCCCACAGAAACAAAGTTTAGAAACAAAGTTATTAATGGTGGTTAGATTGCTAGGTTAGTAGTCTAAAGCCATTAAATCCCCAAAATGAATACTTCAAGTAATCTGTGATTTAGCCACTGTGGGTGCTCCTTTCACTCATGTAATCTACAACCTCCCCTCCCCTTTCTAGCCCATGTGAATCTTACTTATCTGAACACAAAAGTTCTATGTGTCAACCATCCAATGTGCTTACAGACTCCCTCTGCTTGTTGGAATATTTAATCAGTCCTATGACTCTTGAGATTTAGCAGTCATTCCTTGCTATTGTTAAATGTCCCTCTACTTTCCCTATCATCTGTATCTTTGATGGGATAGCTAGGTGGGTTTTTGTTTTTGATTACAGTATTCTTCCCTTGACTGACTACTTAAAGAGGCCTGTTCACTGAATGGGTGTTACCTCACTCAAAGTGAGAACCTGAAAAGACGTCAGCTTGAAAGGGTCAAGGTCTCCCACTGCACCCTGGGCCATCTCCAGTCTTCATGATGACTATCTGGCCCCCAGACCCAGATGAGTCTGGAGGAGAAAGTGAGTTTGGTGACTTTGCACAACCCTCCCTCACTCAAATCAAAGTCAATGGAAAGTCATGTCATCATCTCCCTGATGTCATGGTCCTCTTCAAGAACAAAGGACAAATCACACAAAACTCAGAGTGGAGAAGTCATTTATCCAAGGTTACATGGAGAGTTATTGGGAGAGGTGGAATGAGCTCAGGCAGTCAGGTTCTCATCTTCATTCTCAACTGTCGCATGGCCATTAGGTTTAATCCTTCCAGAACTGAGTCCTTACCTGACTTCCTGACAACCTCAGAACAAGTGCATTGACTTCTCTTACCGAGTCTGAGAGTTCCTGGATTTTTTCCTGGACAAGCTTCCAAGCAGAGGCTCCTGCCTCTAGGCAGATCACCTGTTCTTGTAGTTCCCCAGAGCTTCCAGGCCCCTTAGGAGTTTGCATGTTGGGTTCTGGTCCCTCAGAGAGTATTTGAACACAAGTTCTGGAAAGAGATGGCCATAAATTGTCTGCCCTCTGACTCATCCTAACACCCCATCCCAATCCCTCACCCCATCATCTGGCACCAGACTTTACCTCCCTCCCTTTATGGAGACAATCTTCTCCAATAGGTTACAAGATTTACAGATGAGAAAAACATCAGAGATCATCTAATCTGATTTCTCATTTTGCCAATCAGGAATGAAGATACAGATTGCTGAAGATCTTGGGTCTTTCTAGATTTGCCCTATGGAGCTATTCATGTCAGTGTTAACATTCAAAAGTCCTTTCGTATACATGAAAGTAAAATAGGAAGGTCCCACAACCCCAGCCTCTAAGTCATCAGAAGGTTCTCTTTGGTCCTGGGGAGTCAAAAGGCTCTTTTTAGTCCCAGAGAGCCTGAGAAGCCCTTTTAGCCTCTGGAAGTTCAGGGATCACTATCCCTCAGGCCCTAGGAATATACTCTCTTCCATCCCTGAAGACTTTGAATTCTCTACCATTAACCTCTGAGAACTCTTTTGTCTTCATCTCCTAAGAGCACTAGGTTTGCCCCCATCAACCTCTGGGAGCTACAAGGTCACCCCATACCAATGCAAGCATTGTTATCCAATGTTGTCCTTACCTCTTGGCCAACATTCCTCTATGACAGCACTTATCCCTGTAGAGTAGGAAGTAGAGAAACTTCTGCTTCAAGTGGAAGCAAACCTTTTGGGAAGGAAGGAATAGAAACCAGGCAAGACAAGCTAGTGCTTCCAGGCAGTAAATGAGTCACTAGTGGAGACTAGGTATATATGGAATCATGCTTCAAATTTGCCCCACCCACCTTGAGTCTATCAGGAGTCCCTATCTTACCCTCTTGCCTTTGTTCTCAATGCCTCCCTCTTCCACTAGCAACGATCACACACCTTCCTAGATTGCCCAAAAGAGAGTTACCATACAAAGGTCTGTTTTGTTCCAGTTCAGGGTGAGGCCAGAGTAGTGACAACTTCACTCATTTTTCTTTTCTTTTTTTCTTTTACTTTTTTTTTTTTAACAATTAGCTTTTGTTTATTTTTATTTTACATCATTCATTTCCACAAGATTTTGAGTCACAAATTTTCTCCCCATCTTTCCCCTACCCACCACCCCAAAACAGCCATCCCACTGTATACTCCCTCCCCCAATCTGCTCTCCCCTATATCCTCCCCCATCACCCCTCTGACTCTGCAGTAGGGCAAGATGGATCTCCCTACCCCAGTACCTGTATATCTTAATTCCCAGTTCCCTGTAAATAATAATAATAATTATTACTATACATATTAAATATTTTATTTTAAAATTTTAAATTCTAGGTTCTTTCCCTCTTCCCTCATCACCCACCCCACTGGAAAGACAATCCGTTGAATATAGGCCGTATATGTGTAGTTACACAAAACATCTCCACAACGGACATATTGTGAAAGACTGACTATATTTCCCTCCATCCTATCCCCCCCACTTGTTCTATTCTATTCTATTCTATTCTATTTTATTCTATTCTAATTCATCCCTGTCCCTTTACAAAAGTGTGTGCTTCTAACAACCCTCCCCCCCAACTTGCCCTCCCCTCCATCATCCTCCTTCTCATTCCCATCCCCCCTACTCTCCCGTAGGACAAGATACCCAATTTAGAGTGTATGTCATTTCTTCCCTAAGCCAAATTCAATAAGAGTAAGGTTGACCCATTCCCTTTTGCCTTCCTGCTCTTCCCCTCCATTTGTAGCAGTTATCCTTTGCCTCTTCTATATGAGATAATTAACCCCATTCTGTCTCTCCTTTTCTCCTCTTATTATATTCCTCTCCCACCTCTTATTGTGCAGAGAATAAGAGCAAACTGAGACCTGGGTTCAAGGTAAAATTTAGGTGTGGATTTATTAAGCAAGCGTACCACTATTGGAGTGCTCACTCAAATTGGTAGTGGTCCATTGGGGGTAGGACTATTGTTTAAAAAGGAAAAAATCCACAAATACCACAATCATGGAGGGGAGCTAGCAGAAGCAATGATGTATAGAAGCAAAGAACAACAATTAGTTAGATCTATAGCTCAGGGCTAATTTGGGAATATGGTGCAAGGGTACAAGGGTGCAACCTTCCTGTGACTTGGGGATCTCTCCTAGAACAGGGTAGAGGTCACAGGGTTGAGAGTAGAGGGTAGAGGGTTGTGGTCAGCTTTCCAGAACAGGGTGGAGAGTCATGAGGTAATGGGGATTGGAATCCCCCAGAACAGGCTGGGATCATGTTCTGAGCAAAGGGTGTGGGGACCTGCTTCCCTGCTTGGTCAGCAGAACAGAACAGGGTGGTCTCTATATAAGACAGATATATATAACCTTAGGATGAACCTTGTACATGTATGCTGATTGAGGGAGAATATACAGAGCACTTATTTGAGGAAGGATGGGGTTAGGGGACTATGCCTTCGGCAACACCCAGGACTATGCCTTAAACTGTTTCAAGCTTTTACAGTAAGCAGCAATTCTCAACCTGTGGGTCACGACTCCTTTGGGGGGTGGAAAGACCCTTTCACAGGGGTCACAGGGGGTAGCCTAAGACCATTGGAAAATACATATTTCCAATGGTCTTAGTAACTGAGACAATGCTCCTCTATCTGTCTCCAGGCAGGTCTGCCCATGTGCAGATACACCCACATATGAGTATTAAAGGGTTGTGGCGTTAGGAAGTTTGGGAACCACTGTATTTTACAGGGTGTAGGACAGAGACAAAGACAAAAATATAAAGGGGCTTAATGGTGGGCCAGAAATCAGGTGGTATGTAGTGACCTGGGACTTGGGTTTGGGTACAACACTCTCAATTTCGCCTTTTAAATATCATCCCTTCCTATTCAATTGATCCTGGGCCCTCTGACTATGTATACCTGTACATATATATATATATATATACACACACACTCACATATGTATTTCTACGCATATATATCTTCCTATATAGACATATGTGTATATATACATACATATATATACACACACGCAAATATATATATATTTGTATATATGTATATATATATATATATATACACACACACATTTATATTCCCTTCAACTATCCTCCTACTGAGAAAAGTTTCATAAGTTACAATTACCATTTTTAGATGTAGGCATATAAATTGTTCAACTCTGATAAGTTCCTTATGATTTATTTTCCCTGTTTACCTTCTCATGCTTCCTATATTTGAATGTCAAACTTTATTCAGCTCTCATTTTTTCATCAAGAATGCTTGAAAGTCCTCTACCTCATTGAATGACCATATTTTCCCCTGAAACATTACACTCAATTTTGCTGGGTAGGTGATTCTTGATTTTAATCCTAGCTCCTTTGATCTCTGGGATATCATATTCTAGGCCCTTTGATCCCTTAATGTAGAAGCTGCTAGTTCCTGTGTTATCCTGATTGTGTTTCCACGTTCTTCAAATTGTTTCTTCTTGGCAGCTTGTAATATTTTCTCCTTGACCTGGGAATTCTGGAATTTGGCTATAACATTCCTAGGAGTTTTTTTGGGAGGGGGGATCTTTTCAATAGGTGATTGGTGAATTCTTACAATTTCTATTTTGCCCCTTGGCTCTAAAATATCAGGGTAATTTTCCTTGAGAATTTCTTGAAGGATCATTTCTAGGTTCTTTTTTTGATCATGGCTTTCAGGTAGTCCAATAATTTTTAAATTGTCTCTCCTGGGTCTATTTTCCAGGTCAGTGATTTTTTCAATGAGATATTTCACATTGCCTTCTATTTTTTTCATTTGTTTGGAATTGTTTAATAGTATCTTGATTTCCCATAAAGTCATTTGCTTCCATTTACTCCACTCTAATTGTGAAGGAATTATTGTCTTCAGTTAGCTTTTGAAATTCTCTTTCCATCTGGCAAATTTGACTTTTTAAGGCATTCTTCTCCTCATTGGCTTTTTGGGCCTCTTTTGCCATTTGAGTTAGTCTATTTTTTAAGGTATTATTTTCTTCGGTTAGGTTGTTAACTCTCTTTTCATGATTTTCTTACATCATGCCCATTTCTCTTCCCAATTTTTCCTCCACTTCTCTTATTTTTCAAAATCTTTCTTAAGCTCCTCTATGGCCTGTAACCAATTCATATTTTTCTTGGAAGCTTTTGGTGCAGGAGTTCTGACTGTGTTGTCTTCCTCCCATTCCATGTTTTTCTCCTTTTTGTCCCCAGAAAAGGAATCTAAAGTTGGACTGCTGTGTTTGCTTTGCTTCCTTTGCCTACTCATGTTGCCAGTCAATTAACTTGACTTTTGAGCTCTTTGGCACAGTAGAGCTCTGCTTCCAGAGGGGAGAGCTTTGTCCCAAATCACTGGGGTTTTTGCAGCTGCCAGAGCTATTAGGAGGCTGCCGTCTCTGCAACCTAAACCAGCTTTGGCTCACTGGTTCCACACCTCAGGACCATCACCCAAGACCACAATCCCAATTCAGGCAAGTTAAAGCAAGAGCACTTAGCCTCTAAATGGTCACTTGGCCCCTCTGCAATCTGCAGGCTGGGAGCTCTGAAGCAGCCATGTAAAGACAGCTGCACAGATGCTACTTCTGTTGTTTTTGGCTCTGGGGGCAGAGGGTTGGACCTGCTCCTCTGTTCCCCCCCAAATTCAGCTGAGTTCCACTGATCTTTCATTTTATCTTTGGCATTTATGCGTTGATAATTCTGGAAATGACCACAGCTGCCAGTGATCCACTCTCCCAAATGCTCCAGCAGTGCTGATCGGGCTGCCCTTGGGCTAAAATCATGGGGCTGGATCCCAGCACACTGCGATGAACCCTTCCTGTCCATCTGCTGGGCTGCCTTCAATGGGAACTTTGTTTCTCTGTCATTTTGTGGGTTCTGTATCTCTAAAATTTGTTTAGAGTCATATTTTACAGATATGTGAAGTGGTTATGGGGGAGCCATGGAGTTTTCTACACTGCCATCTTGACTCTGCCCCCTTTCACTCACTTTTTGAACACAAATAAGTCACAGAAAAATGACAGTCCATGACAAGGCAGACTTCAGGAAGAAACTCAGAACTCATTTCAGCCAGCACTTCACAGAATTCAAGGTTCAAAGAGATTGAGAAACTTGTCCAAAGGCACACAGCAAATTGTTGACCAGAACTTTACCAATGAAATAGGGCATGGTTTGTACCGATAGGTGGGAGATGAACCACTTTCAGTGTTTCATGAATGTATTATGACTTAAGAGCCTGAGATCATGAATTAAAAATGGGAAATAACATTTTACATTATCTATTTATATCTGGGGAAACTGAGGCCCTCAAAGTTAATTAATTGCCCAAGATCAGGTATTATTATAAGGGGTGAAGTGAGATTTCAAGTGCAGGTCCTTTGCTTCTAAATCTAGTGCTCTTTTTAGATATACATAGGTGTGTAGGTATGCATATGTATATGCACACAAGTGTGTCTACATACATATTGTGTAGAATGAGTGAAAACTTCTCAATTTGAGGTTGTTAACCTTTCCTTCCCCCCCTTCCATGGCTGCTGTCAATCACTTTTACCTTCCTTTGTCTGCTTTCCTACCTTGGTGGGACCCTCCCACCCTTCTCTTGCTGTCCCAGTTGGGAAGAATTTGGTGAGGTATGCCTCTCCACCAATGAGAAACAAAACAATTGGGAAAGTGGGCTTGACTAAGTTAAGTTATAAATTCTGGTTCTACCCTTTGAAACGTGCCCTCTCCTCCATGTTCAGGCATGGGGGCAGACTGCCTGCTTCTCCTGGGGAAGAGAATAAACTCCTGTTCTTATCCTAAGACATCTCTGTGTTTACTTTTTTACTAAATTAAGGATGAAGCATATTTTTCAACCCAAACAATATGGAAAGAGACAGACAGACAGAGAAACTGAGACAGAGAGATTGAGACAGAGAGACAGGTTATTATATCTGTCTGTGTTTTCCAAATGTAAGAACACCAGTCTTCCATCTATAGGAGACCCAGCTCTCCCCTCTCCCTTTTCCCCTTAAAGTCTCCATCAGCCCAGTGCCCATCTTTTCTTTCTCTGTGCCTCTTCCATTGGATGAAATAATGTTCCCAATAGCTATCTGATTTAAGGAGCCTCCCCACAATTGGAAATGGGATAGCCTCAGCTTTCTTTCTCACCTTCCCCCCCCCCCAATGATGTTCAGAATCTCTAATTAGGCAATACCTTTGTAAATAGAGTAAGCTTTAATTTTAAGTATCTACTGTGTGTCAGACTGTCTGGAATCACAGGTTCAAATACAAAACCAGACAGTTCCCCCTTCCAAGGAATTTGTAGAAGAATGAAAGGGTGGGATGCGTTTGCACCATCTCACACCATTTTATTTAGTTTTATTTTTTCCTATGCCCATTGAAATCAATCTTCTGTTGTGTGGTACAAATTTGCCAATCTGGACTTGTCTAGCCCTGTCTAAGCCTGCAGGGGACTAACCAAGGTAGGAATTCTAGACCAAAAGGAGTCTTCCATCACTCCAAATAGCCTAAACTGTCCCTGAGCTCCTGGAATAACACAATGCTCAAACCCCAAGAATATAGCATCAGGATCAGCCCAGACCTTCTCACCAGAAGTACACAAGGTCACCCCAAAATCAAGTCTGAAGTCAGAAAGAAGTTGTAAGAATTAGCAAACAATAAAAGAATTCTACCATAAAAAGTTATTGTGGTAACAGGGCCACAAGACTTAAACCCAGAAAAGAGAATGACCCCAAAGCATCTGCAAACAAAGCTTCAAAAAAAAAATACAGCCAAGGCACAAATTCAACTAGAATTCCAAGAATTAGAGAGGTGAAATGTCTTTAAAATGAAATCAAGGTGCTAGAGTGCAAAAAGGAAGAGAAATAGGTGCTATGAAGGAGAGAATTTGAAATGAAAACATCTTGGCACAAGAAGTACAAAACTTTCCCCAAGCAACAAAATACCTAAAAATTAAAATGGACCCAATCAATCCAATGACTCCATGAGACACCAAGAAATACTACAACAAAGTAAAAAAGATGGAAAAATAGAAGACCATAGGTATCTCATAGCAAAAATAACTAACATGGAAAACAAATTGAAGAGAAAAAATTTAGAATCATTGGAGAACTGAAGCAAGCCAAAACATTTGATCTTGGGGTCAGTTCACATACAGATGCCTTGGAGAAGCAGTTTTGGGATAGATTTGTTTAACACAGGCTAGAGGCTTTGAAACCTGTTCTCATTAGCATCATCCTTGTTTGTGCCTTTAAAATATTAACTGACTTACAAAGACTTGTTGGATTCCCAAAGACTTTTTGGTGCCTAAAACTCTCAAAGCTTCTGATGCTTAAAAAGACAAGCCTTTTCTGTTTAGGTCTCAAAGTATAGCACATTGAAGACAATGATTTACAAAGACCTAGAAGTTTAGAAGTCTGCTCTGATTTGCATTCTCTTTGTTAATGTTGATTGTCTTCCAAGGATCTGATGTACTGCTCTAGACTCTTGGAGCCTAGAAATCAGAAAGCTCGATTTTATCTAAAGTTACTTCCAGGATGTAGTAGACCTTTGAAATAATAAAATTATGATAATATCCCAGGATGTGAAAAACTAAATCTATTGATAAGAATACTTGAATCTTTGTCTTTTGGATCTTTAAAAACCTTGTTCAAATCATCATTAAACGGAGTTCATCCTAAAGCTACCCCCTGGTTTCTCTTCTCCCTTTATCATGTCTCCACTCACACCTGAGGCTGGTACTCAGGTGGCGCTCCACAGAGAACCTGAAAGCCATGACCAAAAAAGGAGCCAAGATGTCCTATTTCCAGATATCTTAACTGAAAACTGTCCAGATATTTTAGAACCAGGGGGTAAAGTGGAAATAGACTCTACCAGTTGCCTCCTGAAAGAAATAAAAAAATGAAAACTCTCAGAAATGTGATAGCCAAGGTCCAGAGCTCCCAGGTAAATAATATTGCAACTAGCCAGAAAGAGAAAAAATCCAAGTAATAAAGAGTTCCAGTCAGGATCACTCATGATTTAGCAAACATCATTATAAAAAAACAGAGAGCTTGGAATATGATATTTTAGATAGACTTGCAGCCAAGCATAACTTACTCAGGAAATTGAATATAATTCTACAAGGGAAAAATAGTTATTTATCAAGATAGAGGACTTCCAAGTACTCCATTTTTCCTTTTTTGGTCTTTATTTATTTGTTTGTTTCCTTTTAGTTTACAGGATTCAGTTCCACAATCCCTTGAGTTTCACATTTTCTTCCCCTCCCTCTCCTCCACCCCCCTTACCCCCCATTAGAGCATGCAATCAAGTATAGGATTGGTGATACTTTCACAATAGACATTAGTCAGTTTATAAAGAAGGATTGTAAGTGATAGAATGAATAATGGGAAAGAGGAAATAGAACCAAACAAGAAAAAGAATGAGAGCAGGTAGTTTGCTTCAAGCTGCATTCAAATTCTGTTCTTTCTAGTTCTTTCTCTGAATGTAGACATCTCTCTCCATCATGAGTCTTGGCATTGTCTTATAACCCTGCATTGCTGAGAAGAGTCCAGTCTATCAAAGCTGGTCATCACACATACATTGTGTCTGTAATTATGTGCAAATTTCTCCTGATTTTGCTCTTCCCACTCAGCATCAGTTTGCATAAGCCTCTCCAGGTAAATATGAAGTCCATCTGCTCCTCATTTCTTTTTTTTATTTATTGTTTTAAAAATTAAATTGGTGGGCAGAGCCAAGATGGCAGTGTAGAAGCAGCAAGATTTCACAGCTTGCACATAGCCACCTCAAATAACCATAAAATATTACTCTAAACAAATTTTAGGGCTCCAAAACTCACAAAAATACAGAAAAACACATTTCCCCCTGAAGGCAGCTTGGCATGAAGGGCTCATTGCAGCATGCTGGGAGCTGAAACCAGCCAGGTCTGACACCACAGGTTGTCCCTCGGATGGCCAGGACAAGCTGCAGCTGGAGCCTTCAGGAGAATGGAGCATAATGTTCCAGGGGAAAATATGGTCATTCGGTGAGGTGGAGGATTTTCAAACATTCTTGCTGAAAAAAACAGAACTGAAAAGACAATTTGACATTCAAATACAAGAAGGTAAACATGGAAAAGAAATCATAAGGAACTTATCAAAGTTGAACTATTTACATGCCAACATGGAAAAATGATAAGTATAACTTATGAAACTTTTCTCAGTATGAGGATAAATGAAAAGAATATATATATATGTGTGTATGTGTGTGTGTATGTATGTATGTATACATGCACACATGTCTATGTAGGAGGGTTTATATGTGTTTGAACACATATCTGAGTATGTGTATATATGTGTACATAGTGGGCACAGCATCAATTGAATAGGAAGGGACAATACTTTAAAAGGTGAAATTCTGAGGTGGGAAAGAATTAGAATGAGAGGAGACAGGGAGAGAAAGAATGAGGTTA
Source organism: Pseudocheirus occidentalis (assembly GCA_028646575.1). Lineage (NCBI taxonomy): Eukaryota > Metazoa > Chordata > Mammalia > Diprotodontia > Pseudocheiridae > Pseudocheirus > Pseudocheirus occidentalis. The sequence goes on from CM053596.1 coordinate 56,380,018, forward strand.
ATCATCTCATATAGAAGAGTCTAGGGATAATTGTTACAATGGAGGGGAAGAACAGGAAGACAAAAGGGAAAGGGTAAACCTTACTCTCATTGAATTTGGCTTAGGGAAGGAATGACATAAACTCTAAACTGGGTA
>CM053596.1:56380252-56396454 GCA_028646575.1 Pseudocheirus occidentalis
AGTCTTTTGGAGTTGTCTTATAACTTTACATTGCTGAGAGGAGCCCAGTCTATTGAAGTTATTCGTCACACATAAATTGTGTCTGTGATATTTTGTACAAATTTCTCCTGGTTCTGCTCTTCTCACTCAGCATCAGTTTATATGAGTGTCTCCAGGCTATTATGAAGTCCTTCTGCTCCTCATTTCTTATAGCACAGTAGTATTTCATTACATTCATATACCACAACTTGTTCAGCCATTCCCCAATTGATGGGCATCCCCTTGTTTTCCAATTTTTTGCCCGCACCAAAAGAGCCACTATAAATATTTTTGTACATACAGGTCCTCTTCCCACTTCTCTGATCTCTTTGGGATACAACCCTAGAAGTGGTATTGCTAGGTCAAAGGGTATGAACTTATTTATAGCCTTTTGGGGTTCCAGATTGCTCTCCAGAATGTTTGGATCAGTTCACAGCTCCACCAATAATGCATTAGTGTTCCAATTGTTCCACATTCTCTCCAGCATTTGTCATTTTCCTGCTTTATCGTTTTAGCCAATCTGGCCGGTGAGATGTGATACCTCAGAGTTGTTTGGATTGGCATTACTCTAATCACTAGTAATTGGGAACATTTTTTCATATGCCTATAGATATCTTTAATTTCATCTTCTAAGACTGCCTGTTCATATCCTCTGACCATCTGTCAGTTGGGGAGTGGCTTGTATTCTTATAGATTTGTCTCAGTTCTTTGTATATTTTAGAAATGATGCCTTTATCAGAGACACTGGTTGTAAAGATTTTCCCCCAATTTTCCACTTTCCTTTTAATCTTGGTCACATTGGCTTTGTTTATACAGAAGCTTTTCAATTTAATGTAATCAAAATTATCCATTTTGATTTTATAATGCTCTTTAACTCTTGTTTCATCATGAAGTCTTCTCCTCTCCATAGATCTGACAGGTAAACTATTCCTTGCTCTCCCAAATTGCTTACAGTACCAGCCTTTATACCTAGATAATGCACCCATTTCAACTTTATTTTGGTGTATAGTGTTAGATATTGGTCAATGCCCAATTTTTGGGATACTATGTTCCAATTTTCACAGCAATTTTTGTCAACTAGTGAGTTCTTATCCCCAAAACTGGGGTCTTTTGGTTTATCAAATAGTAGATTATTACAGTCATTGGCTGCTGATTCTCATGCACCCAATCTATTCTATTGACCCACTACTCTATTCCTCAGTTACTACAAAGTAGTTTTGATGACTGCTGCTTTATAATGCTGGTTAAAATCTGGTTTGGCTAGGCCACCTTCCCTAGTATTTCTTTTCATTATTTGCCTTGATATTCTGGACTTTTTGTTCTTCCAAATGAATTTTGTCACTATTTGTTCTAGGTCCACAAAGTAATTTTTTGGTAGATTGAGTGGTATGGCACTAAATATGTATTTTAATTTAGGTAAAATTGTCATTTTTATTATATTGGTTCAACCCAGCCATGAGCAATTGATGTTTTTCCAATTAATCAGACCTGACTTTATTTGTGTGAAAAGGGTTTTGTAATTGTGCTCATATAAGTCCTGGGTTTGTTTTGACAGGTAGATTCCCAAATGTTTTATAACATCTATAGTAACTTTAAATGGGATTTCTCTATCTCTTGCTGTTGGATTTTGTTAGAGATATATAGGAATGCTGAGGATTTATGTGGATTTATTTTATATCCTGCCACTTTGCCAAATTTGTTTATTTTTTCAAGTAGTTTTTTTAGTTGATTCTCTAGGACTGTCTAAGTATATCATCATATCATCTGCAAATTGATAGCTTAGTCTCTTCTTTGCCTAATTTGATTCCTTCAATTTCTTTTTCTTCTCTTATTGCTACTGCTAACATTTCTAGGACCAGATTGAATAGGAGGGGTGATAGTGGACATCCTTGTTTTACCCTTGATCTTATTGGAAAAGCTACTAGCTTATCCCCATTACATATAATACTTACTGGTGATTTTAGGTAGACGCTATTTATTATTTTAAGGAAGATTTCATTTATTCCTATACTTTCTAGTGTTTTTAATAGAAACGGGTGTTGTATTTTGTCAAAAGCCTTTTCTACATCTATTGAGGTAATGATATGGTTTCTGCTACTTTTGTTGTTGGTGTGATCAATTATACTGATGGTTTTTATGATATTGAACCACCCTGGCACTCCTGGAATCAATCCTACCCGATCAAAGTGCATTATTCTCATGATGATTTATTGTAGTCTTTTTGCTAATATTTTATTTAGAATTTTTTGCGTCTGTATTCATAAGGGAAATTGGTCTGTTATTTTATTTCTCTATTTTTGTCTCTTCCTGATTTAGGTATCAGTACCATATTTGTGTCATAAAAAGAATTTGGTAGGACTCCTTCTTCCCCAATTTTCCCAAATACTTTTTAAAGTATTGGAGTCAATTGTTCTTTAAATGCTTGGTAGAATTCACTAGTAAAGCCATCTGGCCCTGGAGATTTTTTCCTAGGGAGTTCATCAATGGCTTGTTCAATTTCTTTTTCTGAGATGGGATTATTTAAGTAGTTTAATTCCTCTTCAGTTAGTTTGGGCAACTTGTATTTTTGCAAATATTCATTCATTTCACTAAGACTGTCAAATTTATGTGCACACAATTGGGCAAAATAATTCCTAATTATTGTTTTAATTTCCTCTTCATTGGAGGTAGATTCACCCTTTTCATTTTGGATACTCATAATTTGGTTTTCTTCTTTCTTTTTTTTTATCATATTGACTGAAGATCTATCGATTTTGTTAGTTTTTTCATTATACCAGCTCTTAATTTTATTTATTAATTCAATAGTTTTCTTAAATTCAATTTTATTAATCTCTCCTTTGGTTTTCATTATTTCTAATTTAGTATTTAACTGGGGATTTTCAATTTGTTCTTTTTCTAGCTTTTTTAGTTTCATGCCCAATTTATTGACCTCCATTTTCTATATTTTATTTATGTATGCATTCAGGGATATAAAACTTTCCCTAAGAACTGCTTTTGTTGTATCCCGCAAGTTTTGGTATGTTGTCTCATTATTGTCATTCTCTTGAATGAAGTTACTAATTATTTCTATAATTTGTTGTTTGAACCACTAATTCTTTAGGATTAAGTTATTTAGTTTCCATTTAGTTTTTAGTCTGTTCTTTAATGACCCTTTATTACATATATTTTTAATTGCATCATGATCTGAGAATGATGCATTTAATATTTTTCCTTTCTGCACTGAATTGTGAGGTTTTCATGCCCTAGTACATGGTCAATTTTTGTATATGTGCCATATACTGCTGAGAAGAATGTACATTCCTTTTTATCCCCATTCAATTGTCTCCATAGATCTACCATATTTATCTTCTCTATAATTCTATTTATCTCCTTTACTTTTTTCTTGTTTATTTCAAGGTTAGATTTATCAAGCTCAGAGAGAGGGAGATTGAGGGACCCACTAGTATAGTTTTGTTATCTATTTCTGCCTCTAACATCCTTAATTTCTCCTTTAGGAATCTGGATGCTGTACTGCTTGGTGCATAAATGTTTAGTAATGATATTGCTTCATTCTTGGTGGTGCCTTTTAGCAGGATATAGTTTCCTTCCTTATCTCTTTTAATTTGAGCTATTTTTGCTTTTGCTTTTTCTGAGATAAGGATTGCTACCCCTGCTTTTTTCACTTTAGCTGAGGCATGATATATTTTACTCCAGTCTTTTACTTTTATGCTGTGTGTCCCACTGTTTCAGATGTGTTTCTTGTAAACAGAATATTGTAGGATTATTGTTTTTAATCCATTCTACCATCTACCTCTGTTTTATGGGAGAGTTCATCCCATTCATATTCACAGTTATGATTATTATACGTATCTTTCCCTCCATCCTATTCCCTCCTCTGTTTATGCTTTTATTTTCCCCCTTCTCCCTTCCCCTCTTTAAGAGTTTTCCTTTTGACCACCACTTCCCTCAGTTTCCCTTTCTTATCAGGCCCCCTCCCTTATCCCACCTTTCCCCTTACTATTTCTTACTCCCTTCTAACCAGTCCCCCCTTCATGGCCCTTCCCCTTTCCTGCTGTCTGTAGGATATGATAGATTTTTATACTTAATGTAGTATGCTATTTCTTCCTCAAATGAAGATTGATGAGAATAGATCTCATGCAATGCTCCTCTCCCTCCCCTCTTTGCCTCTATTATGATAGGTTGTATGTCTCTTCTCAATAGAGTCCTATACTTAACTGATTGTGTTATTCTCTCCTTGCACCAGAACAAGTGAGGGAAAAGCTCACATAATGCACATCTCTCTCCCTTCTTTTCCTCTACTATATTGTTTTTATGCCTCTTTGTGTGGCATAATTTACCTTTTTCTTCTTCATTCATTCCTCTTATTTCATTGCAGACCTGTTGCAGCCCTTAATAAGGCTTTTTTATCCTCATTTGTGTAATTTATACCCACACCCTCTATTTAGCTATGTCTCTTTTAGTTGTTGCCATAGGTATAGAATTCATGATATTAACAGGTATCAGCTTCCCATATAGGCATATAAACTGTTCACTCTTATTAAATAACATGTGTGTATGAGTGTGTGTGTGTGTGGGGGGGGAAGTTTCCCACTATTTACCTTTCCATGTCTCTCTTGAGTCTTGTAATTGGAGGCTGAATTTTCCATTGATCTCTGGCTTTTTCATCAGGAAGGTCTGGAATTCTGTTGTATCATTGAATTACCATCTCCTTGCCTGGTAGATTATGCTCAGTTTAACTGTATAGGTGATCCATGGTTGTAACCTGAGCTCTTTTGCCTTGCAAAAAATCATATTCCAGTTCCTTCAATCTTTCAGTGTAGAAGCTGCCAGATCCTGTGCAATCCTCACTGTGGTTCAGCAATATTTTAATTGCTTCTTTCTGGCCACTTGTACTATTTTCTCCTTTAGCTGATAGTCCTGGAATTTGGACACAACATTTCACAGACTCCTCAGTTTGGAATCTTTTTCAGGAGGTGTCTAGTGGATTCTCTCGATTTCTATTTTATCCTCTAGTTCTAGGATCTCAGGGCAGTTTTCCTTGATGAGCTCTTGGAAGATTTTGTCTAGTCTCATTTTTTCATCACGATTTTCTGGTAGAGCAATAATTTTCACCTTATCTCTCCTGGATCTGTTTTCCACATTAGTTATTTTTCCATTGAGATGTTTTACCTCTTTTTCTAATTGTTCAGTCTTGATGTTTTGTTTGACTGATTCTTGGTTCCTCATTGAGTTTAGCTTCAATTTGGTTTATTCTAATTTTTAGCAAATTATTTTCCTCAGTTTTTGAAGCTCCTTTTCCATATGTTCAGACTTCATTTTTAGTTCACACATTTTTCTTTTTAAGGAGCTATTTTCTTCATTGTAATGTTTTTCTAATTTTGCAATTTCAATTTTAAAATAAGTGTTGATTTTATCATCTGCCTCTCTAATTAGGATGTCAAAGTTCTTTTTGAGCTCATCTAAGAATGCTTTCTGTGCTTGAAACCCATTCATATTTCCTGTTGAGGCTTCAGCTGTGGGTATGGAGTCAATACTGTCTCCTTCTGAATTTGGTCCCACCCTCTCACAATAGGATTCTAGAGTCTTTGTCTTTGTAGTCTGTTTTTTACCCATTTTGAGACAAGACCTTAGCCACGCCCTTACTCTGGGGTTCCCAAGCCTTTACTGTTTAAAATTTTGCTCTGGGGCAATAATTTCTGTTTTCAGGGGCAGGGGTGGGGGGAATTTGAGCAGCTGAGGTTCACTCTGCCATCCTGGTCCCTGGAAGTCTGGATAGGGTGCTCCTCATTTCTCATAGCCCAATAGTATCCCATTGCATTCATATACCACAACTTGTTTAGCCTCATATTTAGTTCATATAGGTCCTGAGTTTGTTTTGGCAGGTAGATTTCCAGATATTTTATAATGTCTACAGTAACTTTAAATGTGATTTCTTTTTCTATCTCTTACTGTTGGATTTTGTTAGAGATATAAAGGAATGCTGAGGATTTATGTGGGTTTATTTTATATCCTGCCACTTTGCCAAATTTGTTTGTTATCTCAAGTAGTTTTTTTAGTTGATTCTCCAGGATTGTCTAAATATATCATCATATCATCTGCAAAGAGTGATAGCTTAGTCTCTTCTTTGCTGAATTTGATTCCTTCGATTTCGTTTTCTTTTCTTATTGCTACTGCCAACATTTCTAGGACCAGATTGAATAGGAGGGGTGATAGTGGATCCTTTTTTCATCCCTGATCTTATTGGAAATGCTTCTAGCTTATCCCCATTACATACAATACTTACTGATGAATTTAAATAGATGCTACCCATTATTTTAAGGAAGACTCCATTTATTTCTATACTTTCTAGTGTTTTAAATAGGAATAGGTGTTGCATTTTGTCAAAAGACTTTTCTGAATCTATTGAGATAATCATATGGTTTCTGCTACTTTGTTGTTGATGTGATCAATTATAGTGATGGTTTGCCTAATATTTAACAATCCTTGCATTCCTGGAATAAATCCTACCTGATCAAAGTGTATTATTCTTGTGATAAGTTGCTGTAGTCTTTTTGCTAATATTTTATATAAAATTTTTGCATCCGTATTCATGAGGAAACTTGGTGTAAAATTTTCTTTCTCAATTTTGTCTCTTCCTTATTTAGGTATCAGTACCATATTTGTGTCATAAAAAGAATTTGGCAGGGCTTCTTCACTAATTTTCTGAAATAGTTTGTAAAGTATTGGAATTAATTGTTCTTTAAATGTTAGATAAAATGTGCTAGTAAATCCAATTGGCCCTGGAGAATTTGTCCTAGGGAGTTTGCTAATGGCTTGTTCCATTTCTTTTTCTGAGATGGAGTTACTTAAGTAATTTACTTCCTCTTCAGTTAATCTAGGCAAATTATATTTTTGTAAATATTTATCCATTTCACTAAGATTGTCAAAGTTATGTGCATACAATTGGGCAAAATAATTTCTAATTACTGTTTCATTTTCCTCTTCATTGGAGGTAGATTCATCCTTCTCATTTTTACTCATAATACTCAATCATTTGGTTTTCTTTTTTTTTTTATCATATTGACTAAGCATCTATCAATTTTATTATTTTTTTTCCTAAAACCAGCTCTTTGTTTCATTTATTAATTCAATAATTTTCTTAATATCAATTTTATTAATTTCTCCTTTGGTTTTCATTATTTCTAATTTAGTATTTAATTGGGGATGTTCAATTTGTTCTTTTTCTAGCTTTTTCAATTGCATGCCCAATTCATTGACCTCCATTTTCTCTCATTTATTCATGTATGCATTCAGAGATATAAAACTTCCCCTGGGGTGGCTAGGTGGCACAGTGAATAGAGCACTGGCCCTGGAGTCAGGAGGACCTGAGTTCAAATCCAGCCTTGACACACTTACTAGCTATGTGACTTTGGGCAAGTCACTTAACCCCAACTGCCCTCCAAAAAGCAAAAAACAAAAACAAAAAACCAAATAAAACTTCCCCTAAGAACTGCCTTTGCTGCATCCCACAAGTTTTGGCACATTGTCTCATTATTGTCATTCTCTTGAATGAAGTTACTGATTGTTTCTGTAATTTCTTGTTTGACCCACTCATTCTTTAGGATCAAATTATTTACTTTCCAATTACTTTTTAGTCTCTCTTTCTATGACCCCTTTATTACATATAATTTTTATTGCATCATAATCTGAGAATGATCCATTTAATATTTCTGCCTTTCTGCACTGAATTGTGAGGGTTTTATGCTGTAGTATGTGGTCAATTTTTGTGTATGTTCCATGTACCGCTGAGAAGAAGCTATTTTCCTTTTTATCCCCATTCGGTTTTCTCCAGAGATTTATCATATCTAGCTGTAGTAGACAAGACTTTCAGGGTCGCCAGCCCCATTAAGGAAATGCTCCCTTCTTCTATGAGGTCACTAGGCAGATATGCAGGAGGAGTATAATCTTGCTGGAGGAATGCTTCCATTGGTCCTATGAATAACTAAAGAAAATTCAGGGTAGTTAATTTGCAAGTCTTGTTTATGATTCCCTGTTTGTGCCTCTGGGCATGGTCCTAGGATTAAGTCTTAATGAATAAATAGCCTTGTGTCTCTAGCAACTCGACCCCCCCCCCCCCAGTTGCTGGCAGGTAGTGCACCCATGGGAGATCCCAGGGACAACCGATTTCACTCAAGGTAAGGGGAGGTTCATTCAAGGTAAAGGCTCTAAGAAGAGTGATCCCTGGCTTGCTCAGTTTTCAGTTTTCATAATTCAGAGCTCACAGAGACATTAATATGGGAGGAAACTTGGTGAAAGGTTTAAAAGATAAAGGAAAAGATCTGAGAATATTACAACTTATAATCTGTAATAAAGGGATTTCTGTTAAGAAACAGATTCTAAAAGAATTTTTAAAAATAATCTATCAAGCAGCTTCATGATTCCAAGTGGCTCTCAGTTCAGAGTACCTGATTGGGAAGTAGTGGGAGAGGCTTTAGTTAATTATTTTAAGGAGAATGGGCAGGAGAGTGATTCTGGTTCCATATTTGCAATTTATAATGTCATCAAAGTGTGCTTAGCAGACAAAACATGAATTGTTTTAAATGGGGATAAAGTGGATCATTTCAAAAGGGAATGTAATGGGGCAGCTAGGTGGTACAGTAAGTAGAGCACCAGCCCTGGAGTCAGGAGGACTTGAGTTCAAATGACTTCAGATACTTGACGCACTTACTAGCCGTGTGACTTTGGGCAAGTCACTTAACCCCAGTTGCCTTACTGTAACCAGCACAGTTGTATGGCCTATCAACTAGCTGAATAAAAGAGAGACAGGGATGTATTTGATAGTCTCTTTGTTACAGAACCATTTCATACAGAGCCAAGATACAAGAAAATCACAGGCTTTATATATTCTATAGCAAAAACTTACATAATTGAAATGCAAGGACCCTCTTTTGGTCCTGACCACTCCTTATCCTAGCCCAAGGCTATTTATTCATTAAGACTTAATCCTAAGACCACGTTCAGAGGCACAAACAAACAAGGAGTCACAAATAAGACTTGCAAATTAACTACCCTGAATTTTCTTTAGTCATTCATAGGCCCAATGGAGGCATTTATCCAACAAGATTATACTCCTGCATATCTGCCTAGTGACCTCATAGAAGAAGGGAGCATTTCCTTAATGGGGCTGGGGGACCCCTGAAAGTCTAGTCTACTACATCTCCCCCATTTTATTTATTTATAGGAGAGGGGAACATCCCATTAGCAAAGCCTGGAAGATTCCTGGAAGTTCTCTGCATCTCCCCTGTATTATTTATATAGGGCTATGGGCAGAATCACGCAGTTGGACATTATATACGACTTGTTGAATGATGCAAGAAAAAGAGGAAATGAGGATGGGTAAACAGGTCCATAAAACTAGTAGTACCACCTCTATTCCTAGGAAAGTTATGATTTGCTGTATTTGCCCAGGTAATATTCCCTGAGCTCTCTTAATCCAATCAACAATATTTTGTGCCTCTGGATTTAGTAGGAGTGACTGCTGTCTTTCCTGATCCATGAGGGGAGCCAAATTCTCTAAGTCATTTATGTCAAGAGATGTGTTACGGTTACCCCATAGCCCATTAAAATGATTTCTAATTTGGGCTATGTCATATTCTGACTTGTTATACTTTTTGTTTACCATACAGAAATGCATATATCTATAATCACATATTAAATTTTGTTTAACTTGCATTGATTCAATCTCCTCAGCTAAAGCAATTACATCATCTCTGAGCTGTGTTATTACTTTATAGAAATTGTTATTCATTTCTGATTGTAACAAAAATCCTCATGAAACATTGGCAGACAATTCATGCAAAAACTGAGCTTGCGCTATCTGATTTTGTACAGTGCTGACAGACATAGACACAGCAACATTGCTCACTATAGTAGAAATTAAAGCAATTATCCCAACAACAATATCGGAAATACACTTCTTTTTTCCATTAAAACCCAATTGTTGATTAATTTGAGCAATAGCATGATCAGCATGAGAGTAAAACCAATGCTCACTCTCCACAGGAATCATGATCATACTAGGTCTTCTTATAACAAATAGCAATGGTCCCAAAGAAGTATTATCATGACATTCAGAAACCTTACAATTAACACATGTAACATTATAATGCTTATCAACTTTAGTGATATTTATATTGCTAAGATTTTCCCACATTCTCTCCTGAACAAGCATACACAAAGCTGTGGTCAGTTTTGCTCAAGTATGTCCCATTATGAGCAAAAGGAACAAAAACTGTTGTTATTGGGGCCCATGGCAAAAGGATTTTCTATATTTCCAGGTTTCCTCTCTATAAGTGTCCAAACCAATTTTGTTCAGGATACCCTCCATGTCTATGTTTAATGTTCATATCATTGTGCCAGGAAACGTAGGTTTGTTAATCCACCTGATGGCAAGCAGGTACATCAGACCTACAATTCAAAAATGGAAGATCCACTTGCCCTCATTTTGGGTCTGGCTCCTTCTCAGGTGTTGGCTTCATCTGGTTCTGGTCCAGAGGGAGCTGAGTGTGCCATCTCTACATTTGTTGACACAGTCCTTCTTCTCTTTTCTGGTATCCAGACTTCCTTCTTAATCTGTGGAAACACAAAAAGCCTCAGCCATGCACTATTTTCTGTGCAGACTGCACCATAGTCCATTATTATTTTTCCACATCACCCATTCAGTAAGTGCAGTTGCCTGAGGCTGTGACCTTTTAGAACTGCCAATTGTATGGTCAGCAATACCCCAAAATTTTCCAGCTGGTGTTTTATTTTCATGATCTAATGTTAAATAACTTATTACATATAATGACAACCCCAAAATTCATCTCTGGGTTCCCATGCACCAGGTTCCTCCTTTTAGTTTTTGAAGAGCAGTTTTAAGTGTGTGGTTTTTTTCTTTTAACAATAGCCTGACCCGTGGGGTTATAAGGAAGCCCTGTAACTCCATTGAAGACAGAATTCAGCAAAGTTTTTTTTTTGAAGTGTAAGCAGGGCCATTGTCAGTCTATAATTGTTTTGGCACACCCGGAGCAGCAAAGTATATAATAAGATGTTCTTGAACATGAGAGGTTTTCTCTCCAGACATAACAGCTGCTCATGTAAACCCTGAATATGTATCCATGGTTAGATGTATATATTTCAATGCTACACATAAGAAGCTTATATCTTTTCCCTCTTTTTTTGTTTTTTGGGGTTTTTTTGGATTTTGGAGGGCAAGTGGGGTTAAGAGACTTGCCCAAAGTCATATCTAGCCTCTCTAAAATACAATTTGCCTTCCTTAACTTCTTTCTTGTTTATTTTAAGGTTAGATTCATCAAGTTCAGAGAGGGGGAGATTGAGGTCCCCCACTAGGATAGTTTTGCTATCTATTTCTTCCTCTAATTCCCTTAACTTCTCCTCTAGTAATTTGGATACTATACCAGTTGGTGCATATAAGTAATGATATTGCTTCATTCTTGATAGGGCCTTTTAGCAGGATATAGTTTCCTTCCTTATTTCTTTTAATTAGATATATTTTTGCTTTTGCTTTATCTGAGATAAGGATTGTTGCACCTGCTTTTTTTGCTTTAGCTGAAGCACAATATATTCTACTCCAGCCCTTTACCTTTACCCTGTACATATCCCCTTGTTTCAAATGTGTTTCTTATAGACAGCATATTGTAAGATTATGGTTTTTAATCCATTCTGCTGTCTGCCTCTGTTTTGCGGTAAAGTTTGTCCCATTCACATTCGCAGTTATGATTACCATCAGTGTCTTTCCCTCCATCCTATTCCCTCCCATTTATGTTTTTGTTTCTTCCTTCTCCCTTCCCTTCCTTAAGAGTTTTCCCTTTAGGAGATAGACTTCATAATTATCTGGAAAGGTTTATACAAATTGATGCTAAGTGAGAAGAGCAGAACCAGGAAAAATTTGTACAGTCACAGATACATCATATGTGTGACACCCAGCCTTGATAAACTGGACTCTTCTCAGTAACACACAGTTAAAAGACAACTCAACAAGTCTCAGAATGGAAGGAGATATCTACATTCAGAGAAAGCTCCAGAAAGACCAGAGTTTAAATGGAGACTGAAGCAATGCATGCTATCGTTCTTTTCTATGTTTGGTTTTGTTTCTTTTTTTCCCATTTTTCATTCCATTGGTTATAATACTTCTATACAATCAGACTATTGTACAATCTGAAAGAACTTGCAGATCCTATACATGATTGCATGACACCATGGGGCAGGGGGGGAAGGAAGGGGAGAAAATCTGAAACTCAAGTGATTCTGGAACCAAATCTCGTTATCTAAAAGTAAACAAACAAGTAAATAAAAAAGAGTTTTCCTTTTGACCACTGCCTCCCTCAATATTCACTTTCTGTGACCCCCTTTACCTACCCTTTCCCCTGACTACTACTTCCCTCCCTTCTAACCACCTCCCCCTTTTTATCTCCCCCTTCCCCCTTCTACTGCCTACAGAGTACAATGGATTTTTATACGTATCAGAGTATGTTATTCCTTCTTTGACCCCAAACCAATGAGAGCAAATTTCATACAATGCTCCTCTCCCTCCCTTCTTTCCCTCTACTATAAAGAGTTTTTGTGTCTTTTCCTGTTAGTATCTTAAATTTAACTGATTATGTCAATCCCTCTTTGAACCAGAACCAATAAGAATAAAGATCATATGATGTTCCTCTCCCTCCTTACTTCCCCTCTACTGTAGTATGTTTTTGTGCTTCTTTGTGTGGCATAATTTACCTTTTTCTGCCTGATCTTTTCCTTTTCTCCCATTACAGTTCCTTTGAATCCCCTAATAAGGTTTTTTTTCATCATCAGATTAGTTCATTTATACCCACACCCTCTATCTATGTATATCCCATTTAAATGTTGTGATAATCATGTACATTTCAATATTGACAGGTATCAGCTTCTCATATAGGGATGTAAACAGTCAACTCTTATTGAATTGCATGTTAATTGCATGTGTGTGTGTGTGTATGTGTGTGTGTGTGTGTGTGTGTGTGTATTCCTCGTTTACCTCTTTATATCTTTCTTGAACTTGTAATTGGAGAACAAATTTTCCATTGAGCTCTGGCTTTTTCATCAGGAAAGTCTGAAAGTCCCTTATTTCATTAAGTGACCATCTCCTTGCCTAAAAGATTATGCTTGGTTTTGCCAGGTAGTTGATCCTTGGTTGCAGTCCTAGCTCTTTTGCCTTATGAAATATCAAATTCCAATAGCTCCAGATCTTTTAATGTAGAAGCTGCTAGTTTCTGTGTAATCCTGACTGTAGTTCTATGATATTTAAATTGTTTCTTTTTGACTGCTTGCAGTATTTTCTCATTGACCTTGTAATGCTGAAATTGGCTACTCTATTTCTTGGAGTTTTCAATCTGGGATCTCTTTCAGGAGGAAGCTGGTGAATTCTTTTGGTAACTATTTTACCCTCTGATTCTAGGACTTCAGGACAGTTTTCTTTAACAATCTCTTGGAGGATGTTGTCCAGGCTGCTGTTTTCATCATGGCTTTCTGGTAGACCAATAATCCATAGGTTATCTCTCCTGGATCTGTTCTCCAGGTCAGTTGTTTTTCCAGTGAAATATTTTGCACTTTCTTTTAATTTTTCAATCTTCATATTTTGTTTGACTGACTTTTGCTGCATCATAGAGTCCTTAGCTTCAGTTTAACTGATTCTAATTTTTAGTCAATTATTTTCCTCAGTTAGTTTTTGAAGTTCCTTTTTTAGGAAGGTGTTTTCTTCAGCTAGATTTTGAACCTCCTGTCTCAGTTCACACTTTTTAAGGATTTGTTTTCTTCAGTGAGATTTTTCCCCCCAATTTGGTCACTGCAGATTTAAATGTATCTTCTACCTCTCTAATTTGGCTTTTAAAATCTTTTTTGAGCTCCTCCAAGAATACTTTTGGATTTGAGACCAGCTCATATTTCCTTCTGTGGTCTCAGGTGTGGATACACAGTCCATGGTGTCTCCTGAAAGTGATTCTTCTTGTTCACAATAATAAGATTCAACATGTGCAGAAAGTTATGCAAACTGCTTAAGATTAAATTTTGTGACATCTAGAAATTCTGCAAGTATCTAGGATTTTGTCCTGTAATAATACTTTGGGAATTAATATTACTCAAGGACACTAACTTAGTTTAATGAATTCCAGTTTACAAAATGTTTGTTTTTCAACTTTGAGGTACCACATCTCACCAGTCAATTTGGCTAAGATGACAAAACAGGAAAATGACAAGTGCTGGAGAGGATGTGGAAAAATCGGATCTCTAATGCATTGTTGGTGGAGCTGTCAACTGATACCACTATTCTGGGGGACAATCTGGAACTATGCCCAAAGGGCTATAAATAATTGCATACCCTTTGACGCAGTAATACCACTACTGGGGTTGTATCTCAAAGAGATCATAGAAGTAGGAAAATGTCCCATATGTACAAAAATATTTATTGCAGCTCTCTTTGTGGTAGCAAAAAACTGGAAATTTAATGGATGCCCATCAGTTGGGGAATGGCTGAACAAATTATGGTATATGAATGTGATGGAATATCATTGTGCTATAAGAAATGGGAAGGAGATGGACTTCATAATTACCTGGAGAGGCTTATACAAATTGATGCTAAGTGAGAAAAGCAGAACCAGGAAAAATTTGTACACAGTCACAGATACATCATATGTGTGACAACCAACCTTGATAAACTGGGCTCTTCTCAGCAATGCACAGCTATAAGACAACTCTACACATCTCAGGGTGAGAGGAGGTATCTACATTCAGAGAAAGATCTAGAAAGACCAGAGTTTAAATAGAGACTCAAGCAATGCAGGATATCATTCTTTCCTATGTTTGGTTTTTGTTTCTCTTTTCTCATTGGTCATTCCATTGGCTATAACACCTATATAACCAGACTATTGTACAATGTGAAAGAGTTTGCAGATCCTATACATGAGTGTATGCCACCATAGGGGGAGGGGGAGGAAGGGGAGAAAAATCTGAAACTCAAGTGATTCTGGAACTGAATAGTCAATAAAAAGTAAAAAAAAAAAGTTTGTTTTTGTTTGAAGGTTAAAAAAAAGAGAGAGACACCAGGATAAATTCAAATTATTTTTTTTAAAGAAAGGGAAATACTTGGGGCGGCTAGGTGGCACAGTCAATAGAGCACCGGCCTTGGAGTCAGAAGGACCTGAGTTCAAATCCGGCCTCAGACACTCTACCCAAAAACTAGCCATGTGACCTTGGGCAAGTCACTTAACCCCAATTGCCCTCCAAAAAAAAATTTTAAAAACAAACAAAAAAAAGAAAGGTACTTTTAGAAGTGATGTTTTGTAAGGTATTGTTAGCTATATTCTTTTAAGTTTTAGTACATTTTTAAGATAAGCTGTTGTTAAACTAAAGCAATAAGTTGTGAAGCAAAAGAGATCTTGCTGTTTTAATCTGAATTCATGGTTATTGCATGGCATAAGTAACAATTAACAGTTGAATTTGAACATATAAGTGAAAAGTTTAGATTCCTGAAGTTACCTCACTCTTCCAGATTGAATACAATTAGGGAAGAATAAACAAACTTGCAAGGACATAAATCCATCAGCTCCTGAGGTTTAGCCATTAACACCTTTGCTTTGTTTAAGCAGAACCATTGTGTTAGCAAAAGAATAATAACTTATGAGCTATCTTGTTTTATGGTTAAAACAAACTTGTAAAGGAAATCTGAATAAACTGGATAATGGGTTTGAGGGATTTGGAAAGATAGATAAAGGTTTGATTAGAAATGTGGAAGGCAGGTAAGGTTTGGGGACAAATAGGAGTTTATCCAAGCGCTCCCCCACCCCATCTCTGGATACCTTCATGTCAGTTTTTAAAGGGGTTAAGTACTTTGAGAAAAGTATTTAGGAAGACAGAAAGGTTTGTAACTTGAAGTTATAATTAAGAGTTCAATCAAATTTTAGACAACCTTATCTGAAGGATATTAATCTATATTAATTTGCTATTTAAGAAATTGGGGGACTGCAAAAGTTACTGTTATTCTTTGTCAAATTTTCTGTTCAGTTCTGTTTTTTTTTCAGCAAGAATGCTTGAAAGTCCTCCACCTCATTGAATGACCATATTTTCCCCTGGAATAATATGCTCAATTTTTCTGGGTAGTTGATTCTTGGTTTTAATCACAGCTCCCT